>QAOC01021264.1:29864-296289 GCA_003255005.1 Begonia fuchsioides
AAAAAAAGTAAAGGAAAAAGAACCTCTACTGTAACCAATTCCATTGTAATTCTAAATTCAAAATATAGTCAAGTCGCTCACAAGAAACAGAGATACGATTCATTAGAGGCCAAAAGGTCCAAAACCCGGCTTCAATTTTCCAAAGGTCCCAATCATATATCTTTACTTTCCTCACAACAACAAAAGAACACCCAAAACAAAAAGAACACGAAATTCCACTCATCTCGAAAATACAAAAAATTCCCAAGCAAAATCACGCCGCGAAGCCCCTCTGATGGAATCGAAGAGCGAAAAAAAGAACGGAATCAGAATAGAGGAGAATCAAGCTAGGGTTCTGGGTCGTCCTGAATCATTACCTCAAACGGAAAAATTGGGCGCAGACTCTGCCAACAAATTTCCAACGAATTTTTCTTCTTTTTCTGCGCCTATTCAATTCTTGATTCTCCTGTGGAAAAATAACACAGATCATATTTACTTTTTCACCCTTTACCCTTCTGTTATTTACGTCTCACTGCCAACTCGTTCATTTGTGTCCACACGTACACTTCGGAAAGGAGCTATTCGGTATTTAAAAATTAAACGAGGAAATCTTAGGGGCAGCAGGTTTATCGTGCCCGGGAAGGGAGACGGATAATCTGGGCCACTAGTTTCTTCGGGCCCAGTAAATGAGTGGACGCGATCGAAGTTGCCCGCTGACCGCTTTTTAAAGCTCCCTACTATATCTACATATAATGCTTATTAAAGTGTGACAAATCTCGACATTCTTTGGAAAAATTATATTAAAACTTATATTTATTATTATCGTGAGATCGATAATCTCTTATATTATTTGACTATATACTTGAAATTTAAACAATATATTTTCGTACTAACAACGGAGACGGCATATGGCCGACGGGAGGGGAACGAAGATGGCAGCGACTACGATAATTCACAATCTTCGATCGATCGATCCTTTGCAATTTCGAGAGCTCTGACCAACGCTATCCTTCTCCTGAGCTCTAACAGATCTCACACCACCTCCACGTCATCGAGTGTCCAACCGAAATGGCATTCCGACCTCTCGACAACCAATCGATTGTCGGGAGATATAAGCTCCTGCACTTCGGACTCGACTCGACACTGTAGCAATTTAAGCTTGCTAGCTCACTCGATTGACACATCTAACCATCTGAGTCTTTTTTTTCATTTTTGTGCAAGCACGTATGACCCGGACGTGGGTTGAAACTGAAACCCACCCAATAATGCTTTGGGTTAGCCGAACTTATACGATTCAAACTGCATTCATATGAAACCTTTTAAGTTTTGTTTCAATTTTGATGTGAACCGGAACCTTGGAAACCAAATCCATATGCAAAAGCCGAATAGAAATTTACGCAGATTTCATTTTGGTGGGTCAAGCCAATCCAAATTCAAAACTGAGCTTTACACCATTTTTCAAACGACACTCGATAGAGAGAAAATCTAACCAAATATTGTGATTAAAATAGGCAAATGCAACAATTCACGTACGAGGTACAGTATAATATATATATATATATATATATATATATATTAATTTTATGAAATAAAAGTAAATTAATATTATTTTAGTTAGTCAGAAGAAGGCGACAGGGGTTGGCGGATCCAAAAGCCAAACCCGTCCTTTGCCAGCCTCCAAAGGGTCGAGTCCACGGTCCGGTGCAGTCAGAGAGAGTGAGAGAGAGCTTTCTCTGTTGACCTTTTGCATGATCAGAGCTTCGCTATAAAGCCCTTTCATTGCACCTACCTATTTCGCAGCCTCGATCAATTTTTGCCTCAGTCTTTGCAGCTTTCGTTGTCCAACTATGGCTCACTCCGCTCTTACTCAGGTCTGGTTCCGATCTTCGATCTTTTTGTTTTGTTTCTGATATAAGTGAGCTATGACGGGAAAAGGAAAATGATTGGGAGCTTTTTTGGGCATTTTCCTTGGTGGGGTTCTTGAAAAATTAGATGGAAAGATAGTTTCTGGTCATCTTAGTGGAAGCGGATGGACAATTTCCGATTCATAGTCAGATTTTATGTCTTTAGTGATGTTCTTAGATCTCAAATTGAAGTTTGACTCTTCAACTTGGTTTAGTTTTTTTTCCTTATAGTATGGTTCGATTTTTCTCTGCAGGTTTCTGTCAACTTTGCTGTTGGAAGTGATTTATCTATGAGAAGATCTACGTCTAAGGTTTCCATTTTCACACTATCTATCATTCCTTTCTCTGTCATACTGGTTATTTGATCACTAACCTATTTGGCCGTGTGTAAATTATAAAAGTGAACGACACTGGATCCTGCACTATCCATTTCTAGCTTCGGATACTTGGTTTTTGACGTTTGTTTTACTTAATATTGTTATCATCCCGTTCGGTCAATTTGTAGCTGACTATTTCCAGATGTTTTGATCATAGTCACTTTAGCATTCCTTTCACATTCTTTGAACAAGTTTTAGTCAAAATATGCGAATACTACATTTATTCTTGAATTTTTATTTTCTGTTATGTCAAATATTAATTGACTCATTATAAAAGTATTTTAATACTTTTTTGATTGCGTCAATAATTGTTTGATACATCATGAAGTACAAATAGCGAGTAAGAATAGAATGTAAATATAATATTATTGAAGATAATGCATAATTTTTGTTAGGGCGCATATTATTTGTGCATCCAACAAGAACATATATTTTCGATGGTTAAAATTATGGTGTAGCATGTAGAGGTTGAAATTGGACGGTAAATAAGATTATTTTACACAAACTGACATCAATTTTCTGTAAAGAACTTTAATTTTACTTGGGTTTTGCTGCTAAAATTAGGTCTTAGCTGTAATATACTCGTTTGAATCTCTAATTACTTTTATTTTATTAATTTTGCAGACTGGTAACTTAAATTTCCATGTTAACTCTTGGTCACCTGTCGTATTGAAGCTTAAAAAGAAGAACACATGCTTAAGAAATAGACAAATAGTCTCCATGTCAGTGCAGCAAGCAAGTGTTCCTAAGATTACCGTTTCTCCTATTGATCTCGAAGAAGCAAGAGATCCTCCATTGAATCTATACAAGCCTAGAGAACCTTATACTGCGACTATTGTTTCTGTTGAGCGACTGGTTGGCCCAAAAGCTCCCGGAGAAACTTGCCACATTGTGATTGATCATGGAGGAAATGTTCCCTATTGGGAAGGGCAGAGTTATGGTGTAATCCCACCGGTATGTAATTCAGTAACTATCCTCTCTATTTATGCTCTTCTCCATTATTAATTTTTTACAAAATTTTGGACATTGATGCTAATCACACAATTTTGAATTTATTTATTGTATTCTCTTATAAAATTCTTTGTAATAAAAGCCAAAGTTATAAGTCATGTAGGTGAAAAAATTCTACCTGACCAATAAATAACCTATGAAGAACAAGTTATTTCTAGCTGCAAAGAACCATATTAAAAGGGTTGCATTCAAAACAACGAAACTTTTCCTTCTCTATCGTTTATGTTTATTCTCTTTTTTATGGGTGATCTTGATTGCGAACTTCGGTAATTGATGAAGATATTTATTATCACCTAAACTTATTGTTTTTATTTCTTTGACTTGGATGACAGGGGAAAAATCCAAAGAAATCAGGGAGTCCACATAATGTTCGCCTTTATTCCATTGCATCAACTCGGTATGGAGATAATTTTGATGGTAAAACTGCAAGTTTGTGCGTCAGGCGTGCCGTTTATTATGATCCCGAGACTGGAAAAGAGGATCCTTCTAAGAATGGTGTGTGCAGTAATTTTTTATGCAGCTCCAAGGCAGGAGATAAGGTTCTAATCACTGGTATGTTTTTTTAGTGGAAATTGAGGGGATATGTTTTTATTCCTTTATTTTTACCGCAACCCTTAACGCGAGAAATCAAAAGTCTTGATTAGTTTTATAGTCTTCTGTATTTTCGACACTTGATTTTGTCGTATAAAGCAAATTAGCTGAAAACTTGCATCATCAAGAATGAATATAAAGTGTCTTGCTATACAGTACACAATAAAGATGGAATTAATATTGTGATAAAAAGGGTGTCAGCTTGCTACTTTAGTCCCTGGAATCTACTTCTATTATGGTCTTCATTCTGTTAATTTTTCTTTTTATACTAAGCAAATGTATATATTATATATCTACTAATTAGATAATTTTTTGGAATCCTTCGAGCTTGTGTTAATATGATAAATATCAATTTTTACGTGAACAATAAAAGACACCCCATTGCCATTTCTGGTTTTTTGAAAATATTATTTTAGATAGATTGAGTTTACTATTGCATAATTGTAATCTGCAATCCATGTTTGATCGGCCATAGTACTTAGATCTTTCAAAATAAAGTTTCAAAATTTGCTTTTGATCTCTATCGAATCGGTTAATTAAGAGGATGAAAAGTTGTCACAAACGATTGAAGCTTGTTTCTGTTGATTCATGTTTGACTGCCCATTTTGTGCAGGCCCCTCTGGTAAAATCATGCTTTTGCCTGAAGATGATCCAAATGCCACCCACATAATGATTGCCACGGGCACAGGTGTTGCTCCGTATAGAGGCTACCTCCGCCGAATGTTCATGGAATCCATCCCTACGTTCAAGTTTACCGGCCTTGCTTGGTTGTTCCTGGGAGTGGCTAATTCCGATAGTTTACTCTACGATGATGAATTCAACAAGTATCTCAAAGACTACCCGTATAACTTCCGGTATGACAAGGCCCTCAGCCGAGAGCAAAGTAACAAGAGTGGAGGCAAAATGTACGTTCAAGATAAAATCGAAGAATATAGCGATGAGATCTTCAAGCTCCTGGACGGCGGAGCCCACATTTACTTCTGCGGACTGAAGGGAATGATGCCGGGAATTCAGGAGACGCTCAAGAAGGTGGCCGATCAAAGAGGAGAGAGTTGGGAAGAAAAGCTTTCGCTACTCAAAAAGAACAAGCAGTGGCATGTCGAAGTTTATTGATCTCGATCAAACAAACGATTCTGGGTAAATCATTATTACCGTTGTGATTACCATTTTGCTGCAATAAACTGGATTCTAGGGAGAAATTCGACTGTGAAAAAATTGCATCTTTTGATAAACGAAAAGTGGGTACGGGTTAAAATGAGAAAACCCTGTCAGCTTTTTATTTGTTTGGTGATTATAAACTTGATCTGAAGCATATTGGTTCATCAGGTTCAGCAAGATGCTCAATTTTTATGATGATCTCGTGAATGACTTAAGAAAGTTAATTTTGGAAGACGATCTCGTAGAATTCCTTTCTGAAAACTCTTTTGGGAAACTCTGTTCTTGTGTAGGAATGCTGTTTCCGAAAACAGTTTTAGGTTGCTGTTTTTAGTACCTAACATAGTCGATGCGTGTGATATATTAATCTTCGACAAGATGATTATTTTGAAAGAGCAGTGATTATGTATACATTCGAATTCAAGACTAAGCTGGTTATCGAGACTTGAGTCTGCAAGTCCTCGACTTCATGATATGGTCTGACTTAGTCGGGTCGAGTTGTTTTCTTTAGGTTGGCCGGTTGTATCAGGCAATCCACTGGTACGATATCCGAAATCGGTTGTGGCACCCGATCGCTTGGTTCAAGGTTGGTTAGTAGAAGAAGACTTGTACGATTATTGGAAGAAAAAATATATTATTGCGACAAAGTAAAACATGGGTTACGACCAAACTGAGTCAGCCTGGCCGAGTTCGGATGAAACATAGCCTTAAATTCAACAGAATCGACAACATAATTAGCAGAAATAACGACAGTAAAGTAAATATCGAAATTACCTGTGCTCATTGAAGCGTCTGCTGCAAGTATCTCATGTATCAAATGAATCTTTATTGAAAATTAAAACTATTTTCATGAATGCTAAGCCGATCCGAGAAATTAATGAACATGATAGAGTGGTTGACCATTCGGAGTAATTAATGAAAAATATATAGATTTGAATAATATTTTCTCCAGTTCAAACATGTCACAAATGATCAAACTTGTCAATCTCAATTGACAGCAATTCAAGCGAAACTCAAGAACTTACAAGATAGTTCAAGGATGAGCCTCCTCTTCTTCTTCCTCCTCCCCATACTCTTCGTCGATGGTGGCGTCTTGGTACTGCTGGTACTCGGCCACAAGGTCGTTCATGTTGCTCTCGGCCTCTGTAAACTCCATCTCATCCATTCCCTCGCCTGTGTACCAATGCAAGAAAGCCTTTCGCCTGAACATGGCCGTGAATTGCTCGCTCACCCTCCTGAACATTTCTTGGATGGAAGTCGAATTTCCGATGAAAGTGGACGCCATTTTGAGACCCCTTGGAGGAATATCACACACACTGGATTTCACGTTGTTTGGAATCCACTCTACAAAGTATGAGGAGTTCTTGTTTTGCACGTTGATTATCTGTTCATCTACTTCTTTGGTGCTCATCTTGCCTCGAAACATGGCCGAAGCCGTTAGGTACCGGCCGTGACGTGGGTCTGCTGCACACATCATGTTTTTGGCATCCCACATTTGCTGGGTCAATTCGGGTACAGTCAGGGCCCTGTATTGTTGGGATCCTCTCGAGGTTAGTGGTGCAAATCCGACCATGAAGAAGTGGAGACGGGGGAATGGAATGAGATTTACGGCCAGTTTCCGGAGGTCAGAGTTCAGCTGTCCGGGAAATCGAAGACAGCATGTAACACCACTCATTGTAGCAGATATGAGATGATTAAGATCACCAACTGTAAACCAACAGCCATAAATTCATTGCATCAGAATTTACTCTAGTTTCATAATAACTGAACAAGGTTGAAACTCAATAAGAATTTAACATATTAAAACTATGAACAAGGTTGAAACTCAATAAGAATTTAACATATTAAAACTATGGGCAAAAATAAAATTAGTTTATAAAACAAACAGTCCATGAGAATACATTAAAGACTTACATGTTGGTGTGGCTAGTTTGAGTGTACGGAAGCAAATATCATACAAGGCTTCATTGTCAAGGACCATGCACTCGTCAGCATTCTCGACGAGCTGATGAACAGAGAGAGTGGCATTGTATGGCTCTACGACTGTATCTGATACCTTTGGAGAAGGGAAGACTGAAAACGTTAACATCATACGATCCGGATACTCCTCTCTGATCTTAGAAATTAGAAGCGTTCCCATGCCAGATCCTGTGCCTCCGCCAAGAGAATGACAGACCTGAAACCCTGTTCAAAACCACAATAGTCAGATTAAACAAACTTTGACAACTTTAAAAGATTTAAGATGGCAGAAAAATGACACACAATTTTGATGGACAACAAGGAAGGATATAACAAATATATTTTCTACCCATCATAAAATAGCAGGAGCAGCCAATGACACTCTGCAACACATAAATGTATAAAATCTACCGTAAACATCGATAATCGTTGTAGAAATTAATTTCTTTGTTACTTGAAAAAAAAAACTCATGACACAAATACACACTACCAGAAAGGAAAAAAAGCGCACAACATAGAAGAGAATGATGGGTTAAACTTGATGAATGATGCTGACACATGAGCCATGTACAATAAGAATGTAGAACAAGAGGTAAAAAAAAAAGAATTAACAATAGGAACCAACAACTAACTACGATTATATTAGCCCAAATTCAATTGCATATATCCTTGTCCATTTCCAAGAAAACTGGAGGAGTCTGGATTAAACCATTAAAGCTATGCTAATTAAAATGGATAATTTCGATTCCCAATCGACATTGGCGATCGAGTCAGATAACCATAGAAACAAAGCAACCAACGTAAATATTAAAAAAAAAATTAGAGAAAACGAACAGAAACACACACACACATATTTACCTTGCAAACAATCACAGTTCTCGGCTTCCTTCCTTACGACATCGAGCACAGAATCAATGAGCTCAGCTCCCTCGGTATAATGCCCCTTGGCCCAGTTATTACCAGCCCCAGATTGGCCGAAAACGAAATTATCAGGACGGAAGATCTGACCGAAAGGACCAGATCTGACGGAATCCATGGTACCAGGCTCTAAATCCATAAGCACAGCGCGCGGAACATACCTCCCGCCACTAGCTTCATTGTAATAGACATTAATTCGCTCGAGCTGAAGTTCAGAATCCCCACTGTATTTCCCGGTATGATCAACGCCATGCTCATCGCAGATCACCTCCCAAAATTTTGCCCCAATCTGGTTCCCACACTGACCTCCCTGAATGTGTAAAATTTCTCTCATTTTCGCCCAGAAACAAAAAAAAATGGCTGAAGAGGAGGAGATCGGAAAGAGAAATAGAGAAAGAAACAGAGGCTCGAGCAAGAATGGCTTCCGATGAAGAAGATGATCCGTATATAACAACCGGACAGATCCGTAATTATAGAGTTCTGTTCGGACAGATTTTTCGGGGCTAACTAAAAACCAATTATTATTTTTCATAATTGTAAATAATTTAAAAATAGTAATTTGACAAACTGAAATAACAGTTTAATTAAATAAATTTTAATTTACCGAATTAATTAATAGATTATTACAATTTCTATGAATAATTTATTATTGCGTGAGAGACGTAGGAATGAGATGAAAGCAACGGCCCAAAATGGGAAATGCAGTTGTTTTAGGTTCAATTGACACAATTATGGTCCGGTTAATTTGATAGGAAGTTCGGCCGTAATGTTTATTCGAGGAGGACGACACTGCTAAAAGAAAGAAACCCACTCGAGGGCCTAGTTACGTGGTCGGTGTAATCGATCTCAATTAGACTCCAAATCAGAGTTTAGGGAGGGCAAAACTCATTCGTAATTTAGATTGAACCGTGCGGTTCAGACCGGTTTTTGTTATTACCCGAATCAGTTTCTGTTCCAATTCCTTCAAAAGTGTGGTTTTTTTATCGCTCGCCGGTCGTTTTCCCCTGCTGTTACCACCGTTCTTTTAGTACCAGCACGGCGATCGTTCTAACTTTTAACTAGCATTTTCGCTGAACGATTAGATAAGAGTGGGCACGTGCCGGAAAGCCGTGGACGTTACTTTTCTCGGAGATTCTGTAAAACGCCTCGCCGTTCGTCGCACCGGACTGAACCCACGCGGTGTTACTGGCGATATCGACGGTGACCTCCCGGAGTTTCTGAAGATCGACGATGATGAAAGGGGATTCTATATGAGAGACGTACGATGGACCTTCGTAATCGTGGCCCCCGCTGCGGACCCTCATGTGGATTCCGAGCTTTTTAGCGCAGATTACAGCGGCCTCGCGTGGCCGTCAGAGAGCGGAGAGAAGATAAACTCCGGTTTCGGCACGGACGGTTGAATCAACCGGAGATTCTGGGCGTCCTTTGGAAAGGTTAAAGAAGACCGAGGGACGGAAAGGTGAGCGTTTTCGTTGAGAGACCGGAAAAACACTTCCTCCATGGAAGCTGAAGAAAGCGAAGCTTCCAAGGAGGAAAACACAAGAAAGAAGAGAAGGAGAGGGAGTCTGAAAGAGATTGAGATCGCCATTGCTCTCTGATGGAATTATTGAATTATTGAGATATGTTATTTAAAATAAACATTATCTTTTTTTATAATTATTTATCCAATAATTATTACGACTAATTATTTATTATTTCATAAAATGATTGTTTTCTAACTCTACCAATTGAGCAATATTATTTTATGAATGTCATTGGACATTATCGTTGACTCTACCTTGTCTTGTCTACATCCGTCAAATTCTAGGGTAAATCTCGAGTTCATATTCAAGTTAAGGCTGCCCTGGGTGTGTTCGTCTTGAGCATCATTTGGTCGACAGAGGAGGAATGCTTTGTTCATGCCTGAAGAAATTATTCGGGTCTATCTTCGTCTTCACCTTCATCAATCTGTAAAAGTTGTTTTTAAAATACTTGGTTCCCCAAACTTCAGCTTCACTGCTGCTACCGTCCTTCTTGTTCGTCCCCAGGTCAAAATCTCGGTAATTCACGTAAGCTCTTCTTGGATTCTTGGAGACATATGGCGCCATGTATTCGTAAAGATTCCTCGTCCACTCCAAGTGTTTTTCTGAATCTTTCTCCGGAGTTCCCCACACCGACAAATACTGGATCATCGACCGAGTTCCGTTCCGATGAGGAAACGGGATTGAGTCGTCGGAGATGTTGTTCATCATTCCTCCGAAAGGATTCCAGATCATCACCGGAATCTCTTCCTCCAGAAGCTTCTTGAATATCCCTTGTAAACCTTCATCGGGAATTGGTTCTGTTAGTAAGTCGGATTTGCCTTTGAAGTAGGCTCTGACAATTGGCTTTCCTTGCAGGAGAATCTCCGGCTTAGTTCCGGCGGGGAATCCGGCGAAGTAGAGAACCGACTCTATCCAGCTCATTTCTGTGCAGTCCTTTTTTTCAAGACCCAGCTCTGGAAAATTCCTCCCCATAATCATCAGAAGTTTGTCTGAACTTCCAAGAAACAAAGCATTATAAGCAGTTGATATAGTTCTATTAGTCTTGTCGTCTCCGGCGGGGTTGATTACGACTCTGATGAACAAATCCGGATCTAGCTTGTCGGCGATTTGCTGCCATTTTAGCAGAAGCTTTGTAGCTCCTTGTTCTAAAGTCTTCGCCACCGTGAAAACCGTCACACTGGCCGGAACCTGAACCAGATTCAACTTCCACCATAAAATAACTCCGAAGCTTCCTCCGGCGCCTCCTCTAATGGCCCAGAAAAGATCCTCTCCCATTGCTTCTCTGTCGAGAATTCTTCCGTTACAATCCACGATTCGAGCGTCTACAACGTTGTCGGCGCCAAGTCCGTACTTTCGCATCATCGTACCATAAGCACCTCCAGTCACATGCCCGCCAATTCCGATGCTAGTGCAAAGGCCAGCCGGAAAACCGTGTAACTTACTTTTCTCGGCAATTCTGTAGTACACTTCGCCGGTCGTCGCACCGGCCTGAACCCAAGCCGTATTGCAACCGATATCGACGGTGATCGACCGGAGTTTCTGAAGATCAACGATGATAAAAGGAGATATGATTTCGGAGACGTATGAAACTCCTTCGTAATCATGACCCCCACTGCGGACTCTCATGTGAATTCTGAGCTTTCTGGAGCAGATAACAGCAGCCTGGACATGGCAGTCGGAGAGAGGAGAGAAGATGAACTCCGGTTTCGGCACCAACGGATCCAGGAACCGGAGATTCATAGCAGTAGAATTGAGAACACTGTTAAAAGAGGCGTTGTTTGGAGAGGAGAAAGAAGAGAGAGGGACGGAAAGGTTTTGAGTCAGACAGTTGAGAAAAGCTTTCTCCATGGAAGCAGAAACTGGAGCTTCCCTTGAAGAGAACACCACAAAGAAGATAGAAAGAGAAAGCTTGATCGAGTTCGAGATCGCCATGGCTGCCTCTAATGGAGTTTCAGAGCTAGCGAAGCCATGTTTATATAGAGCCGCCCGGTTCAGAACGGACGTATCAGATAGTGTTTGTTACGCCTGCTTCCAAGTTCCAACCACATTAAGTTAGAAAATATCAAGTCTTGTTGTTTTTTGAAGATGATTATGGAAATGACCAATTTAACCTCCCGTTGAATATAACATTTTTGACAATGTCTATGATTACACTGTTGAATTGTCGAAAATAATGTATTTTAGCTGTTAACACGGATTATTTTAATTAAATTTATAATAAAAATATAAACTTAAGATTAACACGAGTCGCTAAATCGGAAAAGAAGCTTATGCTAATATCGTGATCATGAGCTACCCATTAAAACTCGATCCCACGAAATCGTCTCGGGCGGGTTTACTAACTTAATTAAATGTGTTATTTGTAACGTGTATGATTGTCTAGTTTGACTTCTAAAGAGTACAAGAGTAGACACGTATTAGAATATTTATTTGATTAATACTAAGTTAAGATTGATCTATGATTTAAAAAAAAAAAAACACAAAAGACGGCAACATTATTGATTCTCGACACCGCCAATGTAGCTTTTGTGTCGTTATCTTGTCATAGCAAAGACGAGTTCATTTTTAATATTGTGATGTTTGGTTTCGAAGAGGATCGAAACCCGTCTTAGTAAAAGTACGATTACCATCTAGTATCATTTTTTGAAACGGATCGAGGGTGTATTATTTGATGATTGAGATAAAATAAAATGTAACAAGATGTGTCATGGAATTAAATAAAATTGATTAACTAAATTAAATCATAGTCTCTATCCATTAGGAGCCCATGTGCTATTCAAATTATCATTTAAATATTTAAACATTTAATGGGGGATCATGCCTAAGAATGAAATGACAAATAAATCATAGCCATGGTGGTCAAATAATTAAGTCAATGTATATTGTGAGTCCGCAAGTCACGACTCTAGTACCAATGTAGAAGTCGATCATGCCCACTGCTCGACTTAGAAGCAAACATCGTCGAGCCATAATCCACAAAAAGTAGTCCAAGTTTCGGTCATTGCTTGAAAATAAAAATAGGGCTCGGACCTAAACATCACAGGCTTCGATCTCATGTCTAAAATTGTGTCGCCGCTCACCGTATCTCGAGTAGGGCTGGACAGATCCGACCCAATCCGACAATCTGATTGGATTGGATCGGATCGGGTTGGATTGGACAAAGGTAATCGGTGAGGAAAATCAAGTTAAGATCCGACGTTCGGATCGTTAATCGGATCAGATCGTTATCGGATTGACGACGATCTGATCCGTTCCGAAAGTCGGATCGACATTTGAAATCCAGAAGCTTATTGTGTTGACCCAAAATACCTTGTGTCGACCCAAAATACATTTGTGTCGACCCACAACCTATTGTGTTGACCCCTGTTCAAAATAGAGGCCGAGTCTTTCTAAATTGTGTCGACCCACCAACATACTTGTGTCGACCCAAAATGTAGTGCAGCGTGCAAATGTGTCGACCCATCTAAATTGCCTGTGTCGACCCTAGAAAAGACATTGTGTCGACCCCAACCTATTTTACATGTCGACCCAACCTATTTGTGTCGACCACATCTTACATGTGTCGTTCCCAGATTTTTCAGAGACGAATCTTTTAGATTTGTGTCGACCTCAACCTACATGTGTCGACCCCAGATTATGAATTGGGTAGTTCCGATCCGATAACGTTGAGTTGGACGTCAGATCGGATCGGATCAGATTACAGATTTGCGCCGACCAGATCGGATTACACTCTACAATCCGACATTGTTGTCGATCCCATCCGATGCCCAGGCCTAATCTCGAGTTGCAAACCGTGACACAACTTAGGCTCCTTGGTTAATTGTATTAGCCATAAAAAATAAGACAACACAAATTTATTCTTAAAATAATCAAAATTTAGAGTTTAGGTTTGTGGCCTGCCAAATGAAACATTGTGCGAAGAGAACAAATATTTTTCTAAATCTAGTTAATTTCGTATATTTAAAATAAAAAATAATTACGTGATTATTATTTCTTCCATTTTCGCAGTAAATATCTCTTTATTCTCCGATTTCACAATCAATTTTCTCAAATTCAATGAAAAAAAAAGAAATCTAGTGTTTTTTGGGTAAAACCGGAATACTCTGCTCGTTCCAGAAAAAGTTGTCAGGGTCTACGGCATTCTTCACCTTCACCAATCTCTCGAAATTGCCATTGAAGTACTTCAAACCATAAACCTTGCCTTCTTCGTAGCTGTTCTTGTCGTTTTTGTTGGTCCCAATATCCAGGTCTCTGTAATTCAAGAACGCGCTTCTCGGATTCTTGGACACGAATGGCGTCATGTAGCTGAACAGCCGTCGTATCTGGGCCGTGTAGTTTCTCTCCAGCTCCATTCCTGGTTCTTCCCAGTTTATGGAGTACTGGATTTTGTACAGATTTCCGGCTCTGTGTGGAAAAGCTGTTGCAGAAGATGGGATTCTGCTCATTGCTCCGCCGTAGGGGTTGAAGACGAGCCCGGCCTTCCCGAGCTCGGTGATTCTCTTCCACATCCATTCTAGGTTTGATTTGGAAATCGGTTTCTGAACGTAGTCGGATTTTCGTCGGAGGAAGTTTGCCGAGTCTAGAGCCCGGTCGAGGAGAGCTTCCGGCGGAGTTCCGTCGTCGAAACCGCCCCACCAGAGAACTGAGTTGATCCAGCTCATTTCCGTGCAGTTTTCTTTTTTTAAACCCAGTTCGGGGAATTCTTTTTCAAGCAACGAAACCAGTTCGTCGGATTTTCCGAGGAAAAGTGTGACCACGGTGGCTCTGATTGTTCTCGTTCCTCTGGTCACTCTCGAGGTCACCGGCTGGATCAGCATTCTCATAAATAAATTCTCGTCGGTCGCCGGAGCTACGAGTTGCCACTTGTGAACAATGTCGGTAACGCTCTGATTGGCATCCAAAAGCTTTTCGACTCTGAAAACGGTGACGGTTTCCGGCACCGGGACTAGCCGGATTTTGTAAGAGAGGATAACGCCGAAACTGGCTGCACCGCCGCCTTTGATAGCCCAGAAAAGATCCTCTCCCATGGAGTTTTTGTCTAGTATCGTTCCATTAACATTCACGATCCTAGCATCGATGAGGTGATCGATAGTCAGCCCGTATTTCCTCAACATATTTCCATATCCACCGCCGGTGATATGTCCGCCGGCTCCGACTGTCGGGCAAACTCCGGCGGGGTAGCCAAGAACCTTGCTTTTCTCCCAGATTCTGTAGTAAACTTCTCCGAGCGTTGCTCCGGCCCCAACCCACGCCGATTTCTCCACCACGTCAACGGAAATCGACCGGAAATTGAACAAGTCAAGAATGATGAAGGGTACAGTAGAGACATACGATATGCCCTCGTAGTCATGGCCGCCACTGCGGATCTTCAGCTGGTATCCGATTTTCTTGGCGCAAACAACGGAGGCCTGAACTTGGGCCTCCGTCAATGGAGTGACGATGATCACCGGCTTTGGGGCGGAGGAGGTGTTGAAGACGGCATTTCTGATGTAAGCGCGAAGCACAGAAGTATAGGAGACGTTAGTTTGGGCGTAGACGATATCGGAAACGGAGACGCCGGCGGTCTGGGTTTCAAGGCACGACAGAAATTCCCCGTAGACGGAGGAATCTCCGGCGACTGAACCGGAGAGGGGGAGGAGAAGAGCGATGAAAAGAAGAGGCAGCATGACTGAAAAGATAAAGAGAGAGAGAGAGGGAGTGTGTTGCCTTCGTTTGATCTGTGTCATCAATGGCGGGTGGTCGGACTTTATACATGAAATTTTCTGCAAAGTTATGAAAGAGCGGAAGTACCTTCCGATTTCAAACATGAAGTTTGACTTTTGCTTTCGTTGAAAAGTCAAACAATTTCGTGCGTGTCGATTGTCGAAGGATGTTATTCCCCCGTCGCGACGTTTTATGATTGAAATATAAGAGAATATGATTGATGTTGTAAAAATGTGAAGAATAGCAATACGCGCATAGATTAATCTACGGTCAGAAGTATGCCACGTCAAGATAGGTATTTGTTTGAAAACATGTATTTCTTTTCTTCACAACATCGTTCGTCATAATTATTACTAGTTTGAACTATGATGAGCGAGATTCACTTACATTGGCTTGAACTTTGAAATTGAAACAAGAATGGTGCTCAAAGTTGTGTGAACTTAGAATCGCAACAGAAACCATGACCCAAAATTGCATGGACTCGAAATCGGATGGAGAACCATGAATTCTGCTGTTCTCAGTCATGTGATTTTCGAGTACGAGTTCGACTTTATTTGGCCCTTTGATCGAACTTCAATCAATTTTTAGGCTGAATATTTGTTGAAATTGTGTAGCCAAAGTCGGGATTGGTCTCAAATTTCCCAAATTCGGAAACCAAAACCACGAACAAATTGACCCGAACCAGGAACAAAATTGCATTGACCCGAACCCGAACCATGACCCGTCTCTAGTTCACCTTTTGTAATTATCCAAACATTATCTACACTATTTAATATGAAATTACATATTATTTAAGGTGGAAAAAAAGGAGAGAATAGTCTCTTAAACTAGTGTACAAGTCAACTTTTCAGGAACCGGTGGGATTGTGACACCTTTCCCAAACGAAAGATCACGGTTGACTTTGTCAAACTTTTGGACTTTTCCTTTTAATTTGGTTTAATACAAATTTTATTTATTTATATTTTTCTCGTTCGAGGCTGAATAATTCAAGCAATTGGGAATTATTTATCGAAACCAGAAAATATAATAATAATTAAAAAATAGTTTAAATTGACTTAACTATTTAAAAATTTCTTCAAACTCTTCATTTGCTCTTCATTTAAAAGAGAGTTGCGTAGATAATCAAGATTAATAATGATAACGCAAAAAGTAAATGAGATTTGAGTTCCGTATCATACTTCTCCTATCATTTCCATTTGGACCTGTCTCTTATTTGAATTTCTGCACGTGTTAATGCAAGTCTATCGTATCGTTTGTCGTTAAAAGATTTGGTCTGTGTTGCGTCGATGATCTTGCGGTGGACCATTGCATAGTTGTTTCTTGCTCAGTTTCCGACGGCTGGGAGAATCCTCGGGAAAATTAGCATCCTTGGAAGCAATTTACTTGCCATTTCGACCCGAAAGAGCATCCCACTCTTTCTCCGACTAGATCAATCCCGTTCATTCATAAAGTTCATGGATCTGGTCTCATCGTTCTCATTAGAGGTAGACAAAACCAAGCCAGAATTGCCAGTTTTTTCGTTCTAATTTTTAAAAAATCGTAATTTATAGGTCGATATTGGTTTTTATGAGTAAAAAACTGTGAAACCATAACCACGACCGGTATCGTGAGTCAAAAAAATTCTAAAATTGAGTAAAACTCAACCCAAACCCTAATAAAATCCGACATAAATCTTAAAATTGATTACAAACTCTCTCAATTATTTAATACTCAACTTAAATATAATAATATATATATATTTTTTATTATATTTTAATTTTTTTAAATATACAATAAAATTGAGTTAAAACTGGAATAGAACCAGAACCGTTGGTCCCGGTGCTATTCCAAAAATTTAGAACCGTGAATTATGGTTCTAGTTCTATTTCAGGATAACACAAACCCGAACCAAATCGGATCGGGCTGACCCATCCAGTCCCCACCCTACTTCTCATCGAGCTGGTAGCCCTTGAATCTGACCTGAAATATTATCACTACTTCAATAATGAGATCTAATTGTATGTTTTTGCAACTCTATCTTACTTGAATTTACAGAGAAAACAAAACCTTGCATGAGATCAACAACGAAGTCCACAAATCAGGCTCAAATGAATTCCATGCAATGTAATTGGAATGACCAACTCCAAATGAAATGTTCATAATCATTAGAAAGAATTGAGAAGAAATCGCCTTCTTTAATCACATTTTCAGACCAGTTTGTTCCTCCGATAATCTCAGCATCTCTCTTGCTCATAATTCCATCTCTATTCATTCTTCTTTTAGATGCCAAGGGGCCATCAGCTTCCCGAGTAGGACGATTTATACTAGCCCTTACCTCTGCAACAAATTTCCCATCCTGTTCAAGTTTTTCAGAAGCTTCTTTCATTGCCATGCATACATAAAATGTAATAACTACATTCCAATTTCAATGATGCGACTGTGAGGAACCCACTAACGAGTATGTGCGAATAACATATCAATTGAACGGAACCTGCCAACAATCTGCACTCCTAAAAGATTTGTTTATTAGGAGACTCTCATGTTAAGAAAACCAACTTCTCAATTTGTTAGAAAATGTATAATCGATTAAATTATTTCTAGTTTTGGGAACATTGGTAATTCAGCCCAATTTAATGAAACTTTATAACAAAAGAATGGAAATTCAAGTACTCGATTAAACATAGTTCTAAAAGCGTTCTCCAGACAAAGAGAAGTATTCATGACACAAAATGGTTATATCGATAACCTTACGATACTCATGTAGGAGAAGATACAAATGCTGACCACAGTTGAATGATTGATGTGGTTGGTTTCGTTAGCATGACCGGAAAATACGGTAGTGATATTAGTATTCAGACCAACCCATCTTTGCCGGAGTAAAACAGAAGATAAGTGTAGTTTCAGAGATCTACCAGGAAGGAAATGTTAGGTGCCACCAAATAAAAAAATGTGGCTACGGCGAATTTCTTCATAAAAATGGCCATTCTTGCATCCAATCTGCAGGAAACAGACAAAAGGGAAGAAACATGAAAAGTGAGTTTGAGATTTGCTTAACCCTTATGCTCCTTTCAGCCAATAACACTTTATGATATGAAAGAACAAAGGATCTTAAAAAAATTACAAGATAAAGACAGGATAATAAAGATGACAAACATTAAAATTTAATTTCTAGTCGCCGTTGCAGAGAAATTGAACGCAGAACCCAAATTCGAACAAAAATAATCACATCTCAAATTCTCTTCAGTATATATCAAGTCACATAAGATTCGCAAAAACTCAAGCACTAATCTCGATATATAGAGTAAACCATGATCAATCCATAAATCCTTCCAAACAGTAACACAAATCCGAGTCGAAGAAGCTATTCGCAAATCGTGTACATCCTAAAACTTACCAGACAATCTCCAGCGCAGAAAAAGAACCCCGCGTAAAATCTAACAGAGAAAAAAACTAGAATCAGAGGCTTTTCGCAAGTTGGGTAATCTTAAAACCCTGACCAGAAAATCACGCAAGCAGAGTACGGAGAAATTTTGCCTACTCGTGAAGGCAGGGGAATGAGAAGCGTGTGTGTAAATAACTGGTTCCGGTTTGGTTTATTTTGTATTTCTCGGTTTTTCTTGCTGGTGTTATTATCGGTTCAGGGAGTGCTTATTTCTTTTCTAGATTCCCCTGTGGATAAAATAATAAATTAATATTAACTTCATAATAGCTTGTTATTGCTGAAAATAAATTAACCAAAGGTTTTATAGAAATTCATCTGGCTATTTTTCTTCGAGATATTTTGATTTTTAGCATTTTCGCTCAACAATCTTATACGTGCTTGCAAATAGGGTGGATGGATGTTCGGTTTTATGGTGTCGAGTGTGAGAATTCGCTACTTATAATTGATCTTCTACAAGCAATAGTTATTCGATACAAAAACATTAAAACAAATTCTCTCTTGCTTTCTCTCTCTCTCTGATATCTGCTTTGCATCAGAGTATGCTGAACTAGGTAAAGCTTGAAACATGTTGTATCTCAAATATTCATTCTTGGACGATATGCGATTTGACATCTCGACGTCTTTACGAACTGAGTCACAACAATTCTCTCCTTTTAAAGAAATTCAACATCCCTATTAGCCACATTTTTTACCTAGAGAATAGCTTTGATACCTCATTTTGTGGAGTGTTTGGTGTCCGTCAGCACAATATTATCTACTTTTGACTCGCACAACATTTTTGCTTTCATGGCATTTCCAGCACCAGTCTAATCTCCTCTATCTTTTGGAATGACTCTTCTATCGTTCGTTTTTGTCATCGAATTATGGCTTCACCGTCGAGCTCAACTTTAAGAACTTGTTGATATGTACACGACAATTACACCGCATGCTTTCGTGCCATCTCGGACTTCCTTGTGTTGTCACAAACCATTTTACATGTGATGTATTCTTCTTCTTGATAACTCTCCCTACATAGGTTAGTAGGCAATAATAAGACTCTAAATTGGACAGTGTTCCTAGGTTTTTTTATCATTTTCCGTAGTTCAAGCATATGTTATTTTTGCGTTAATTTGCAACGACATTTGGGGTCCATCCCAAACAGTCTCGATCGATGATTTACACCCGTTTCACATGGATCTACATGATAAAAACGAAATATGAGATACCGACAATATCAAAATCCTTTCGCTCCATGGTTAAACAACCATTTCAATAGTGATAAGCTCACAACTATTACTCATTTATGCCTAATCCGGTGACATTTTGTATCACATTTCTTGTCCTTCTAACCCCGCCCTAAAATTGACGTGTCATAGAGCAAAACTACCTAGTTTTGCCTTTTCCATTTATTTGTCCATATAATTCTAATAAACTTCAACATATTTGCGTCGAATATGCATTTTTATCGAAAAATGTCACCATAAGATAAAAGATCAGTACACTCATCTCCGTTACACAAAATGAAAAATGGGACTCGACCCAGAAACATTTGAGGATTATTTTGGAAGCATCGAACCGAACGAAGATAATTTAGTACGATTATATGATTGAAATGGAGTCTATGAAAAGAAGCACGTTGTAGTAAGAAAGGGTGAGATTCAGCTGATGAAATTGTTGAAGATTAAAGTGTTAAGTGACATGTGATGTGAGATGAAGGGGGGAGTACGTGAACAATAGATACAGAAATGAATATACAATCAATCAACGCAGCATGCTTTTCAGAGCGAAGTGGTGTCATTTCTTGCCAAAAACTTGCTTCGAACTTGCGAAATCTACCACCAATGGTGCCCCCATTCATTGCCGTTCAATTATGCAAGTGAGCGTTCCGTTTAATGCGGCTTCTTGCCGCCTCTCTCTCTCTCTCCCTCTCTTTCTCTCTCTAAAGTAGTTGCAGAGATGGTAGAACCACATTATTGAAGTTGAAAGCTTTGACAGAATACTATAAACTAGTCTACGGAGGCTGTTTGAATATTCTCAACTCGACTTTCAAGATTTAAGTAATGATTACTGTGTTATTGTTTTGTTTAATAAGTCATGAACTTTCTCTGTGATCGTCTGGGGATGAGCTGTGAGAAAAGTCAGCCTCTCTCTCTCTCTCTAGAAGCTTGTTTTTTTCTGAGATTAACTCCATCTGCATAACCTGATCCTCGGCTCTTTTTCTTCTCAATATCTTAAATTCATCAGCCATGGAAGCCGAGTTATGCTTCCTTATTTGAATCCCATGAAGAATTTATATCCTGTAATTAGGTTCAGAGAGTTTCTGGAAATGTAGGGTTGTCCGCCGATGAGAATGGCGGTGGTGTCTCGCTCTCGGTTTTTGTATGTCTTGAAGACGCGTGTGAAGTTCGATTGAAATGGATAACTTCCGGGGAGATTTAACTGATATAATTAGAGCCTGCGGCGGTGCCCATGGTGGTGGCAACAGCGGCGCTGACGAGCCCATTTCGGAATGGAACTTCCAGTCCGAACCCATGAATTTTTCTGCAACTTTCAACGATCCCAAAGCAGATTTTGGCCACCCATTTTCCTCAATTCGAGATCCACTTCTTCACGAGCTTGATATCAGTTCTTCTAGCTTCTTGATTAGCAGCTCAAATTCTGAAGAAATCGTCAACGACAAGATGAGCTGGCCGCCTTCAAACACATTTTCTCGTCTTCTTCAGATCTCTCCGACCTCCGAAATTCCCTCGTCTCCATCTGCTCATTCTCGTTCTTCTTCCCACCTCGTTGATTATCCTGGGCAAACTAGAGCTTCTGTTTCTGTTCCAGGAGACATGATTAATGCCGACAACTTTGACAGCTTTTCCTCTGATGCAATCGGGATGCAGATCTCTTCTCCACCCAATCCAGTCGGACTTAAACGAAGGTTTGGAAATATAAATCTTTGTTTCTGCAATAATATAACCCTAATTTACGAGGTTTTCACACTTTTATGAAGAATAGTTCATCCAATTTCTATGCATTTCATCCTAAAACTAGCCATGTGAACATTTGCTTATTTTTTTCTTAAATAGATGAGAGGGATTAGCGTAGACTGAGAATTTCATTATTATTTTTCATAAAAAAAAACCCTAATTAATTTCTTTTTCCAAGAGGAGATGCTGTCCAGGATTGAACTTCAGAAAATGTGACGATAGTTAGAATCTGAAAATAGGGTTTTGTTTAATCAGTCTTTACATGCGATCATGTTCAAAACTGCTTCCTACTGTAGAGATTAGAGAAACTCTGAGTGATATTTCTGGCAAGATCGGTGACTGACTGAACACATCGTTGCCAAAACATGAATCTGTTGATGGGTTTCAATCAGACCTGAAAAGTTGGGAGGCTACAACTGGTGTTTCAAACAGTTGTTTACTGTCCAGGTTTTCCATTGTAGTCTTCTGAACTCACTGTTTCTTTCCCAATCTAACCTACCTAAATCATGCCTGTTTTTAAATTTCAAATCGTACCATTTCAGGAATCACTAATGGAAAATTCAAAAACGATTGATCTGTACCAAAAAAGTAGAAGAAATGTGTAAACTTTTGTCGCATAACACAAAAAATTGTTGCTGTAGGGGTATAACTGATGGTTTTGATCTTCAAAAACTGTTGGATTTAGTGTATTTACAGAGAAGATATATTTGATTAGCCGTTTTGTAAATCCAGGAAAAGCCAGGCGAAGAAGGTGCTTTGCATTCCAGCTCCAGCAGCTGCAAACAGCAGGCAAAGTGGAGAAGTAGTTCCTTCTGATCTCTGGGCATGGAGGAAGTACGGTCAGAAACCAATTAAAGGATCTCCATATCCCAGGCAACTTCACTTCTCCATTGTTTGAATTTTTAGAAGAATGCCTTAGGATAATATATGCTGCATATTTCACATTCTTATGGTTTTTACTAGACCAACTTATAATCTCAAGTCAAACATATAATTTCTTTTCAACTGGGTAAAGTTTCTTTTGTTGCATAAATATACTAAAAAATTCCTCTCCAAAATCACTCCGTCGTGTGTCATTTGTTGATTGGTACATTTGTTTTACAGAGACTGTCAATTAGATCAAAAGTGTCACGTCTGAAATGATTAAGTGATCCAGTTCATGGAGCTGCCATTTTGACCTAATTTTCGGTAAATTGAAAACCAAGCAGGGGGTATTATAGATGCAGCAGCTCGAAGGGTTGTTCAGCCAGAAAACAAGTGGAGAGAAGCAGAAATGATCCAAATATGCTGGTCATTACTTACACCTCCGAGCACAATCATCCATGGCCGACCCAGAAAAATGCTCTCGCCGGCTCCTCGAGAACCTCGACATCGAAAGCCGGAGCCTCTTCGAAGAGTTCTTCAAGCTCTCGCCTTCAAAATCCAAGCTCAAACGAAGAGCAAAAGGAACTCAGTAACAATGAGGACGGCTATGTTTCAACGACAAGTACATCTGTCAAGGAAGAAACTGATGACCTTGAGAGAGGACTGGATTTTGATGAATCTGAAGGGTTTTTCGAAGATTTGGAGGAGTTAGAGAGAGACCCTTTAATGGAGACTCTCTTTGATTGATCATGGCGGAAAAACAGCATCAGCAAAGCAGCCTCCCTCCCACATCAAGCGGCTTTAAGTTTGTCCATTTGTTGCAGTTTTTTTACATTAAATCTTGTTATCATCATTCTGCATATCTTTTAAATGTATTGAAGCGTGTATGAAAAACAAATTAATATAAACAATTTGTTCAAACTAGTAAGCTCGTAATCATTATAACCAAAGAATACGAACAAAGATGAAAAAAGGATTCGTCGTCTTGCTCTCAGTCTGCATTTTCTGGGGAGAAATTGCTGGTTTTTTCTGGGTATTTTCTCGGTGTTTAGCAGAAGATCCAGGATGAAAATCAAAAGAGAAATGGATGAAGACGAGATTGCTGGTTGATCAGGAGCAGACGCAACGAGTCCCACATTCTTTTTGGAATATTGGTAGATTGGACAGAAAGCTGAGGAACAGAAGTTTGCTACAGTCGAAACAAGTACGTCCATTTCTCAAATGAGTGGAAAAGATGAGTGAATAACACATCAATGGCGGGTCCTTTCTCCTTTGCTCTTTTTCTTTCTTTCTTGCTTTCTTTTCTAAGTGGGGTTTCTTGCTAAAATCTAATGGATTTTTCGAAGCCCTAATTTGGGACGTGGATCTCCTCTCTGCGATGAACCAGACAAAAGCATGGAAGATGACAGAAAGAGTAATCCAATCTTTAAAAAATATTATCCTTCCATCTTGTTCATGATCTGTTTAATCACTTGAAGAAGAAATCGTTCAAACCCTAGAAAAAAAATTCAGTCTTATCCTATTATTATGCTCATCATTGCCGCCTCTCTCTCTCCCTCTCTCTGAGTTTTGTTTATTATTTCCATGGCGGTTGTCATCTTCGTCCTGGACTTTCTTTCTGCCTCTGCAACTGCAATTATATTTAATTATTTATTTAGGCGTATTTGTCAAATTCTTGACGTCGTATAACGGGCTATGAATTATTTATTTATATAATTTTGAGTTCGTACTGCAGACGAGGCGAGGGCGAGTAACATGGTGTCATTTTTGTCGTAGACTATTCTCATAAATAAAGAGATATGATGTTTCTTCTTTTCAAGTATATAATAAACATTTCGAAATGAAAAAAAAGGTTATCTTAATCAATACTTTATAAATATTTTCTTAGTTAATGATGCATATTAACTAAGAAATATACGTGTACTATGTTTCCGAGTGGCTAGTTTTGCTCTCACTTTTCGATCTTTCTATCCGATTTCCATATGATCATCTATTGGCTTTAGGACTTTGAATATTTTTAGTCGATGATCGAATTGTTTCCACTACTGCAAGAATTTATTGGTCGATGAAAGAAGCTCCTTCGTAAAAGGGTACGAGATTCGTAGTATTCACATTGGTTTACGAATTGTTGTTATGGTTGCATCTTGCGATCAAAAAAGTGAATTTAGACAGGAGAGGAACCGATTAAATCACAGAAGAAATGAGAATTATGGTCTAAGATGGCGAAGGATGATTCATCATCGGGCATTATTTTGAGCACGTATTGTAGGATCGAGCAAAGACGAGAGGGGTTTTTATTGAACACTTAGCTATCGTTTTCGTAGGGATTTGGCTTCTAATTTTAGCTCTTAAATCCTATATATCGATTCTCTCGTCATTTAGTGCATCTAATACAATAACTCACAAATGAATCATTAACAACACATTGCCATTTCCAATAAATCGCGACAAATCGAATCATGTACTAGTGTCTAAATAAGGCCCGCGTAATTAGACTTTATAACCTAAATTTAAGTTAATCGACGCAGACTCGTTTTTGTTCGACACATATTAAGGTAAAAGAGAAATGAATAATTATAGGCTACTTCAATATCTCGTACCCTTTTATCTTTGTTGTTTTTCTACCTAAATTTAAATACAAAAGGGATATAAATTAGAGTAAAATCAAAAACAAGAGCGACAAATCTTTGTTTTTCTGTCGAAATATACGCTAAAAATTGACAGCTTTAGTAACATTTATTTCTCAACAGTCTGATATGTTAGTCAGATCTGCAAGTAACCATGAGATGTATATGGTTGGTTTAGACTGAGATGCGCCATCGAAATCTTGAAGACCCTTTCGAAATGTGCTTACTGGCTCTTAATTTCAGTTCTTTGAGCTCGTGGCCAAGCAAGAAAATATAAGCCATTATAATAGGCAAAGGAATGGCCTGCTGGAACCATGTTTGGATCGAGAACCCTTCTGTCATCGCTCATGTCCAATAAGAGCAGTCCTAATAAGAAAATGAACAAACGGCGACCAACTTTGAGGAGGTGAAGATTCAAACAACTTACAAAATGATATGGCCCGGCTTCTTTTCCTATCGATGTTCGTTTGAGAGGTACCATTTCCTGCATCCAACTCAATAATATGCTTCAAGTGATATGATATTCGTCCGTCACATCAACGCAAATGATATATATTTTTTAATTTATTAATCTTTTAAAACATATTATATTAAAATTAATTAAAATTTTACTACAAATTCATACTATTGTAAGAAGATATATTATAAACTTTCTTATAGTTTAAGCTTTTACACAATTTATTATAGATTAAAATATTTTATTTAAAATACGTACTTATTTGTAATTATTAATTGCACTTATAATTGTTTGACATAGCTCTAGTTGAATTTTAAATGTGACATTGGTACCCATAAATTTACTTGAATTTTAGTTTTTTGTTTCAAATTATATCATTAAATTGATGTGATTATTGCAATAGAGCTCTAATAAATTAAACTAAATTATTAAATACATAAGTAAATAATTGTCGCGATACCAAGAAATAAGGGGGATAAAGCTAAAGTTACTTGAATTATAGAGCATTAAAAACAAGCATTAATAGAAAAATGAAGTACTAATTAACCAAAAGGAACAAATAAAAATTATTTTTTTGCAGACTAGCTTTTAAATTTAGATAACAAGTTCATAAACTTAAATAAATAAATAATTATTCGACGCATGATTAACTAATTATAAATCTATATTATTATTGACTTTCTCGTTCCTGATGATTGAAAAAGTGTGGCTTTAAATGTTGGGTCTTTTTTTTTTATTTGGATTAGTGGGTACGAAAATTCAAGATTTAATCATGATGACCTAACATTTAAAGACCAACTAAAATACTAAAATGAGAATAACATTTTTCAAATAAGACATTTTTGTCACATTTAGAATAACGTGTCTCGTAAATTGAAAAATTAAACCGGAGAAATCAAATGCGAAGGAGAAGAGGACGGAGATTCACAAAGCTCTTCTCGGTCGAGATAAACTAGCTGAAGTCGGTCGAGATAAATAAGTTTAGTTTTATTTTGAAATAATTAAATTTACTACCCGTTATTTAGTACTAAACTTTTTAATCATTTTAAACATGTTACCAAAAGGCGAAATCCCTCGCCCCCACATCCCGACCCGACAGACTGTGAGAGACCTTCTTCTTGACGCCCCAAGGAGTTACCTCAATACTAGGGGTAACAACTCTCACACTAGGGCAACGCATGATTCGAACCCCGACACTTGTTACCAGATTTACCATCTCTCGACTACTAAGGTGAACCCGCACGGGCATCATTTTAAACCTAAATTGTAGTGAAAGATGCCGCAACATCATTGGCCAGACTCTAATAATTTATGCATGGTGGGGAGTGAAGTGACGATCGCATCCACATATTCATATATATCTTTACAATTTAATGATTATATAAATTGTTTTTGATATATTAAAATGTGATAAATATAATTAACTTAGATTATGATAGTATTTATTATTTTTTATTCAACAATGGATATTTTAAATTCGACTTAATTAAAAGAACATTTGAAAATGAGGAAGGATATTCAATTTTTGTAATTATTTTCTCTATTAATTTAACAAAATTGATAGAATAATTAACAGAAATGGAAAGGACTGTAGTCAAATTATTGGAGGGCATTAAATGATTTAGAAAATAGGTTGTAATTGTCATTAGCAAGTCACTTTCTTCGTTCCCTGAGTCCGTACAGCAAGGGGTGGGGATTGTATTAAATGAAAGAACAATCGTTGTCACGCCTATTATTTTTGGTCACGTAGACGTACATCGATGACCACCCCTTGCCCCATCCTTACCCAAACCCAATTTATTTAGAGACATGCACTTATGTAT
Organism: Begonia fuchsioides; assembly: GCA_003255005.1. NCBI lineage: Eukaryota > Viridiplantae > Streptophyta > Magnoliopsida > Cucurbitales > Begoniaceae > Begonia > Begonia fuchsioides. The sequence continues at coordinate 57,131 of QAOC01021264.1, forward strand.
GTTACCATGGCGTGGGTCCGTCACGCCTACTATTTTTAGTCCAATTATATGCATTGTCTTCTATGATAAATGTAAATATATTACTGCGACTGATTATGAATGCACTTATTCTTATTTAAATGTCTGATATGAATGTACTCACCTTTATTCAAAGGATCGAATAGTTATAATTCAATTTAAAGTCTTTTTTGTTGATTTTAGTTAAACTTAGACTTTAATTTTAACAATAAAAAAACATGTTATATGGGTTCGTCCATATTTGGCCGATCATCAGGTGTACGTTGATTTGACAATCTTCTGGTTCGAATACGATGGAGCATAGGAAATGATCTTGTTTACATCTCAACCAGTCCAAGAACAGGTAAATCTAGAACCAAATAGGAGCTTTTTCTCGCACAATTTTCAGTAATAATTTCAGAGCTCGATTGGATAAACATGGCGGATAAATATGTTCTTTTTTTACGCTGAGCCTGAGGCGTGATCTTTCTTCACCTCCTCCATGTACAGCCTGACGGCGCGGCTGCAAAATGGGTTGGTCTCCGGCGACCCTCCGTTCTCTTCGAAAGCCACGCGTAGCCGGCCAATAAGGCCGTCGAAGCTTGTTTGTTGAATCTTGGTCTGACTCAGGTACTGGAGATAAACGACGACGTCATCGCCGTCGCAGCTGGAGAGCTTCAACGGAGGGTTGTGGTGGTTTTTGAGATATTGCACGAAAGAGTTCCAGTCTCGCCGCTTCTGAGACTCGTACCGGCTCATCGTTGGAGGCGCAGACAGTTCCAGCGATGAAAGTGAACGGTAAAAGTGGTGGTGGCTGTTTTGAATCGTGCTAGAGCTCGGGGTAACGGACCTCCGGCTGCTTAAAGCCGCGGCAGCTGCGGCGGCGGCGGCGGCGGACATATGATAATTCAAATTCTACTGAAAGGCAGGGAGCCGTTTCGTTGAAAAGGCTTCGATAGCCGGAGAATGCAGATGAGGGAAGGAGGAGGAAGTTAGGGTTATATATAGAAGACGACGAAGACAAGAGGCAGACTGGTGGGGTCCCCCAAGAAGAATGGTTGTGTCCAAAAATAAATACAAATTCCAAATATTATTTAAAGTCAATGCTTTTTCTAAAATTTGAAAATAGTAATTGATACAATGAATAAATACAATATTCTGTTTAATTTAATTTTAATATAGTAAATTATTGTTTGACAAACATGTATCTTTAAAAATGTACATTACATTATGCTTAACTTCATTAATTACGTAATGCACAAAAAATTATTAAATTATTATGATGGCTCAACCCTCTTGCAGTCCACCGTAATCGTTTTTTTCTTTTTTTCAAATTTGATATATAATGTACTATAAACGTATGATTGTTGGGTTTCAATCGAGTTATTCTATCACACCTCTTAGAAAGAAAATAATTGTCGGTACGAGCTTAGCTCAGTTGATTTCAAAATAGTAAATTTAAAATCAAGAGTCATAATTCGAAGTCTGCGCTGTCACAGTGTGTGAGTCGTTACTCTAATGTAAGATAGTTCCTAGTCACAATAAGTACGGACTTTCAATCTCTGGGCTGCTGAATCACTGTAATTTAATCATCTTCAGGTTGTCGGGCCAGAATGTGAGTGAGTGGAAGATTAAATTGCTTTGGGAATCAAGAAAAGAACTTCGTTTCTTTATTTTGGTAAAAAGGAGCTCATCATGAATTCATAGTTTATTATAATTTTTACCGGAAAGAAATAAATTAATATATAGAAATATGATTTATGTTAATCATGAAAGAGAAATTATTATTAAAGTATAATTAAATAAATAGTGAAAAAAAGAAAAGGAAGTCACGTCATGTCAACAATCAAATTGAGCACAATAACCTTACTTTTTTCGTTCAATCACCCTCACGGGGGCATTGAGGCACTGTGTTATTGCTCCCTTTTTATTTAATGTATATTATATTTTTAAATGTCGTAATTTATTAATGTACTTTCCGTATAGTCCATTCATTTAAGACACTGCCCTTTAACATGGTCTCGTCTAATTTTATTTTGATTCGATCATGTTTAATTGTAAGAATAATTTATTAATTTTTTAAAATATATATTAATAAAACGACTTTATATTAAGAATAAAAACTAAAAAAAAATCCTCAAATTTAGGTAAATAGGTCGATTCGAANCAGGATCTTTCTCTGATGCACCCTTTGACTGAAGCTCCATTGCCACCCTTTTCATATACTTTTTTGCCAATTTCACTGATCCAAACTTTATCTAGCATTATACCAAAGATTATGATCAAATCGGGTTCACCTTAGCATTGAAAAAATAAGCATAAATGTTCAAAAGAAATAACAAGGTTATGAAAGCGACTATACCTTGCTTAAAAGACCATTGTCGAGCATCCAGTCGGTCGGGATTTTGAACTCCTTGAAGTTTTGCATCACCGATTCTCTCATTCGTAGAAGGTTGTAAACGCTTCGTTCCATTCTAGTGAGAGAAAAGTACTCCATCATGAATCATAAGATACTACTAATAATGTAACTAAACTAGAGACAAAAAATTGAAGAAAATGCTGGGCATTTACTTCTCGGACAGAGCAACCATTTTCTTCAACGAAACATCGCATGGCAGCCGTAAATCATCCTGAAATGTAGAAACCTCGTATTCTAAATTCTTGAGATCCCTATAAGCAAATGCTGCTTCACGTAATGTGTCTGCTTTTTTCTCAGGCCAATCGAAGTGTTTAAGGACTGCCCTTTCATCCACCTATCAAAAATACAAAGTTCATACCAAGATTTCTCCTCTTAAATAACATTTTGATATGATATTCAACCTCATTTGATTTCATTATAAAAAAAGTTTGGCAATGAGTGAGGATCGAACCAGAAAGCAAAGCTCGTCATCGAGCCACTTGACGAATGCCATGACATCTTCGATGTCTCGATAGACTGCATTATTCACCTCTTGTATCAATGAATTGACAAACTCTCCCTGGGTTTCAACATCTGCTTTGATCTACAAAGAAAATCAAACACGTTTTTTCAAACATCACACTCCATTTACTGCATTAATGGCCAACTGGAAAGAGTTAAGAGGCTTATGCCTGAAAAATAAAACTCTGCCTAATAAGTAATAACTCCATGTCATATGAAGCTTCATTTGTAAACTATCAATTTCTAAGAACTGAATCTTCACCAAGTCGAATGCACGAAACAATAATCCATGAATAATGTAGCTATTTTTATCAGAAAATTAACATCCATAAGCATTATATCTTAATTATATATAGACTTGCCATAACTCAATACTTACTGCAAGCAAGTGTGATGATCTATTCTCTATTTCTCCAATCATGGTGCTACGAGCATTTGCAAAATCCAAACCATTACCCATGGCTCCATTTGAAGAATCCTTCCTTGAATCTCTTTTCATCAGTGAATGGTAAAATTCAACCACTTGAGGGGCCCGCTGCACCATTCCCGACGTGCTCCTTGCCGAATTCCTCGCCAGCATTTTTGGAGGAGGTGGCGGAGGAGGAGGAAGCGGTGGAGGCGGCAGTGGCAGTGGAGGTGGAGGTGGAGGTGGAATTTGCTTTGTAAATTCCTCTTTTGCATTGAACAAAGCAGCTGATGAAGGCCTCGGAGGAGGATTGGCTACCCTCAATGCTCTTTTCTCCACGTCTAAGCAAGAGGGTAATTTGCTAATCTCTGGACAATTTCCAAAATTATACTTTTGAGAAGCTAGAGAATCAGATTCCTTCATATCTTTCAAGCATATAAACCCGTCCGATTGCCTTCTTGTACTTGGCTCCGATTCTTCTGTCCACCATTTGACTCCACTTATGGAATGTCTTCTTCTGGGACTTCTCCCTTCCTCTGAATCACTCCAAATTTTGTCCAAAATTCCATCTGAACATTCCGAACTAGCCTTGTCTTCGTCAGTGATTGGCCAATTTTTCAGCTTCTTAACCAGACTCAGCCTCTTTCCATTTTCACATTCCATGTCCTCATTGCTTGGGCAAGATGATGAGCTGCTAAAATGGCTGCTTCTCTCGACTGAGCAGGGGCTTGATTGGCTATCCAAATTCTGTGTTGCGCACGAATTTCGTAACTCATTACGCAAACACGAGTTTACCCACCTGAGGTAGGCTAGTTCCTCGACCTCATTTAGTCTGCTCATCTGCAGACCTTCCACCTGCTTGCACAAATCTTCATTTGCATGCCTCAGCAAAGAGGCCTCGGATTTAATTTTTGATACAATTTCACTCTGCTTGAAACAATAAAGAGAACTATTTAAGAATCTGTAATGAAAGAATTTAGCAATTTCTTTGTTTCTTATCATCCAAAGATTTTATTGAAGTTAAAATATGTGTATTACCTCTGAACTTTCTGCTAAAGAAGCCAATTCAGATTCTAAGGATGCAATCTTGCAAACGTGGTTTCTCTTTTGAAGCTGAAGCTCCTTATTCAGACGTTTCAGTTCAACAACTTCGACCTCTACTTTTTTCGATTTTGACTGAAAACGTTCATCTTGCCTCTCAGAAACCGAAGGTATCGCCGCTAATTGCTCCATCAGCTCTGTTTTCTCAGCCTCAAGGGCGCTAACTTTCTTAACGAGATCAACTACTTCAGCTCTCTTTTCATGAAGTGCTATTTCGAAATCAAAACTTATAGGATTCCGCTTCTGTTCATCTAACTCTTCCTGAAGTTCAAATTCCCTCTGCCTAGATTCCTCCACCAGGGTTCTCAGATGATCGAGTTCCATAAACAAGTCCCGTGATGACTGCCGACGATGGGTCTGACATACTTGAGGACGGATTTGATTAGCCGAGCACGACAAATCGGCGATGAGTGACCGTTTGATGCGAGAGTGAGAAGGCACAAATGGGTCATTCTGGTTCACCATATTGGAGATTGTGAGTGGAGCTTTTTTGGCCGGCAGTGGATTTTGGACCTTGTTTTTCTTGTCCGCCGAAAACCCTTTCACAATTTGCGAACCCCAGGAAGAAGAAGATGACCTAGTTTTTGGTCCATGGCTGTGATTGAATTTCTGAAGCTTCGGCATCTGATTTTGATCAGCAAACTTACACACTTTACCTCCATTTTCAGACAGATTTTCTTCCCTCATTCTGAAAGAATCTTCTCAATCGCAGCCCCAAGTCTACCTGACGAATGGCGCAATTTCTCAGCCTTTACCCTCGTCGAAATAAACTTCGCTGGTTCTTATTTTGAAACGCAAGACAAAGATTGAGATGAAAATTTCGAATCCAGGGAGTGGAGTCGGAGGCAGAAATATACTTGGAATCGAAGCTCGCTGCTTCTTCATCGGGAGCTCCAACTCCGAGAAACAGCGAAAAAAGTTGCAGCTTTTGCTTTATTATGAAAGGCTTTTTTGAACATTTGAATTTTGAATTTGCGTGTGTCCGTTCAATCCTGGTGGCAACGGCATAATGAAGGCCCACGGGCCACGTCGGTTCGATATGTGGGCCTTCAACTGCCACCCGGTTCGGTTCGACCCATGATCACATCGCTTCCATAATAATATTAATCGAGTTATATTAACAAGTTAATTATCAAAATTGTTCATGAAGACTAAAACATATTTGTTCTTAACGCGCCATTTTAATACGTTTGATTATTAAAATGATTTGAGAACGTCAAGTTTGATAATTGACTACTAGCTTGGAACGTCGAGCTTCGAAGAATTCAACGATCAAGAGACGTGTCGATTTGATCGAATCTTCTTACATTTAAACCTCGATTGATATTTTTTCCGCGAAAGCCCGAGCCCAAAAGCTCCACAAATCACTCGTGATTTTATCAATAAACACGAGCTCCTCGAGATTGGACGAGCTCCATTTCGTCAGCATAAACAATTTTACATGCCACACTCTTTGCTCAAGTCAAACAATCTCGGATGTCGGAAATAAATTTGGTTTTCTTGTTATTTATGCAAATTTATCTTCTTAAAATTTATCCTAAAGTACAACAAATGTAGTTAAGATGTAATTTATGTATCATAGTTGGATCATTTATAAAATTAATTGTATTAATTAGGGGTGGACACAAGTCAGTCAAGTCTGATTTTATCATAAAATAAAATCAAAATCAAAACTCACAGTTTTCGATTTTTAAAACAGGAACTGGAATCAGAACCGTTCTAATTTTAACTCAATTTTATTTTATATTTTAATAAGATTAAAATATAACAATAAAATATATAATTTGTTTATTATATTTAAGTCAGATTTTAAGTAATTAGATGTGTTTTAATTAATTTAGGATTTATATCAGATTTTATTAGAGTTTGTGTCATGTTTTACTCGATTTTAGAATTTTTTTTTACATACATTTCAAGTTCCAGTTTCACAATTTTTTACTTATAAAAACCGAAACTGACTCATAAATTACAGTTTTTTAAAAATTAGAACCAAGACTGTATTAAAACTGGTGGTTCTGATTCCAATTCGGTTTTGCCCACCCCTAGTACTAATCATCGAGTTTAGTATTTTAATCGGGTAAAGTTATTGTTCTTAAATTAATAAATATAAATTTTATTCAAATGTTTGTAAAATTAATGAAAAAAATAAATTAATTTGAGTAGCGTTGTAGTTTGTACACCTTTACTTGCTATAAAAGAAAAATAATAAAAATATTGAATTAATTGGTCTGGGTCGAACCAAAATACTCGACCCGCCCGAGATTAAAAATGGCGACGGGCTCCCGCTCGACGAAGATTTCTGTGTTGTTTGAAATCCCTGGGCTTACTCAAAGGCTGTCGTAGTGTAACGAGACTCTCTTCGTCTCCGTCTCAGTCTGATGGCTCCTCCATTTGTTTTTCCCCGAACTTTACGAGCACTGGAAGAAGAACAAGAAGGAAATTGTATCTGCGTTCAGAATCCCATCGATATTACGCATCTACGACCCTCTGAACTTGAAGAGTTCGTTAAAGGTTAGTTTATGGTACTAATGCTCTGATTCTCGATTTGTCCTCTTACAATTTTTGTTTTGTATTTTGGAAAATGGAGGAAATGAACATGATTTTTACCTCTCGGGTAAGTTATTTGGTTATTTGTAGTTTGTATGTGACGGAGTGGTTTGTCTAGAACAGTGCCCTTCAATTGATTAGATATGGACCTTGAGTTTTGGGGTTTGGCTTATTTCTCCCTGAATTCTAGCTTCTTCGACTTGTGTAAAAGTAAATCTTGCTGAGATGGAAGGTATCTAATTTCTTGAAATGAGGGATTAACAAATTGAATGGATACTGAAATTGAAGTCTGCTGTAGGCTAAAAATAATTGATTATATGGTTATGAAATTAAAACTAGAACCCTTGTATTGATAATATATGTTTGTTGGTTACTGGTCAACAGAAATAGCACTGTTTTCTGATTCCAATCAGCAATTAAGAAAACAATTAAAGTGGAAAATCTCCTAAATGTTGGAATAGTAATGGGAATTTCTGACCCACATTTTATCTTTTGAACTTGAAATTTCACTCTTCGGTTTTCCCCTTCTCCGCTTTCCTCTTCCAAACAGGCTTATCATTTGATCTCTCGGACAAGGAGCTCTTTTGTGTGGAAGAGCAGGATGTCTTTGACAGGCTTTACTCCTTATTACATGGATATAATTGTCTTCCCTCATCTTGTAAACTAAATGTTGTGGAGAGTCTTCGATCTAATCTCAGTGTTCTTCTTCCAAACATTGATTCACTTTCACGAGTATCTCAAGGAAATGATGATGGGAGTTCAATGATTGATCAGATTGCATCATATCGGAATGCTTTTAGAATATATACATTCTTCCTTTTCAATGTTCTACTTGCAGAGGAGTCAACCAATACTTCTAACAACAATTTAAGGGTATCCATTCTAACTTCTTAACTTTCAATTACTGCATTTATGTCTCAATATTTGCAACCTTTTGGCAATTGGTTTTTAGGTTACAATTAGTTCCAAAAAGAAACAAATCAAAAGTTCATGGAATTGGGAGCCACAAAGGGGACGGATACTCAATTTGATTGCTAATTCATTAGAGATCAACCTTGCCTTGCTCTTTGGTTCATCAGATCCAGATGAAAATTTTCTATCTTTTGTGACAAAGTAAGTATAATTTCATATATGTATTTCTATTTTTCCTTATATATTTCTATCACAGCGTGGTTCTTTTATTTGTTTCCCAGACATACATTCTCTATGTTTGAGAATGCAGCCATTTTGAAAGACATTGAGGCAAAAGATGCTTTATGTAAAATAATCGGTGCTTGTGCTACAAAATACCACTTCACAGCACACTCGTGTGCTTCAATAATGCACCTGATTCACAAATATGATTTTGTTGTTATACCCATGGCTGATGCTGTTGCGGGGGCTGAGAAGAAGTATGCTGATGGAAGTCTTGCAAGTTGTATTATTCAAGAGATAGGGAGAACAAACCCAAAAGATTATGTGAAGGACACAGTTGGGGCAGAAAATATAGGGCGATTTCTGGTAGAGCTTGCTGCTCGAATGCCGAAGTTGCTCTCAACAAACATTGGACTCTTGGTACCGCATTTTGGTGGAGAATCTTACAAAATTAGAAATTCTCTAGTTGGGGTCCTGGGAAAGTTGGTAGCGAAAGCTTTCCATGATTGTGAAGGGCAACTGAGCTCTAAATCAGTTCGTCTCCGAACCAAGCAGGCAATGCTGGAAATCTTGCTGGAGCGTTGTAGAGATGTTTCAGCTTATACTAGGAGCCGAGTTCTTCAAGTTTGGGCTGAGCTATGCGAAACACATGCTGTTTCTATCGGTATGTGGAATGAGGTTGCAACAGTTGCAGCTGGAAGGTTAGAGGATAAGAGTGCTATAGTCAGAAAGTCAGCGTTACACTTACTCATTACTATGTTACAACACAACCCCTTTGGTCCACAACTTCGACTAGCAACTTTCGAAGCGACTTTAGAGCAGTATAACAAAAAACTGAATGAGCTTGAGCCCAAAGAAATCTCCGATGGTGCAGTTGATGAGATACATTCTGGTGATGATATTTGCAATGGAGATGGAGAAGTCGAGAATTCACATCCTCATGATACAGCCATTGAGCAGCCAGAGAGTTTGAGTGAGAGTTTCTCTTCTCAAGTGGAAGCAGTGGTTGGTCAGAGAGACCATGAGGTGCTTGATATTGTGAATTTGGAGCAAATCAGAGCTTTGGTAGCATCTCTTGATGCAGGCTTGGGGTTCTCTAGGTGTATTTCAGGAATGATGCCAACACTTGTTCAATTGATGGCTTCATCTTCTGCCACTGATGTTGAGAATACGATTCTTTTGTTAATGAGGTGTAGACAATTCCACATAGATGGTTCAGAGGCATCCCTCCGTAAAATGTTACCGCTGGTAAGCTTTTATTACTTGCATTACTCGCAGATCAGAAATTCACCTTAAGTTTTTGGAGTAATGACAGAGATATTTGTGGATCTAGTGATCAAGTTACATGAAAAGAGTTACCCATCTTCTTTTGTAGGTGTTTTCGCAAGACAAGTCCATCCATGAAGCTGTGGAGAGTGCTTTTCTGACTATATATGTAAGAAAAAACACTGTTGAAACTGCTAGAAACCTTATAAACCTTGCCACTGATTCAAACTTTGGAGATCTGGCAGCACTAGAATACATAGTTGGTACCTTGGTGTCTAAAGGCGACATATCTTCAAGCACGGTTGGTTCCCTTTGTCTTTCTTATATATTTGATTATAATTAAATTTTCAAATGTAGTCCCATAACTAATAGAATGAATATATGGATAAAATATTAGTCAGGGAAAGTATGATCCAGACTTTTTATTCAGGGTAGGATGCCAGTTGATAAAATCAGGGCAGGATGCAGACTTTTTATTCATCTAGCTAATGATATAGAAACTCAATATGCGTGATGGCTGGATTTTTCCATTAGTTTTGCATAAGTATGCTCATTTAATTTTAAATCACATTCTACTTTTGACCTCGATGATCCATTTTTGCAAGTTCTCATTTCATTGTTTTTATTTTTTGTTTGTATCCAGATTTCAGCATTATGGGATTTCTTTTGCTTTAATGTTAGTGGAATTACTGCGGAGCAAAGTAGAGGTGCATTATCTGTTCTTTGCATGGCTGCAAAATCTTCCACTGGATTGCTTGGCACCCACTTACAAGACATTATGGACATTGGGTTTGGCCGTTGGTCAAAGGTCGACCTTTTGCTTGCAAAGACAGCTTGTCTTGCTATTCAAAGATTGAGTGAGGATGACAAGAAGAAGTTATTGAACACTAATGGTGGAAAGGTATTTGGCATTCTTGAGAGCTTAATTACTGAGTTTTGGCTTCCGGAGAAGATTTGGTATGCAGCTGCTGATACAGCAATTGCAGCTGTTTATTCTATTCATCCCCTTCCTGAAACCTTTGCTGCAGAGTTGGTAATGAAGTCATTTAATTCTGTATTTGATCGCATTAAGGGCGATGAATTGCAGAATGACACGGACACTGAAAATACTAATCTAGTTACTGGTATTGAAGTAGGAAAGCTCAGTAGATATTTATTTATAATAAGTCACGTGGCCATGAATCAGCTGGTATATATAGAATCTTGTGTAAGGAAGATCCAGAAACAGAGACGTTTACAGGAACAACTAGGTTGTGGTGTGCAGACTGCGGATAGCAATGGTGCAACCCAAAATGAGACAGTGAAGGTGAGACTGGATTCTGCACTTGAGTTCCACCGCAAAATACAAATTTAGTTGTATATTTGCTAATTTAATTTAGCAGTTAGGTGGGTGTGAAATAATTATTTAGGTATTTGTTACATTTGAGATTGTGTGGCAGGGAAATAGCATCAATGCGGAGCTAGGTCTTGCTGCATCTGAAGATGCAATTCTTGATTCTCTTTCTGAAAAAGCAGAAAAAGAAATAATCACGGGTCACAGCAGAGAGAAGAATTTGATTGGAAAATGTGCTCCTTTTCTTTCAAAGCTTTGTCGAAATTTTAGCCTCATGCAAAAGGTGAATTTGACTGCATAATAATCTTCCCTTTCTGACATTGATGATTTTTTAAGCTGAAAATCTGCACTGCTATGATCATGATTTTAACATGGAAAGTTGCTCAATTTGATAAAGATGACATGAAATATGAAACTATGCAAACTCCTAACGGTGATTAGAAACTTTTTTTCTCATGAAAAAGGTTATGCACTTGGCTAGTATCTGTTTACATTATACATATTCTATGTCTTCAAATTGATATCGTGATTATACTTTTGCAGTATCCAGACTTACAGGCTTCTGGAATGCTTGCTTTATGTCGTTTTATGATAATTGATTCAAATTTTTGGTGTGTCTTGTTCTCCTTTCCTCGTTTCTTGATTTCTTTTAATCTCTCTGGTTTTTCTCAATGAACACTCACTAATATATTTTTCATATATTAGCGAAGCAAATCTTCAACTTTTGTTCACTGTTGTTGAGAGTTCACCATCAGAAGTTGTCCGTTCCAATTGCACCATCGCTTTAGGCGACTTGTCAGTTCGGTTCCCTAATTTGCTCGAGCCATGGACTGAAAATATGTATGCAAGGTTGACAGATCCTTCTGTTTCTGTTAGAAAGAACGCTGTTCTAGTGCTTTCACATCTGATATTGAATGACATGATGAAGGTAAAAGATATGAGCGATTGTGTTGCTAGTGTTTTTTCATTGTCTTTTATACTTCGAGGGTTGATCTTCTTACTTTTAAGTAGGTGAAAGGTTATATCAACGAGATGAGTCTACGGATTGAAGATGAGGATGAAAGGATCTCAAATCTAGCCAAACTATTTTTTCATGAGCTTTCAAAGAAAGGTAAAAGTTCTCGGATCTAGTAGTGGTGGCAATGATAGCATATTTCTTATCTTCCATTGTTGCCACCTTCATTAGCAATAATTTTCTAATTCATTCATCAACAGGGAGCAATCCTATATACAATCTACTGCCTGATATGCTTGGAAAACTATCCAACCAGAACTTAAAAAGAGAGTCCTTTTGCAACATAATGCAGTTCTTGATTGGCTCCATTAAAAAGGTATGGATTCTTTCAAGTTTTGAGTTTTGAGGATTTTTTTGAAATTATCTGTTTTTTTTTGCCAGGACAAACAAATGGAAGCTCTTGTTGAGAAGCTTTGCAATAGGTTTAATGGTGTCACAGGTATTTTTTGTTGAATGTAATGCTTAGTTATTGCTATTTTTGAAATCTAAGATAGAAAAATTGCAAGTGTAAATCTATGATTAATTAGCTTAAGTGTAAGTGTTAGGATCGGACTTATGAAGTTTACCCTGAGATCGGGTAACCATCCCTCTTCCGGCCATAGGGAGATAGAGTTAGGGAGAATAAAAGAAATAATTAAAAAGAAAGACTTGCTTGATTCATTCCTAACCCTAAGGGCTAAGGCCCCTTTAAATAGACTTGATAGACCTACCTAGATAAGACTAACTAAGATAAGGCTTATCCATTAGACTAAGATAAGACTAACTAGAAAATAACAATATTTAATTAGATCTAACGGGCCTTAGGTCCGTAACAGTAAGATGTGAGCTTTAAAATTAGTCTTAGAAACTAAGTCAATTATATTTAGTTTAGTTTGAAGGGGAGGTAGGATATAATGGTACTATTTTTTTTACATCATGTTTCTCCTTTGTTAATCTTCATATTTTTTCCTCTTTTAGTATCGTATTTCTTGTAAAAATACTTCTTAGTGTGATGATGTTTTCACATCGAAAAGAAATATTGTATGAATTTTATGTGGTTCTACTTATTAAATTAATTAGACTTCTTACAAAATAAAGGCATATAAATTGACTCGGAAGTTGTGCAGACGATGATTTTTTTTCCATGTTAATGCTGATTTTGCTCTAGTAGATTAATGGTGAGCTGAATATGTTAAAGTTACTAGTGATGATAAAAATGTTTTAAGGTAACTTGTGAGCTACACAGTATTGAAAGTAATAAATAACTTAAAAAAATTAGATTGTGAATGCAATTTCTCTCCCTTAGTTTTTTATGATAGTTATATATCATTTAGAACGAGTCTTTTGTTTGTAGCCTGTAGGCACTTTATGGGCTGTTTTGTTTTAGATTGCCAACTGGGCATGAAAATATATTATAGGCTTTTTTCCAGTATTAAATGTGAGATTTCTTAATAATGTTGTCGTCTAATCCTTACTCTATTCGTCATTTGTTACCTTCTTCTGTTGAAAGAATTAATAAAATAATTTCAAGTAAAAGAGGCAAATGCATGTTTGTCCTTGCTTACAAGAAACTTCTCAATGCTGCAGATAGTAGACAATGGGAATGCATTTCATATTGCCTTTCTCAGCTTTCATTTACTGAAAAGGGAATTAAAAAGTTGATCGAGACATTCAAGATGTATGAACATGTCTTACTGGAGGAATCTGTGATGGAACATTTCAAAAGCATAATAAGCAAGGTATTAGGTTGATTAATATCGGTTGTTTATCAATGGAATGTATGTGTTATTTATTCAATTTATGCAATACAGGCCAAAAAGTTTGCAAAGCCAGAAGTTAGACAGTGTATTGAAGAGTTTGAGGACAAGATAAACAAGGTTCACAAAGAAAGAAAAGAGCAAGAAATAACCACAAGAAATGCCGAAGTACACCAACAGAATATTGGTAGCCATGAAGATTTTGCTGTTGCAAACAATGAGGAGCATTCTGCAGAGTCTGATTTAACCGAAGGTTTAGTTCACTTAAGCATTTTATTTTCTACTTTGCAATCTAAAAGAAGTTTCCCATTTCATTTTAGATAAAAAAAAATTAGGCATTTTCTGGGATTAATTTATATATGATTCTCAATAACGACTTAAAAGAAGTTGTTTCAAGGATTAGTTAATATTTGAAAGGTTGTGTGTTAATCGTGAGCCATAACTTAGTGCTTCTCCAGCTTTGCAAAAGTTAAATTGATTAATTTGGAAATCCAATGATATGATTAATGACCATGGGAAGAGATATTATGGTGAGGAATATTTACTTCATTCCATATAAAAAGCTTTTTCATGATAAGAATCTAGTTGACTTTTTATTTATTTTATATTTCAAAATGTTTAGATTCTGATTCCTTTGTCTTATTTTGAGTATTACAATGAAACAGGTGAAGATATCGATTCTTCCCTTGAAGCTGAATCCACAAATGAATCATCAGACACTTGATGCTTCTCTTCAAAGATTCTGTCTGTCTCTTAATCAAGAGCCAAGGCAACTTGCAAGATGTTGTGCTTGTGATATTGTTGCATCCACTACAAGCTTGATTCTTAGGTATTACTTTTTGCACTCTCTCATCAAATAGCTCTACGCCTTTTATTTGCTGCTGTGCTAAATCTCTCATTTGAAGGAAAGTTGCATGTTATCGTAAATTTATGATGTGAATAGAAAGTAGAGTAGTTGTTTTGGTATCTAGAGAATCATGTTACGGATTAGAGTGATTTTGGATTTCTTTTAATGGAAAACTGCTGATTTTCCTCCCATGTTGTAAGCACGTAATCCTCTTTGCTTTTGTATTCTACAGTTTAAAAATTATGCTAACGTGTCAAATGATAATTAATGAAATAAATATAATAAATAGCTTTTTATAATTTCATTATTAGATACAAAACATGTATTTTTAGATTGTATAAGAAGATTGATTTGTGTAATCGTACAAAAATAGTGTNGTAATCGTAAAAAAATGGTGTTCATTGTTGTAATCATGTGACGAGAAATGTGATCGAACACGAATGAATTCATATTTCGAAGGCAATTGCATGTATTTTTCTAAGATTTTGAATCAGATTGTGGGGATACATTAGTTTCTGGAGAAGAATATCTAAAAAAACGAACGGAATCGTTGAACTTACATACTTTCTCGAAAGCAATCGCTATTTCATTTGTGTCCTAACATGCATTTGCGATAACAAGTCAGCTTGTGTTTCAAATCATGTGCTCGGATTGCTTCCAAAAATAAGTATATCTCGTCGAAAATTTGCAAATTAAGAGTTGATGCATTTGGCAAAGGAGACCCAAACGAGGGTAAATCTTGAACCATGAGCACAGGAGACGAAGATCGACGTTATAGAATAATAAAAGCGATTATCGGGTAATAGCTGGACACTTTTTTCGATTGATTTGTGGTTTTGTAAGATCAAGTTTTTAGTCTATTATTACAAGAATTGCACTCTCAACAGCCAGAAACAAGGAATGGTCACCAATTTGAATTACATTCTTAACATCTTCCATTGTTTGTACTTCCCTCTTAAACACAGACCACACCACTTGCTGGCCGGCGAAGATCTAAGAACACGATGAACGATAACCAAAAACAAAAGAATAATAGCGTGCCAAATATAATCGTTTAAAACTACAAATAGCTTATTTCGATCCTCCGTTCATTCATTCGGAATCTGAATGCTTCCTTCTTTTGCCTTCGGGCTCTCCCAGCTGCAACGAAACAGAGACATCCTCATCGTCCCCAGTTCTAAGCGTAGTTAAATTTTGGAGTTCCGGGTTTTCGTCCTGGTTGCTTTGGTGAAGTGGGGAAGAGCCAGAGAAACTCAGAATGAATTGGTGTTCAATATTTGGAGGAGCTGATTCAAACCCTTTTTCTACATGAATGAGTTGAGGGTTTGCTTGCTGACATGACTCGCCTTCGACCGATACTTGCTGGATATTCAAACCAAGCGGTTCGTAATTATCTTCGAGGAGTTTATCTCTCATTGCCATCCGATCGGGAGATGACTCCCCGACCGTCGAATCGAACCCTGCAGCAGAAGTGTTTCTTTGCTCATGTGCAGCAGCTGAAAAATCCAAAAAACATGAAAAACATCAAGGATAGCAATTGTTCAAAATAAAGAACCCAAAAAAAATGCTCGGTTAAGATGATCAAACCTTGAAGCCCGTCGTTTGTAGTGATTAGATCAAGTTCGAGCAGGTCCAGAAGACGGCCAAGATCGACTCCGCTAGTCCAATTCACGGGAGGTTCGCCGACTTTTAGTTTTAACCTACCTCGATTAGCCGTTCCACCCCAAATGATCCCGACCGGCCTTGGTTTTTGACCATTCTGACTCGTCAAGATGATGAGGCTTCCACTATCACCCTCGAGGTCAAAAGTCTGCTGGTTCTCGCCGACCACCAAAATATCCGTAAAGAAACAAATTCCTTTCACGTCATTGTATTCTAGACCGTACGCCATAATCGTCCCCACGGTCAAACCCGAACTTCTTCCAACTTTTACAACTTGCCGACCAATTAGACTGTCGATCGGAGACTGAAGATCGATTTTGTTCACATCGCCTATCTCCCCTACGCCTTTCACAGATGTAGTCACGTTGTTCAAGTTGAAATCTTCTGCGAAAGGAATGAAGGCTCCATCTGCCCTCACAAATGTTTCTGGATCGGAACCAAATCAGATTTACAAACAAATTAAATACACAGGACGACTCGTTCAAACACGTTCAACGTCTAATATTGTAATTTATAACCCGACGAAAAAAGAGTAAGATCAGAAGTAAGATAACCGATGATGACGATTAGATGTTACCTGGATTTGTACCAGCAAAGATACCATACCATAGATCATCGGTGATGAATGATGTTGCTCTCTCGACAGCACCGAGATAAACTCCAGGTCCGAGGCTGGGAGGCAAAGGATGAAACATTTTCTGACTTGGGTAGTCCAAATCAACAGCAACATGTCGATTTGTGAGAAACCCAATTTGTCGATTTCCTGTTCTGCTTTTCACAATTGCACCCAAAGTTCCATATGTTTCTTGGCTAGCAACCTACAGAAAAAAAGAACTAGTCTGAGCTCCAGTTTCTTAATATCCAATCTGAGACATAAAACAGGAAAAGGATAACATCAACTGCCAGAGAATATAACAGAGACAGACAGGTTCTTCTACTTGAGATAATCAAGCCCCCAACAACAGCACCTCATAACTTCAACATTGCCAGAAAGGTGAAAGATCAACAAATCCATGCAAAAATTGGAGTCTTTGAACTTATTAAAGGCTCTTAGAGTTGAATGTATTATTGTTCTTTGAGTCATATATCTAATATCCTAAGAATCAGACATGCATTGCTATGGGGTTAAAAGTTTAAGAATTATGCAATTGAAACTCCAAATACAGCCAAAGCAAGAAAACCCAAAAGTGCATGATAAAAATGCAGGCCATCAGATCATCAGACGAATATTTAATGCTTTGTTCTATCTTGGCTCAGTGACCCTTGACACAAGACATCATCTTATCTAGTTCATGCATGCGAAATTGTTGAAATCACTGACAAAAGTTCAAAATCCTTTCAACAGCCTATTTTCACCGTTCAAGTGGATTTTTCATGCCAAGTAAACTGGCATATTCATTCACCCCCAAAGATGTAACAACAAAGAATGATAGATAAAATAGGAAAACGCAAATCAATTAATCAAAAATACGAAATACAATCAATTTGATGAGACTCTCAAGCTCCTTAATGGTGGCTCGCCACAGCCAAAAATCATAACCTAGTTTTATTCCTCCTCTTTTCCATAATAACTAACTATTTCTATCTACAAATAATTTTAATACCCTAATACCTATGGGGCTTTATCATAATTTAATACCCTAATACATAGATTGAGCCTAATCACATACTTTCATGTCATAATAATTAATATGTTCACCAACAAAGCTAGCTTCGACCATATTTGTATGAAGTTTGCTAGAATCTTTACGTATTGCCTTTACCAACTGCTTTGAAGGATCTTTATTCGGAGAATCTAATAATTGTGTCCATGAATTTTTGAGAGCTGGAGATCAAAGAACTCCATTGGAATAACGTGCCCTAACGACACCAAAACGGAAAATTGAAAAGCCACAAATCTAGTGAAACACCGGCATGGGAAACACAGGTGACTCACTCGAAAAAGAAGCAGTACTTTTATGTAGACAATATTGAATCCCCTTTGACTCACTTTTCTTCCCTCTATTTAAAATAAATTAACCTAATTCAAATCCCTAATTTACCCAGTAACACATCCATCATTATTCTAGAGTGAAATGAGGAATTCACCGGGGCATACAACAATTTAAATATTTGATTAAATCTCTACAGTCATTTCATTAGTGTAATACCCATGTCTGAATTTGGAAAAAGCTTGAACTTTGACGTCAAAGGTAAAAAATTTAAAGACTCATACATCTGAATTTCTTTTGATTTGATCTTTTTGCCGATAAATATCAACTTATGACAAGAGATATCAACCAAACTTGAAAATTTTCACAAAAAATAACTACTCGGAGAAGTTTATTCCAAAGAAAAACAAGTACCTGGGAACCAGAACAAATTGTCGGATCACTTCCCCTTAAACCATCTACGAGCTCTGTATATAGCTCTTCTTTTGGCGTAGCTGCAGGTGCGCCAAAATACGAGAATTCTACAACATCAACATCACACCATACACCTCCTGGCCCCTGTCCCAAATTCATAAAGTCACTTCAACTTCCCAGTGAAACATGTGCTAAGTTATATAATCAAGATTTTTCACCCTTAATAGCTCTGATGAAATAAAATGAATTTTCCAAACACTTCTTCATCACGATTTTCATCCCCGAGCTTTGTTTATATGACTTAAAAAATGTCCCATCGACAAAGAAACAAACAATATTGGTTCTAGAACAAACATACGATTTTCATCCCACCTAAAGAAATTTGAAACCAACAAGAAAATTCAAAGCCATGGTTCATATTCACCTCGAGGGCGGCAGGCAAACATTGAACATGACTAAGCCACTGCCGGTGAACTTTCCGTGCAACAAATACAAGAATGGCTGGAATATCAGTCAATAGACCCTTACGAATCCGAAACCCAATAGCAGTGCCCAGGCTACATCGACGCAAAATCTTGCTATGAAATGCCCTTATCGTCATAAGCTCGAGCAAGGTGGTAGCTCGTTGCCCTGATGGCAATCGACCCAGAATCTCAGGAAGAACTCCCTTTTGAAGGTTTGCAAAATAATTTTCCCTATCCTCGGCTGCATCAGTTAACCTATTTGAAGTTGGCCAGGAGAAATATGCTGCATTGCTTTCAGAGAGCTGACCAGCTGAAGCATAAGATTGAAGAGGCGATGGACTAGTTGAAGGTAAATTAGGACGCCCACAATAATGTCTTTCTAAATCCAAAGCAGATTCCTCGGATTGTGTAGACCCAGAATGATGAAAACTCAAATCCCCTCTGGTTCTATCCATTTTTAGCACTTATGCATGATGCAGATATGATATCTCCTTGGCAACGACATATAACTACCGTCTGATCGCCGACAAAATTCCTGAAATTTTTAACATCAGCTATCATCTAGGACAAAGATGGGTTACTGCTTCAAAAGGTAAGGTAAATGACAGCTAATTGAGTAGTGATCGGCCTACAATCAAACATGAAATTTCACAGTATGTAACATTTTAAGATCACTTAAACAGAAAACCATCAAGTTCAGGCAAAAATCTAAATCTTTGTAGAGATGATCTGTGTGTGTCTTTGAAAGACCGATAGATAGAGAGCGCAGGATCCATCAACGCTATGGAGTCTACTTAAGCTAAATGATAGTACCTATGAGAGAATAGAACAAAAAAAAAAAGAAATTTGAGGCAAAGCCCTTTGAGAAGCTATAATGAAGGATTCTAAACAAAGTCCTTTTCAGATCCTTACGCCCTAGAATAGCTTTCCCATCCTCCATCGATTAAACAAATTCGAACAGCTTAATCAACAACTCTGAAACCGAACTACTTCAAAAAGATTGACCAAATTTGAAAAAAAAGCCCAAATCTATAGTTTCCAAAACAAAGAGAGAAACATATCTGAACAAATAATCAAAAACAGAAAAAAAAAACCTGCACGCATATCCTTTCGTCGATTATCTTCCCACCTGATTTGGAAAATCGCATCCTTGGAAGAAGACGTCAATGGCGGAAAAATGAAAAGAAAGAGAGAGATTTATAGAGAGTGAGGAACATAATTTATTGGATGCTCCATTGATAATTGGAATTGTGGGGAAATGAAGAGGACCCATCCATATTTGCTCCCCAAAAGTAGCACACACTCTTCGTCCTTCACCACTTAAATTGCATTTCCCACCATACCCATGTCTTCCAGAGCTTCAACAGTCGGCCAAGTAAAACGAAAACGATTTCTTCTGCATATTCGCTTCAACAAATCTTTCTTTTCAGCTAATTATGGATGTGGGTTCTTCTTCCTCCATTTTCTCCCCCTTCTCTCTCCCTCTCCTGCTGTCATTAACTTCGAATAAATAAAAATCCCACCTTTGTCTTGGACAAGGTACTCCACATCACAAAGACCAAGATTCTACTTCAGGACACTACAATTTATGTTGTTGACATTCTACGATAAATTCTGTAAATCATTACTTAGAACCAATATCAGCATTTATGAAAATGAAAATAAGAAAAAAATCAAAACTTTATCCCTAAAAAAGGGTTGTTGATCATTGAGAAAAGAACTGTATAATGATTGATAGATTGTCTACATGAAATTGTATCATGATTGAGAAAAAAACTGTATAATGATTGAGAAATTGTATAATTAATTCAAATTGTGAAGCAATTAGTTCTACTTCCAAGATTTTTCCACTGCAATCAATTATAAAATGAACATTTTACTCGAAAACGTCTAAAAATATATTAAAAATTAAGAAACTTTAGCTTGCAAAACCGACCAACCACAAAAAAACCCTACGACATTTTTTTATCAAGCATCAAACTTGAAATATCGTCATGCTGTGACGAATTAATCAAATATTCGTGAATTAATCCGTCTAAATTATAATATTTACCCATCTTCAAAATAAAAGTTAATAAATTGTAAATATGAGGAATCTATGAAGACATCAAGACATCATCTTGTTTCAAGAAGGTAGAAGTGGACATCAATCTCTCTCTCTCTAACATTCTCTCTCTAACTTATTGGTAGAAGACTCGAGCTTTTCAATGATGAAATTATGAACCCTCTTATCTTATCTAACACCCACGAGAAAAAGGAGGGAGCTTTGGCCCCACGTGTTCTTGCTCACCCTTAGAACAACTCAATCTTGTTGTTCTTTCTCTTTTTTTGTAATGAGGTTTTTTTGTAATTGTTACATCAACTTTTTTTACACATTAAATTACACGATATGTTTCTAATTGTACATTAATTCACATCTCAAACTTCAAAATTATAATTATAATTATAGATGAAGAGCAATTACATTGGGTAGATAAGTGAAAGAAGCAATTGCAATCTAATGACTCAAACCATTAATCACAATTAAATTCATATTTTTTGAGGTAAAGAATCATTAAATTCAAAATCAAACCGTAAATTATGATTAGGGTTCATCGTGGATCAATTTTCGCAAACAGACGTTCCCGTTCTTTGAATCCAAAACCATGGGCACGGTTTCAATCTACCATAATCTATATCTTTTCAAGAGAAAGATTGAATTTTTATTTGAGACACTCGTTCAATGTTCTAAGAAATTAATATGTGTATTGTTCTAATTAAAAAAAATGAAAGTTTAATAATCAAGATAAGGGTTATCTCATTATTAGAAAAGATAGAAGAGAAATAAATGGCCTTTAAATGTAAGACAATGTACATCAATTGACGTGACACTCGACAAACTCAAATGTATGTGATGTAATAATTCATTTTTTGACCTTTTATTTTTGTATAGTGTAGGATAACTATCCTACACTCTAGTATGAATTGATAATAAGGTTGATTAGAGATGCATATATGTATGTAACAAGATAACTAACTGCCCAATAAAAGTGTAGTATTAATGTTACCACTAGAGTATTGGGTTCATGTTATGGCGGCCGCTACCCATAATTTTCTTATCTTACGTAACATTTGTAATTTAATCGTAACATCCAAGTTAGAGGATTTTAACAAACTCGTCCTTGTTTTTAATTATTTTTAAAAGTATATTGTGAAAATTTGCATAATTGTTACGATTTTTCTTTCTAGATGCGAGAGTATGGCACTCGTTCTTGTTCAATTTGACCAGGTGACACAAATCGACCATTTGGGTTGGGTAGTTTGATTTTCTATTTTTTGAAACTCAGTCTGACCGCGACCTAATTTTTGTAAAAGTAATGTTATGATCAATTTTTTAGTGCATCTGATGTGTCAAATTATCATTAGTTTAATTGTTACTTATAGAATTATTCTTAGGGTAAATGAGATTATTATAAGTTTGGCAGAATTAATTAAATGAAATATAAATAAGTAATTTATTAAGTTAATTTTAAGCGATAGCCCCAATCATGTCAAGAATATGTATGCAATTGGGGAGTGCCGCTTTTGGCACGGGATGAAGGCGGACCCAGGCGGAGTTCCAAGGCGGAAAGTGGACCGACGGGCGAGAAAGACGAGAGTGTCTGAAACGTCGTGGCTGGTGGGGCCCGAGCAGGAACCAGATGTCGGCGGAGAGAGAACGGAGCGCGCGGTGTGATCGGATGGAGCGGGCTCTCCGAGAATGCCACCGGCGAGTACCGGAGGGCGTCGTCCGACAATCGGCGTGCATGCATCTCAACCGGGCTCTGGCTCAGTGCATCGTGTCGGAGGTTTGCCCAGGAGAATCGGAGGCCGTCCGATCTCTCTGTTCGAGCGACGGCACGGTTCTCAAGCGCTCTCAGTGCCAACAGGCCAAGCTCGACCTCCACCACTGCATCTCCTCCCATCGCCAAGCCTCCTAAGCGAATCAAGGGTTCTGTCTTTTTCTGGTTCAAATCATCGGCATTTGTTAGATTAGCGCAAGAAACGATCCATGGAAATTTGGCAGAGAGCCAGATATCGACTGGGATGATACATGAATCAATGTCTGTAGTTTGTCTGCAATTCTTTTGTCGAATTACAAACCCAATGAGTAAATTACAGAAACAGAAGAACATCTCCATGTTTCAAAATCAATGCATGTATAATCTAGTAAAAATCTGTACAACTAACAAAATCTCAATGTGGTTTTCTGTATTCTCAAAGCTTCACTGTAGGTTTCGACCCAAAAGCTCACATGATATCGGAGCATCGCAGACAGAAGCGGTTGATGAGCCTTGAAACCAGGCTTTCCGGCTCCGGGATCAGAGAGGATGTCAGGCTATCCCAGAAATGAAATGTCAATGATTCGTTCAGAATCTTCTGGATGAGAGCATCTTGTGCTGCCTTTTCAGCCTCCATTGTTGGTGCAGAGAAGTATCTGTTGGCAGGCAAAAGTGGATTGAGAAATTGAAACCCAAAGAATAAATTTCCCAGAAAGCCATGATTGAAAACTTCTTAACATAATTAGAGATTCGTACGAGCATGCTAAGAAAGAAGGCAAAAACATGCAATGGCATTATCCACTTGAGACAATATGTGGCAACAGAAGAGTCATACCAAAAGCCAGCATTTTTTAGGAATTGAAGAACACAACCTACAGCCTATCGCCGCACAATAATCGACTCGGGAAAACAACATAAAACCCATTTTGCCATCAACAAAGTATGTGTCCTGAGAGAGAGAAATACCTTGTAATATTCTGTGAGCTTATAGGAAAGAAAACAAAGGAGGGTAGGGCTTTGAACTTGAGCTTTTTGGAAGAAGGGTCCATTGCATTTGAAGTTTTCTTTGCAACTCTGGTCAAGAGATCCGCCCCATTCCATCTCAGGCGGGTATCATTATACTTTTTCTGGAAATCTTTCATGCATTCAATTAAGAAAGGACTGCCAAGGAAAAAAGAAGTCAACTTTGTGGACAATGCTTAACTTAAAAACTAGTAACTACCATATCCTTATCATTTTGAATATGGTGTCGAGATTTAGTCAATTTGCACTTGTACAGTTGATTTTTATTCAAGTTTCAATAAAATTATAGTGATATGATGATGCCTTGCCTGTTCTTTTTAAACGACATCACTGCACCAGTCAAAGAACTGCCAGCGAGCTCATTCTCCATTCCAATAGCATTCCCAAGAAAAGATAAGGGTTTCAAGACTATGATATCAGAATCAAGATATATTCCACCGTATCTGATACAAAAAGGAACATATTAACAGTTAAAGAGAGAAATAAATAGGAAAATCAACAAACCTAAGCATTTCTCCATGTCTTTGTTGTCAGTCATCTAGTCCGCAATGTATATTTCGGTTTGGTCATCAAATTCATTATAGCACTGAACTATCACCAAACATCTTAGTCACCATTATATTTTTTCAAATTCAGGCGAGTCTAGTTCCATTGACAGTACTTTCATGGATGTGATTAAACGTCACAACAACCCATTGAAAAATGAAAAATCTTAATAAACCAAATCCATTTGCATTGCAAAATGGAAAATCTATGATATGGCATTATTTTACCTCAGTTCGTTTTATTTTGTAGTAGAAAAATGAAAATTTTACACTAGAAAACAGGCCACATTAAGGAAGGAAGGAACCATGGGAACAATTTCCATTGTTTGCAATGCACATAATCAATTTCAATCTTCTGACATATTGTAGCTTTTAGTGAAAATGCCAAGTGGTTACAAAACCTTTAACCAGTTCCCTCAGGGCAGTAGCATTGGTGTTAATGTCTTAAAGCTATACCAGCAAATATCACCTGACTTTACGATCTTTTTTGTTGGCCATCCAGAAATAAGAATAAAAGTTTAGATTCATTGATTTTCTATTAACTCGTTTCAACTTTTCTATTACAGTAAATGAACTTTCAAACGAAATACCTTTTCAAGCTTGGTGAAATTAAATTTGAGTAACTTGAAGGGGATCATAAATAAACTATACAGGGAACTATGTAAGCTTACTTGTACAGCGCCGCTAGACGGACAAGTTCGCTGTAGTGAATAGAGTAGAACTTTGTCTTCCTCCATTCAAACCAAACAGAAGCAAAGACTCGAGCAGGAGTATGTTTGAAAAGTTCATCGAGATTTGGCATTGCAACTGCGATTTTGTAACTGCAGATCAAACTCTTCACTTAAACCCTGAAGCTGAGAAAAACAAATGAATAAATATAGGCTTGTCAGTGTAGTACTATACCCATCCTTCAGCAAGGTGTTTCTGAAGAAATCAAGCTCAATAGTTTCTGAAAATACAACAACACAAGCATCTTGGTGATGGAAGAGTAAGCTCTCGAGTCCGCGCTGGTGGCGGACGCTAAACATCCAGGGTGGTGAATTCCACACCATAAAAATTCTCAATTTACATCTACCCTTCGTAAAGAATGCATTCATGAAATCAGAAAAGGATAGATGTGGTCGTAATCCAGGATAATAGCCCCATCTCTTACCATCCGGATACAAGTGTCCTGTAAATTCTGACTTAACCTGCACTTTTGAGCTCCCAATCTCAGTCCCATTTTGTTTTTTGCTGCTTTGCATAGTGTTTTTCTCCAGATTTTCATCTCTTGCATTGCTATGATGGAAAGAACTCTCATCGTTTTTCACACTCTTGTTTTTATTTGAAGGCATCACCTCACTCAAATTGATAATTTTCTTTTTCAACATGCTTTCAGCACCCTCTTCATCTAAAGTTCTTCGAATTACATCACCATCTGCAGTACTTACATTTTCGTCCAAAGTTCTGCGCTCTGCTCGTTTAATCTTGCTTTTCATTTCCCCGGAGTTTTCAAGCACGTTGATAAGATCTACAGAAGCAGCTTGGTTTCTCCCATCAACTTTGACATTTTGTGATTCCACCTGATCGTCTGAATCACGCTGTAGTGTCTTCTTTGTAAGAAAGGGTTTCTTGAATTCGTTCATCCACCATTTCTGCATAGCTTTATCACCCCTTGTCAACCCAGTCACGCCCAGACTATCAGGATCCTGCAAAATGGGGTTATTCAGGGGATTTAAGATATCAAAATTGGACTTGAACATCCTATCCCTTCTCAAAAAGTCCCCTTTCTTATCAAACCAATCACCCCATCCTTCTCTCAGAGGATTATTTCTCTTCCCCACCTTCAACAAGAGTGCATCCTCGATCCCAATAACCTCGCTGGCCTTCCTCCTAACCTCTTCGTCAACAGCCACATCATCGGAGCCAAACGCGACGACATTCGGATCCCCCACCCCCAATCCCACAGTGAAAGCTAAATTCTCATCACTCCAATCATCAATCGAACGCTTATCATCAAAAGCCCTTCGAATTACCCCAGTGACTTGATCAAAATAAAACCCAGAGACCTTCACCGGATCAGTTTGCTCTTCATCTTCAGCTAATTCTCCCTCATTAGAAGCCCTAAAAATAGCGTCCTCGTCCACAATGTCAAGCTCATCAATCTTGTCCTCGCTGGAGGTCGTGGTACCAAAAACAGCGTCATTCTCATCCTCGGAGTCAGAAACGAGGAAATCACTCATCGAATTAGGCTTCTGGAGAAGCTGATGAGAACCGTGGGGATGAGTGAGAGAGAGACGAGAGTAGAGAAGAGAGACAGAAAGCAGGAGTAGTAACGCGGAGATCACTGCGCAGACATACGCGCCGTAACGTGGCCGGCGACGCGCCCGGAGGTTGCCCAACATTTCCAGGTCAAAGATGATCGGAAATATGAACGACGACGAGGGGAATCGTACCCCGGCGGCTAACCAAAGTTAAGGCGGGATCTGGTAATCCCACGTAGACTATTTGGTATCCTAACGTCGCCCATGGTCTTATGACCGAGTTCTCTTCTCTAAGCTTTTCACTTTTTTAAAATTCTTATTTGGAAATTGTAAAACATAATTAAAAACCAAAATTATCCCATCAAACAATTAAAAAGATCACATGTGCCATACCATTATACTTTTGATTTCTCTCCCGATTCAAAAAATATAAGGTAAAAATAAATTTTTGGGCTTCAATTTTCGACAAATAAATCAAATCGGACCTGAGTTTTCGAAAAAAAAAATTTGAACTCATCAGACGCAAAATTTCTTACCTTATTCAGTCCTAGTGAGAGACCATCGAACGAATCAGACAAGATTTTTGTTTAACTCCTTGCCTCGTTCGTCCTAGTCATGTTTTGTACTGACGCAACATTTAATTTTTTTTTTTAATTTTTTGTTTTTAATTAATTTAACTAATCAAATCTTATCGAAATAACTTGAAATTTATATCACACATTTACGACAATAAAAGATACTACTCTTCAAGTTTTTAAATTTTTTCGACAACTGTATGATTTACTATAATTTTTTTAATACATAAACACTTTTTTTTTAAAATTACATACGGTAATAAAAATTATTGAAACTTCTATTACACACTTATAGCACTGTAAGACAATATTACACAAAGTTTCGTGATTTTTTCAACTATCATATCATAGTTGAAAATTCACGAAACTTTGTGTAATATTGTCTTACAATGCTGTAAGTTTCAAGAAATCCTGCGTCCGATGAACCCAAATTTTGTTTTCTCAAAACTCAGGCCTGATTTAACTTATTTTCCAAAAACTCAGCTCCAAAATTTGTTTTTACCCAAAAATATACACATTTGTTCTAATTCGAATTCAAGATGAAACAAGATCAAACAAGAACGGTCTCACCCATGCCAAACAAGTAAAATCTTAACAGTATTTTCTTGACCACTAGTTCATGGGTGAAACTATTAAAATATAGAGTAAAACCCAAAAAAAAAGTCTGAGTTTCAGGCAAATAAGCCAATTAGAGCCTATGTTTTTTTTTTTTTTTTTTTAAATTGAGATCCTCGAACGTCTGATATGGATGCAAGATGCGTTTGATGAATGATCAGATCGTCTGTATCGGACGTCCGAAAAGCCTAAATTTTATTTTTTAAAAACGTAGACCTAAATCGGCCTATTTACCTGAAACTCGGGTGTTTTTTTAGTTTTTACTCTAAAGTATTTGAACATGACTAAAAGATTATCTAAATTGAACTAATACATGATCAAAAGAATATTCATACAAAATTAGAAGCGAATCAAAACTTATCCTTGGCAAATTTTGTTTCGGGTAAGTTTCGATCCCACCATATTCTGTATAGTTTATACACAATCTCGATAAAACAGACATGCATGCGAAAGCGAATCAAACTAAAGTTCAAACTACCCTAGATTGGGTTCGAGACATTTTTGGAGGGTCGGAGCTATATCAGCAAATAAAAAGCTGGGACCAAGTTTGGATTGATCCAGAGGGGTCTTGAATATTGTGGGTGACACCAACCACCATCAACTTACAAAGCTGTGTGCAAAATATGGTGGAGGGAAGAGACTCCATCTCCATCTGTACTTTCCTGGATATTAAAACCTTGACAGAGAAACTCCATTAGCAACAACAGTCCTGTATTCCAACTACGTTTTTAAGACTTCAATGGTCATCCCCGATTGCTCGATTTGTCAATGCAAACACTTCAATTTCACACAGAAAGTATTTTTATGACTAGGATTCAGATCAAATTGGAGCGATATCCTGAGTAGCGGAGCCTCCAGCAACAATAAGGCTACTATCTCCACAAGAAATCTGAATGCTAGTATTTGGTTCGGTTACTTCCACTGCCAGTACCCGTTGGACTAAGATGAATTAAAGTCACACCAAACCGACCAGACCAAACCGAACCAGACCGGTTAGATAGTAGTTAATAGTGAATGATATTTTCAAAATAGCGAACGTATTTCTCAATTTACACAACAAATTGACCAATTTAGTGTCTAAATTGTGCTGCGGATATATGAGTATTCACAATATACAGACACAGGCCAAACCTATGGCTAGAGGTACCCATCCCTCTTGTCTTGTTCGTCAGCTTCCTTGTTCGCAGCTTCCACAGATTTGAACCACAAGAACGCCTGTCAAACAAGATGATACTGTAGATTACAGCCCCAAATCAATGTCCTCTGAAGATCTCACCGGCGACGGAGTGAGATTGAGAGAGAAAGAGAGATGGGTAAAAACTTACCGAAGTGGGTAGGCCTGTAAATGCAAAGAACCCAAGCAACGGAACATAGAATATGCTATCAGACTGCAAAATCCCAAACACGGGTTTCTGATTCGAGTACTCGAAAATGGAACCAATCTGCATTCCAAACGACCACGAGAAATCTCTCAATCCAGTTCGAAAACAGGACATAAATTACGCAGACAAGCGAAAAAAAATCCAAATCTCACCGCAGCAATGGCAGTTATTGTAGAAGCAAGCAAATAACCATAAGATGGAAATTCAAATCCTCGTTCCGTCGATGTTGCTTTGCCCTCCTCTCTCGCCCACGGCGGTGGCTCCGCCGCATCGGGTTTCGCCCAAGAAGGAACAGTCTCGTCGGAACTGCTAGATTTCGCAGACCCTTCGGTGGCCGCAAAAATAGACAGACCCTTTGGAATCTTGGGTTCCCTGATCCAGAAACTGGACTCGTTTCTGAATTCTTTCGATTTCTGATTGGAGATTCTACGCTTGGAACCCAAAAATGAGGTCGAGTATCTGTGATTTTCCTTGGTGGAAGCGGAGATCAGATTAGAATTCAAGGAAGATAACAGCGTTGAAGCCATTTTTACATCCAAGTAGGCCAAACGACAATTTGAAGAGCTAAACAACAGGAGAGGCGTGGAGAATACAGAGGTTTGTTCTCAGATATGTAGCTCTGCTAAGCGCATCAACGGAGGAAGGGGATGTGATATGGATAATACGGAGGATTTATTTTTATTTTTATTTATTTAATTTTCATGTGGAAATCTTAATTTTACAAAACTAAATAAAAAATAAAAAATAAAGAAAAAATAACTTAGAATTATATTTTAGGGCAAAATGCTTTTAATGGCCTATACTATGGGGTAAATTACAGATATTAGAACGAACTAAAAAACGTTCAATCCAATACCTTGAACTATGAGGAAAATACGATTTTTATCTTCCGTCAATTATTCCGGTTAATTTTAACGTGAATCGACCACGTGCAAAGCACGTTTAACGTGAAAATACCTTGAACTATGCAATAACAAACGTGCTTATGCTTTAACAATAACAAACGTGCTTTGCACGTGGTCGATTTAGGTTAAAATTAACCGGAATAATTGACGGAAGATAAAAATCGTATTTTCCTCATAGTTCAAGGTATTGGATTGAACGTTTTTTAGTTCGTTCTAATATCGTAATTTACCCCAGAGTACAGGTCATTAAAAGCATTTTACCCTATATTTTAATACTAGAGTCGATGCTCAGCCCAGGGTTCGATTATTGGGAACCAGAACCGGGAGCAGACCGCTGTCCAAAGTCCCAAGTTGAGCCGAGTTTGTAATTGACTTTCAGGTTTGGAACGTGTTTTATTTAATGTTGGGTTAAAGTTTTACCTTGTTTTAGATTATTTCTTAACCCTCTGTTCGGTTCAGTTTCACTGCTTTGTACTACCTAATTCATAATAAGAATCGTGGAGCACGAGCCTGCACGGACATAACTCAGTTGGTTCAGGAATGATAAATTTA
This sequence comes from Begonia fuchsioides, assembly GCA_003255005.1. Lineage (NCBI taxonomy): Eukaryota > Viridiplantae > Streptophyta > Magnoliopsida > Cucurbitales > Begoniaceae > Begonia > Begonia fuchsioides. Next base: position 87,544 of record QAOC01021264.1, read on the forward strand.
AAATATGGAGTCACCGTTTGAAGTTTGGTGGTCGCATTGTGAGAGTTTAATCCTCCAATGTGAGGTTGTTCTTTGTGGACGACATGTAGGGCATCTCATCTCTGAGTCGCTGAGTCACCGTGATTTACTCTCTCACATACTGTCGGGCAGGGGCGTGAGGGCTCTGGGGCGAGAGATTTTGCATTTTAGGATAAGAACCGTGGAGCGCGAGTTTTTGGTAACCAGAACCGTGAGGCAGATAACCGGTTTGGTTCGGTTGGATAGATAAATACGATAAATTTTAATCATATAATTATAAATATCCAAGGGGGAGAAGGATGAAAATAGTCGTTGGAGGCTTTGCAGCAGGGAGCGGCAGCGTATCTTCTCAACTCTGGTATCCCAGTCGCCTTCCTCCTTTGGCATTTATACTCTTTCTATTCATTTGTCGTCGTTTTCTGGTTTCAAGTATGAGGTTCAATTGAGCTTTTCATACTTTACCTTGTGCCATCTCCCGCCTTCTTCTTCTGAAGACTCCATGGCTGCAATTACTACATCTCTGATGAGGTCCTACCTGTCTTCGATTCAATTTTTATTTTATTTCGACAATTTGGTGGGTGACCAACTTTGTTTTTTCGTTTTTATTTGTTTTGGCTTAGGAACTGCGCTGTTTTATCTGGAACATTTGCGACTGCGAAATTGAAATCCTACAACCCAAGTTTATCCAACTTTCTTTCTCCTCTCAGTCATCGCATTCGCAGGTTTTTTTTCTCTCTCTTTTTATTTTTAGTTTCACCTCATTTGAATGGGAATATCAAAATTTTTATTCTTACATAGGATGAATTTAATCCCACACTTGTTGACTATTTAGAATCTTGGTGTAAAAGACAGAAATTGCATATTTACAACTGTTTTCCCTTTAAGTTTTATATGCCCTAGTAGTCAGATCAGAATCTGTAGTGGAAGAGGGAAACATGGAGTTCTTGATTTGATCACGGATCATCATAGATGGGCAACGATTTTGCAGATAATTTAGATTTGCGGTCATTCATCTTTTAAATGGTTATTTGGGGGTCACCTCACTTTAAGGACACAGCTCTTGAACCTTGTAAAACGTATGGAAAATTTTGTAAGCAGGGATGAAAGATTACTTGGCCTAGTGCTGTCTCTCCTTGGCTGGCAAGTTTGGGAAACAAGATAATTCACTTCCATCTAAAAAATGTGTGGGGTATCAGTATTAAGGAATGCAGTGACTTTCCTGACAATCAAAGGGAGGTGCTGACTTAGGAACGTGGACGGGACAATACTTGGGAAATCTGTGCTCCGATAACTCAAAGTGACTGTGAAATGTGGAGGATATCAGTGGTACCATGATTGAGTTTTGGCGAAGTTAACTTGTATTTTCGGCTTCAATGCCTTTTAGTGAAGTAGGACATTCTTCTGTAAACTCGTTTTTTTAATCCCTAAAAAAGTTCAGGAAACTATGTTATCATGTAGAAATGGAAAATATGTTAAAATCAAAGTTACTATTTAAAAATGACCTTGTTCCAGGTCGCATATTAAGCGTCATTTATCTTAGACATCATATATCTAAGTCACTCATTTACTTGCCGGCCTTATGCATTTCTTATTATTTGCCTCTATTCTTCTTAGGGCTTCTGTTCATGTCAGTGCAACTGGCGAAGAAGCTGCTGCTAAAGCAGCTGCAACTGACGCTGATAGTGGAGGTCCAACAATGTATGGTCATCTCTCAACATAAACGTCATAACTATTTCTATTCAAGCCTAATTATGCCTTTTCCTGGTTATTATAATGAAATGATGGACTTTGTCCTCAATGCTAATTTAAAAAAATTACAGATATAATTCCGCTGATATTTGACGAATTTACCTCGTTTTGTTGGTCAATATCTTAAAAGTTAGATTGATTCTAGGAAGCAAGTAGTTTTGTTCGTGCCTGAAAAATATAGGAAGCCGTGCATAGAGAAATATTTGATAATCACTGGATCTTTCTTGCAGATTTGATAAGATTATAGCCAAAGAAATTCCTTCTAGCATTGTCTATGAGGACGAAAAAGTTCTAGCGTTTCGGGACATTAATCCACAGGCTCCAGTTCATGTATTAGTTATTCCAAAGTTTCAAGATGGACTGACACAACTTTCGAAGGTTAGTTCGGCAATGTCATTTATAAAAATATACAGTTATACCAGTGCTCTGTAACGCAACTCTGTCGACACTTTTGCATTCTAATAAAATGTAGTCTAAATGCTACTTCTACACTCATTTTGGTCCAATTTAGTCACATGATTTTTTGTGTTAGAAGTACAAAATATTGAAATGTTTCGTCCAATTGAATCAAAGAGCCAACAAATCTGCACAGCAAAAGACCATCTCGGAAGGTTTTTCTTCATTCAAGCACTTCATAATATTATGAAAAAAAAGTTTCAAATTGGCTGCAACAGAGTTTTTTTAATGCATTTTAGATTGTTGTTCTTTCATAGGCAAACATTAACTGTTTATATATCCTCGTGATTATTGTATATTGAATATTCATAACACTTGGTGGGTCCACACGCAGGCTGAAACAAGGCATGCAGAGATATTGGGTGAGCTTCTGTTGGCAGCCAAAATAGTGGCAGAAAAGGAAGGAATCAGTGATGGCTTTCGTATTGTAATCAACAATGGACCCTCTGCCTGTAAGCTTTTTTTTCTCATTTTATCCATTTTATCTTAGAATTCTTTTCACTTAATCTCTCTCTCTCTCTCTAACTTATTCCCTCCTCTCTATTCAGGTCAATCTGTGTATCATCTACACTTGCATGTCCTTGGTGGGAGACAATTTACATGGCCTGCCGGTTAAGCGACGCTTGGTCGATTGCACGTATGTCCTAATTCTTTCCCCTGATTTCCGAACGAGATATTTCGAACGAGATATTACGAGATATTTAAAAAAAAAACAGGTAATTTGTAAGCTTTCCTGGTTGAGATTAAATGTTGGGTGGTTTAGAGCACTTGTGAAAGTGGAATCTCAGGAGCAGAGCTAATCTCACTCCCATTTGAACACATACAAGAACACCCAGGCTTCTTCAACTCTCTCATCACCAGCCGTTTTTCCCGGTTTATCATCAGTTTAATTAGCCCCAGCTTTTGAGAAATTTGTCGCCAGATTTCATTAACCGTCCCATCCTCATCCTCGTACTCGAAGTATCGCTTCACCTGTAATCGTACCAAATTGTAAGAAACTTTCGTTCCGGGATGAATCCTGTTCAAATTCAGTAGTTACTAACCCGATTCATCTCCTTTTGATATTCGAGTATTCTCTGGGTCGGAACGGCCGACAGCATCGAGATTAAGAATCCGGGCTTTACAGCTGTTTCAGAGTCGACAAATATGGCAATCTTTCTGTAGTCTATGATGTTTTCAAATGGCAACTCGATATGATTGCTGACGATCACTGGGATGCAGAGGCTGACGATGGAGTCGAATAACCGGCAGGCGGAGGGGGTGTCTCCGGCCGGATTTAAGCAGAACTTCGACGTATGCATCCCTTGAGAAGCAACTCGTCGACTTTCTCGAGATTGGGCTCCGTGTTTTATGATAACTTCCTTCTCCTCCTCCAGAATTCGGAAGAGCAAGTCTCGAATCTTTCCTCCCTGTTCATAAAAAAATCGTCAAACCCGGTCCTTGTTCTTATTCATAGTGGTTTCGTTTCACTATTTCTAATACGGTAACTATCATAGTTAATAGCGTTTTAAATGACATTTTAAAATTTTAATTATATTAATTAACATTTTTAATTATTTTTCAAATGATATCTTGAACTTTAACTTATATTAATTAACACCTCAATATTTAGTGTATTTTTAATTGGCATTTATGCTTTGAAAGTTTATCAAAAAAACATCCTAGCATTAAATTTCTATTATTATGCATCTTCTTATGATTTTTTTATTGTAATTTTTTTTATTTCAGATCATCTCAATCGAGAATATATAATAATTCAAAATTAAATTATAAAAATATACTTAATTAACATAAGTTTCATGATAAATTATCGGTGAATAATTGTCTAAACTTTAAATTTTTAATTAATAAATTAAAAATTTAAAGTGTCAATTGAAAAAATTATATTCTGATATGTCAATCGATATAATTAAAATTTTAAGATATTAATTAAAACTACTTCTAACTGTATGATAGGATGTTCTATGACAAAAATGAAGATTTTGACCTAAAACTTCACTTAGATTGAGTTCATATGGTGTATACCTCTTTCCTAAACCGATTTCCCATGAAAAACAACAAGGTACGGCGGTCGGCGACGCCAATGTCGCCGGAGTAAGAGTTGATACGGTGAGAATACGGCAAAATCACGTCCTTCACCAGCGATGCCTGGTCGGCTCGCAGCCGTCCGAAATCGGAAACCAGCAAAATGCTGTTCTTCACTTTATCGATCACTTTGTACAAAGCGTTCGGATCCTGAGCTATGATCACGTGATCTCGCCCATTATTTCTCTTCCAATATTCTTGCTCCTCCAACCACTCCATTAGCGACTCCTGCGTTTCCTCGTCGCTGTAAACCGCCGTCCCCTGCTCCTGGGTGGAGGACGCCGCCGCCGTCGCCGGCCGAATCGGGTTCACGACCAAACTCACGGACGAGAAGAACGGAACGTAGAACAAGTCGGCTTCGTCCGGGTCGAACACCCTCTTGGCAGGGGACCGGACACGCTCAGACTCCAGTCGTCGGAGATCGGAGAAGAGAAACCACTCCGCCATGTATTGGTGGCCGGGGTATTTGAGCTGCTGCACGTCGGCCGGAGGTTGTCCGGGGCGAGCATTGTAGTATTGCTCGATGACGCCGAAGGTGAACCTGTTGGGCACGTCGTAAAGGTAGATTTTAACCGGCATCGGCGATCTTCCGGCGACGCCACTGGTTTCGATGATGGAAGTAGAAGAGGAGGGGAGAGAGTCATTGCAAGGAGTTGTAGAGCGGAAAAAAGTGTTGATGAGAGCATAAATGGCGACAAGGATGGAAATTGTGGCCAGGGTTTGCTTTAGAAATGGAGTTTTACGCGCCATAGAAAAGTAAAATCACGGGTCCGGCATCGGAGAAGGAGAAGGGGAAGCCAGATCGAGAATTCCGGCTTGTGTCGAGCCATATTTAGCCATGCAAGAGCCTCCTCGCTCGTGCGGATTTTGTGTGGAGCAACAAACCACTTATGTAGGATCACTTGTTTTTAACAGCTCAATGCAACCAATGTCGTTGTTCTTCGCTTGGTCGACGATATCTCCTCTCATTTTATACCCTATTGGTGACACTCGGTTTGACCCGGAACTTGAATCCGAGAAAACGCGCTTTTTTGAACGGACCCGGAACTTGAATTGGAGAAAACACGTTTTTTTAAACAGACCCGGAACTTGAATTAGTGAAAGCACGCTTCTTTAAACATCTTCGATGATGGCTCGATGATCCGCTATTCTTATGTATACGAGTAGCCAATCAGGAAATGATAGAGTAAGCTAAGTATGAGCCGGTATAAACTTTGCTATGGTGCATGCTACTGACTCGTATCGACCCTTAACCACCACAATTCAAACGGATTTACTTGTCGAACTCCACTGCACGAACTAACAAAATTAATTAGAAAAACTCTGGTTTCAAGGAAGAAAGATTTTCCACCTTCCACTCTCTTGCAATTTCATGCATCGAGTTAGATTACCAACTCGGGGAGAAAAGTATTGATAACAATTGAGCTCAAATTCAGTTCGGGCTCGGGACTCAGCTGGTTAATCCATCTTGACATAACTAGTCTCGAATTATCAAGACTATCTTTGTGCTACCTCGAAGACAATTTATGTTCGGTTCAAGGAGAGTATAGAATAGATGTGCAACACAGCTCCAGATGCCCAACAGAAGCTGAAAATCAAGCCTCCGAGTCTCCAAATTAACTCGAAACTTATCATAGGCTCCGGACATTGTCGTGTAAGCTCACAAAATTTTCTAATCACCATAGTTTGTCCATAATTCTTGATTATTAAAAAGTACCAACAAATGTGGGGAGTGGACGAAAATCCCAGCCTAGAAAAGAATCTCAGGCAATGCAAAATGAAAGAAATGTGCATGATCCTTGAGTGCAAAAAAATATGTGTAAAAATCAGACCACTTGATAGTTTTCGGTGACCAACTGTGTTCGCTGAGAAAACTTGGGAGCGGCACCGCCTTTGAGAGGCAGAATGTTGACAACCTGCGAAAAATAAAAAACCAAACAAAATGCGTAAAAAATCATAATTGTTTGCAGAAGTGAATGGATTAGTAATGGAAAACATAATTTATAATCACTCTGCTGGCCAGAAGAAACAAAAGCTCTCTAGGAATTACAGAACGTTATTTTGAAAAGAAGTAATATTAAACAACTGAACTTCAAATCAACAACCAATAACATAAAAAAGAAGAAACTTGATCGGATATATCGCACGAGTCTCTCCCGATTTTCCAATCACCATAGTTAGTCCATAATTCTTGATTCAAAATCTTAGAAATAGAAAATTCAATTCTACTATTTAATCTGTTTCCATCTTCGTTTTTAGAGAGAGAAAATGCAAGTATATTGTTAAATCCGTTACCGATTTCAGTAATGTCCATCATCAGTTCTTTAACTATCATAAATATAAAGTTTCATGAACTGAGGCAGCAATTACTATGCTGCGTTTGTCACAACACAACAAGATATTCAGAGCCACAAAGGAATAGCTAACCTTAAGGTCACTAAAGGTATTAGTGGCGGAGAACCTCACAGAAATAGGGAAAAATGCAGATGAATCAGCAGGCGGTACAACAAATTCCATTGATCCACTGCGAGGAATTCAGAAATGCAAACCCATTAAACTATTATAGTAAGCAACCAAGCCCCAGAAAATTTACCAAAAATGCTAACAAACCTGCGATTTGAGTTATCAATCAGAACTATGGACCACTCCAAAATGGAATTCCTTGAGTCGTACCTGGCAAAGAGAACAAGTATTGAGTAAATTATAATAAAAACAGAAGTGGATGCCAACAAGTTAACAATAAAGAAAACAAGTTGAAGAAGAAAGGAAACATTTTAATTGGAAGCAAATGGAAGAAGTGTTTGGTTTGACAATAACTAATTTTCTGTTGGTATTGGAATTCTCCCTCCCATGGTTTCAAATCATGATCTAACGTCTACTAAAATAATTATAATTTTAACTTCAGTTATCAATACACATCATGAGATGATTGCCCTTCAACCTACATATACCTTTGGATGTGTGGTACGAACACGATCTAACTACGCACAAGGAAAATACTCCAGCTAAACAACAATAGACTTTCTTTTACAGTGAATAAGTGCTCTTAACTTGCAAGAATTTCGTTCAAGACAGATATTCTTATTAAAACGAAATCAATCTGCTATAGTGCAACGTCTCTAGAAATGTATGATTCTCTTTCAGCACAAATCATCAAAAACTAGAAAACTTCAAAAACCACCCAAATAAAAAACCAAATGCATTAACAATTTAACACCAAGCAAGAATTCAGGCACTCAGAGAAAAAAAAAACAAGACATTTATTGCTACAAGAACGATTAAAGTTAGAGATTGAGACTTAAAAGCCAATAGGAAACAAAATCTTTTGACCAAATAGAACTCTTACCTCCATTCACCATCAATCTGCCTAACACTAGGCGCCTCACGCAGAGCTGGGAGAGGTACCGAAATAACAACATTTCGCAGATCAAACATCGATGAAGCTTCATACTCAATACTGACAAATGTTTCATTTCCAGAAACAGAAGGCCAACAGTTGACTGCATTATAATAGAATCACATAAGAGGGGTATATTAATCATAGAAACTATATAAAGATCTGAAGCATCGAGATTTAAACCCACTTGTCAAAGGCACCATTGATTCATCATTACTTTGCATTCTCCACTTCAAGAGGCCAACTCCTGATGCATCGCCAGCTTGACTAGTTGGAAATGGTCTGTTAGAGTCCTTCAGGCCAAGAATATTTTCATTGGAAAATAGTTCCTTATTCATGTTAGGATGGGTTTTGAAAAGGATGCCTGGATTCCCACCAGTCTCGATCTGAGAGTTAAGCAACAGTTAGAGAAATAAGAAATGAAAGACTCATTGATTCAACTTCCACAATTCTCAAGGTTGCAATAACAAATATGCTCTATTACAATTATTATCTGAGATATCCCTGCACTGCTCAACTTAAGTTCCTAAAACAATCACTTTCATAATTGTCAATTTTTTGAACTTCTATCTCTTGTCACCCAATGGAAATAATGGAGAAGACAGTCACTATATAAGCTGAATACCTGGACTTGAATTTGTCCATCTTCTTGGTTAACAATTTGAAGTGACAGTGTACCCTGAACATCAAAGTTACTCACACCTCCATCTCGTTTAAGTGACACATTGAGCTTCTCCTCGACAGTCAAAGTAACAGGATCCGTTGGTGGTGGAATATAAGACTTTAACGGACCAACTTTGGGATGCACGTCTTCAACAATTACTTCGCCTTCTGCTTTCAATGATTCCAAAAACTGATTTGTCCTTTGAGATTTACCCAATTGCATACCAAGACCTTTTGGAGGAGCAGTGGCAGATGAAGGCGTTCGACCTGCTTTAGGAATCAGATAGCAAAGGAATTATCCCAGGTTGAAAAATAACAATTGATGTAGGATTCCAGTGTCATACAGACTATAAGCAAGTCAAACAAAAAAAATCATATATTATAGAACACAAACTTAGGACTAGCATATGACACAATGGTACTAACCTTTTGACTTGGTGTGGGAGATTTCCAAATCAGAGGTGGAGCTCTTTCCAAAGCCAGAACCATTTCCATATCCACCTCCATTATTAGAAATGCTCATATCACTAAAACTACTCTCAAGTCTCCCTGGGGCCATCGACTGTAAAGACATAAAACCTCCTTTGTCGCTTCTGCCCTTTTCAATCTACAATAAACATTGACAAAAAATTTTAAAACATCATCCATATCAGATATATCTCTCAATAGATGAATGAAAAAAATAGAAACGGAAGGGACGAGATACAATACCTTGCTTTTGTCAATTTCACTAGCTTTTCGCTTCATGACATCCTTAGTTTCATTAATCTTGCTCTGCATTACAAGCTTGTGCAACTTCTCTTCATGACTCTCCATCTCACAGTATTGTTTCACCTGAGCAACGGTCACATTTTCCTTGTGTCCAAGAGAAATCACTTCGTCGAGAGCAAAAATCAGCTCAAAAGCTGTCTTGCAAATACCCTCTTCGTCTAGAGAGATGGAATACTCTGGTACCTTATAATACTTAAGGATAATTCGGTTTAAAACATTTGACCACATCTATTTATTAAATGGAAAGTGTAGCTACACGTCCTTGTATAATTAACCAAGATGTACCAGATGCCAATAGCATTTTCTGCGTAACCCCCTAAGAAAAACCATAAATAAAATCAAAACAAGTAATATACCAAGAAAAAACAATCCCATAAAGTAAATAATAAGAAAAACAAATCGAAGAGCAGCATGGAAAAATCATAAATGATCCAAAAGACGAGAAAAAGGATACTAGCTTCGATAGTAGTCTCAGAGTTTCTAAATCTTCCAGTATGTTGCTTTGTTTGTTTGTCACAAGCAGCAAGTACAAAGCCTCTATGGGTTGGTAAACATAGCGTACATTTTCTGTTTCAATATAAGTATGTTGTTTTCCAGTTCCCACCAGTTTTGGAAAAGCAGCGAGAAGACCTTCAATTCTTATACGAGACATTTCCACAAACTGTCTGGAAACAAGAACTGCAAGTATGGAAATAAATCAACAATGTTCACTCATTGCTTCCACAAGTCAGAAGTGCAAACCTTTCCATATTTTTGTAGACAACAGTAGGGTGTCTTTAGAGGGGACAATGATGGAAAGGAATAATTTTCAGAAACCGAATAAAAACTTTATATAATTAATGCATGAATTTTATACTTGTCTCGCACGCATCTTGTTAGTTTATATAATTGAATTGCAATTAATTTGACCAACAGTAACAAGTTGAAAACAATTCAAACAACAAATTACTGATGTTTTAGTGAATATTGAAATATAAAGGCAACATTCAAATAGTTTTTCTTCATATTATCTTCGACAAGTAATCAAAACAACATTCCATCTAAAAAGTGCAAAATGGGTGGAATGTACTAATAAAAATAATATGACACTTGATACGTAATCAAGGCATATATGATAAGGCTGCTTAGTTTAAAGGTACGTGATGCATATGCTACATTGAAAACAACAGCGGAACTACAAGGTGCACCGACTGTCTGAGATGCGTGCGAGCTCTCCCAACTTACACCTTTCACTTAAATTTTTCATTATCCAACTACACTTTCTTCCTACACCTTGCATTGAAAAATATCCACATAATGTACTCATAGTTTTCTTGCAATAATAAAAGCATTTATTCATCACAAAGATGGATAAGGTATAATCTATACCTTTCCCAGACTTGCTGATAATAGAAGCAGCAAGAACAACCTGTGTAAAAAATAAGGAAATGAGAAATGATTGAACAAAAGAAATATATCCTTTTCTACATCATTGGGAAATGAAAAATAATAATAATAACAAAATTAAATCGACAAAGGTATTTGCACTAACACCCAAAAACATATTTCAAAAAGCCTGAAAATAAAAACAAAAAACTAAGGAGATGAAACATCATTAAAAAGCTTGGCCTTCTACCATCTTGATTATACTTGCAAAAAACACCGGTAACTTCTAAACCCGCAGCATTGCAGTCAAGTCAGCCCCTGTGACATTAAAAAAGTCAGTTTCATAATATTTTGATAACGATAAAGTAGCATAACAATCGAATGATGGAAATTGGGCAAAGAGACTTTATCAAAGTAAAACACATATTCCATTGATACAGTTGTAATCCAGTGATGTAACAGAAAACTCCAAATCAGCTCAACTACTAATTCATTCTCCATACAAAACGAAAATGTCATCTCATATGTATACTCAGATGAGCATTTGTCAGCCAATTCAGTCTTCATATATCCTTAAAGTTTCATAGACCTATACGAAAACACTAATGCCCCTACAGAAACCAGATCCCCGACACAACAGAATCGACCTGTTTGGTCGCCGAGAAAATGCAACAATCATATAAAAAAAATAAACAGCAACCAAGAGAATTATGGATCCTCCCATTTCCACTCGATACAAAAGATACCAAAATCTGGATCAATCAAACTTACTTGGATCTACCACTCCTCGAAGCAGTCCTTCGCATCTGAAGCAAAGCAGCAAACCAAGGAAGAGGAAATGGTGATTCAATTTTAACCCCAGATCTCCGACTCCGACGTTGAATCCGCTTATTGGGCTGAATTTCATTTGGGCCTTTCGACGCTACCTCTTTTTCAACAAAAAAAATTAATTAATTTAATATAGCTAAAAAATAAAAAATAAAAACTTCAAATTTAAAAAATATATATATATATATATATATTAAAAAAAGATTAACTTTGAAAATAATTTAAAAAATTCTGATAAGAGGCCGTGCTCGTGCTAGTGCACTCCTCACACGTTACTCTCACGCGATCCTCCACGTGAGAGTAGTTGACTGTCCTGTGGTTTAATTTATCTAATTATATTTAATTTTAAGATAAATTATTTATATTTTATTATTTTATTTTTATTTTCTTACACTCAAAGGAATATTTTCTTGTAATTAAATAGAGATTTTTTTCCCCAATAAAATTAATCTATTTTTTTATTTAATAGATAACAAATGTACCATTAATCTCATAATAAATCATGAATAGAACATCGATTTAACTTGATTATATAACGTAAAATAAGGCTAGGTGGTCCAGCCACAATAGAGCAACGAAAATAACCAATATATTACAAATATCAAATTAGGATAAATCTACTCGTTGTACGTGAAATATTAAAAAGAAAATTAATATTCAAACTCGTTCCCTTGTCAAATAATATGACGAGACGATAAGTCTTTATGAAATGCACGTAAATTAGGGTTGAACGTGACCCATTAGTTGTTTCAGTGTCCAAGGCTGGCCGAGTCGAGTTTTGAAATTTGGTCGAGGTGCTCTTTCCATCGTTGCCGTAATTAAAATTCCGGGTAGAACTTGGTCGACGAGTTTGGTCCCTAAAATTACCAAGTGAAGCGTAAATGTAAGAAAATGCAATTATTTGTGCGTTGTTTGGGAGTCACATTTAGGGCATGGTTGGTCACATGCCCAATCATTCACGATACAACACTCCAATCTCTGCACGCAATTATCCACGTCACGTTAAACTCAATAATGCATGTAAAGGACCCCACCAACCTTTCTCTACTATTTATTCTTAAATTGCAATAAATTAAAATAATTATTAGTTATAGTGGATCTTGAATGAGCTCCAATATTTATTAATATTAAGATAAAAAATAAAAAATGCACAAGTTTTGGATAAATAGAACGAATCGAGCCTAAGTTTTAAAAAAATAAAATTTTATTTCCTTAGACATCTGATACGAACGATCTAACCCTCCATCGGATGCAAGATGCATTCGAACTCACAATTTTTTATTTGAATTTTTTATTTTTAATTAATTTGATTAAGCAAATTTAATCAAAATAATTTGAAATTTTTACTACATATTCACAACAATAAAGGACATTAATCTAAAAAATTTTATTTTTTTAAAAAAATAGACGATTTACTATAATATTTTTAATACACAAAAAAATAGATTTTATTAAAATTACATACGACAATAACAATTCTTGAAACTTTTTTGACACATTTAAAGCACTTTATAATAATACTCCACAAAGTTTCGTGAATTTTCAGCAATTGTACGATTTACTATAACTTTTTTAATATATACATAGATAATTTTTTTTTAAAATTACATACAATAAACGAAATTCACGAGCATTTTTCACAAATTTATAGCAATGTAAGACAATACTCCACAAAGTTTTGTGAATTTTCATTAACTCTGCGATTTACTATAAGTTTTTTAATATATAAATAAATAAATTTTGTTAAAAATATATACGTCAATACTGCACAAAGTTTCGTGAATTTTTATTTTCGTATGTAATTTTAACAAAATTTGTTTGTTTATATATGAAGAAAATAATAGTAAATCATAATTTTTTTGACAATTCACCAAATTTTGTGGAGTACTGTCTTATATTGCTATAAATGTGTGACAAAAGTTTCGTAAATTTTTGTTATTGTTTGTAATTTTAACAAATTTTATTTGTTTATGTATGAAAACAATTACAATAAATCGTATGATTTTTTTAAAATTTTAAAAATTTATAGATTATTTTTTTTTATTGTTGTGAATATGTGTTATTTCAATAAGATTTGCTTAGCTAAATTAATTAAAACAAATAAATTGGGAGTTCAGACGCATCTCGTGTCCGATAGAGGGTCGGATCGTCCGTATCGGACGCTCGAGGAGCCTAAATTTTTTTTTTTTTTTAAACTTAAGGCTTAATCGGCCTATTTGCCTGAAACTCGAGCATTTTTTTAGTTTTTACTCTCAATAGTAATGGTATATTTCTATTTTAATAGATTTTGTTGAGCTTCAATCATTCTTACCGTACATTTTCATTGTGCAATTTAATATGTCAAGCTGTACTCATGATAATATAATAAATAATTATTTTAATTATAATATAATAATATATTTTAACTAAGATTAATTGCAGTTATTAAGAAGTTATGTTAAGAAAATAAATTTAACATTGATCATATAAAAACTCTCACATTGACCAGCAAGTTCTAGTAACATTGTTTTTCGGTGATTGGTTTTTATCAGTTCAGTCATCGGAAATAACACATTATTCGATTCCAAAAATTTGGATTTCACAAGTCACTAAAAATACGTTACATTTATTTTAATTTTCAACGCGATGAGTTAATTAATAGAAAAAAAAATTACTAACTCCGATTTTGGCTTATGCACGCATTGTTTCTAAAATCATCGTTTGTTTTATCCTTTGTTGTAAATCTTTTCAATTATTGGTTTTGGTATTTAGTAAATTAATAGCGTGAATATTAAATACTTTAATTATAGTACTTCACAAATTAATTATATATTCGAACGTCGAAATAATAATATCTAAAATGTATTTGGATAAAAATCGAATCAAACTCTACAATTTAGATATTTAAGACTTGACAAATTTTATTTTGTTATTTTTAAATTTTAAAATTTGATTTATTAATTAAAATGATTTAACCTTATAAATTAATATGTATATATATTAATATGAACATAAAGTACGTATTTTTTAAAAAGAAAAATAATAATAATTGGTAGGTTGAATTCCATGGCATTTTACACGAGACGCAGGACGATTGAAAGGTGTGGCGGAGGGGGACCGCGGTGGTGCCCGCCAAAACTTACAAATCAAAAGCAGCTACGTGGCCCCGGAACGCAAAAGGACTAGTCGTCATTGGGTGTCGTGATAAGCAAAGTTGAAACGAAAATTGAACTGGATAAGGATGGTAGAAGTAGTCAAATGAATGATCATCTTATCTTTAATTTGGGCACATTAGGAATTGGAAATGGAAGATTAGGACGCTTTGCGGTTTTAATTACGGTATTGTTTACTAATAGCTCGTATTTAGTTCGATTTGGCCAGAAAACTAAAAAGTCAAACGCGTAGAAAAATGAACTTTTTTCGTGATTAATTCATCGAAAAACAGACCCTTTTTCGCGATTCATCAAAAAATGAGCGGTTTGGAAAATAGTAAACTCCAAACCCTAAATTTTCGATCATTAGTTTGATTTTCTCGATTTTTTGACAGAAAATAGATCGAGATTGATTATCTTAGTGGGAAGAATCAGATTGAGAGTCCAAGCCAATTTCGATCATACCCTACTCTTCTTATTCGTCGTGTTCTTCTCGACTTTGACGCTTCATCGCAATCTTGATAGCAAGTTTTCGGCTAATCCGAGTAGTCAAGTGTCAAATTAATGGTTGATTCCCGAGCTTGAAATCATTGACTTCAATATAAACTATCTATTTCGACGAGTCACTTTGATCTCGAGTCTTAAGGACTTCATTCGATCTTCGAAAACTCTTCCAAAAACTCTCACTCGACTACATTAATTTTCTCGAAGCCCATTACCCGTGCAGTTAACATGGATTTTAACGAACTAATCTAATCGACCGATTCGATACACTACATGGGTTGATCGAGTTAAACAAGCTTCGAAATTGACCGATTCGATACACTACATGGGTTGATCGAGTTAAACAAGCTTCGAAATTCAGGTTTGTTGGCCCAAATATAACATTATCCTCTCCTTAAATATAGGCATTTCTTTTTCAAATCCAAATCAACATGCATTGTTCGTCAACGAGTATATACTCGATAATTATTTTTTAATTATAAATTTTAGGTTCGTCTGAGGCCTAATCATCCTCTTAATACAATCATTATTTAATATTGGCTAATACTCTAATTCAAGTTAAAGCTGCACTTAGTTCTAAAAAATGGAGGTAGTTCAACGTCATGTTCTTATTTTATATTTTATTAGTCTTTAATTATTTTTATTTTCCTTTTTGAGTTAAAATCTAAAAAAAATCTTGAATTTTGAGTTAATAACCTAAATCGAGCGTGAGTTTTTAAAAAAATATTTTTGGGCTCCTCGAACGTTTTAAGGAGGATTATTGCGTTCATATCAAACGCACTTAACCTCCTTTTAATGTTTGATACTGACGCAATGACCATTTTCGGACGATCTCTTCCAAAATTTATATATTGGCTCATTTTTTTCTTTTTTACCTTTAAAAGCTCAAGCTCTATTTGAGCTATTAACCCAAAATTTGAGTTTTTTTTGGGTTTTACCTTTACTTTTTCTCCTTTTTAAGTATTTAAAATGGAATTAAATAGTATTTAGTTTAATAAATATGGTTTCAAGGGTTCTGAACTCAGAATATCAAAATTTGCTTTCAGTTCTAGAATAAGATTGTTTATGTTGTTTATAAATAAAATGAATATATATAAAAAAGAAATTGATTTCTAGAGCTCCTATGTGTGGAACAGTGAGCTCGGATGAACAAATGCAGGGGATGACGTGTTGTCGAAACATTTTGTTGGAAATCAAACACTTTTCTGCCTTCGCTTTCTCTGCAGATTCCCTTTTGATTTTCGCAATCTTCATGCAGGTGTTCATCATTTTTGAAACTCTTTTTGTTATACTAGAAAGCTCGTTTTCTGTAGTCAACAAAAATCCACAAGGGTCAGCGAAAGTTCTCTAACCCTTGTTCAAACGCAGGGCCTTCCCTTTTTCTTCAAATTAAATCATGGGTCGTGTTCTCTGAGCTTTCGAATGAAGGCATGTGAGGTTTTGCTTTCTGGGTTTGATCCTGTGGTTCTTTCGTCAAGTGACCCACTTGGGAATTCGCCGAGCATTATTTTTTTGTCTGTTTCTACTTATTTGCTCGAATTTTTTAGATTCGGCTTTGCTTTAAATCAACTTTCCATATAGAATTCACTAGTTTGAATTTTTGGGTATGATGCTTTGAAGTTTGAACTTTGCTTCTTGTCAAAATTTGATTTCATGTTTGGGTAGAAGATATTTTCCATCTATGATAGTTTCAAATTTGTTAAATCTGGATGAGGCTAGAATTTCTGACTTTGTGATTTTCTTCTTCTTCTTTACAGGTTGGCGTTGGTAGATTTTGATGTTTTGGTCTGATTGAATTTCGATTTCTAAAACAATTGAAATTACTTGATTTTTAAGGTCCTTTTGTGAAAAAAAATCCTACTTTCGTGAATTTTAAGAAAATTTTTATTGAGAAAAGTGAAATTCGGAGGCTAATTGGTGGTCGGCAAAAACATCTGGTTATTTTATAATGACTTCAAGAATGGAAACCGAAGAAGGCTCGGAAAATCAAGGAAATATGTGGGATTTGAATCAGAAGCTTGATCAGCCCATGGACGAGGAGGCTGGGAAGCTTAGGAACATGTATAGAGAAAAAGTACATCTCTCTCTCTCTCCCTGTTTATGTGTTTACTCAGTTGAATCTTTATTATTCTGCTTGCATTAATAACTGAGCTTCTCTTTATTTAGTTTTTCATTACTAAAATGAATTTCAGCTTTCTAAATATATTGATGTACTGCATTATCTTTGCACATGCAGCAGTTCATTTTTCTGTGCTCTAAGTCTTGTAGCATAGGTTTGAAAACTTTTCTGTGCTTCTATGTTAGTCATGATTTCCTCTGTGCTGATTTTTCTTTTTCAATTCTTTCAGAAATTTTCTTCTTTATTGCTCTTACGGCTTGCATTCCAAAGTCTAGGAGTTGTATATGGAGATTTGGGCACTTCACCGTTATATGTTTTCTACAATACATTTCCTCATGGAGTCAAAGACACAGAGGACATCATTGGGACTCTTTCACTGATCATATACTCCCTTACTCTTATCCCGCTTCTGAAATATGTTTTTATAGTGTGCAAAGCGAATGACAATGGTCAAGGTAAGCAATTCCAATATTTAAGGTAAAAATGTAGCGAAAAAATTGATCAAATGTTGATTGAAGCCTTTTTTGAAATGGATATATCTACCGTTGAAAGTGCACTTTGTTTGTTGCATCCGGTAAAGTTTCATGGTTTGATCAGGTTATGCTGCTCAACTTGCAAATTATCATAATAACCTTAGTTGTTAATATTTCAAATGTATGCAGAAAGAATTAGAGAAACAATTTGTGAAAAGAAGCTTATTGATATGAGAGCTCATTAATTTGCACAGGCGGAACTTTTGCTCTTTATTCATTGCTATGTCGACATGCAAAAGTAAAAACGATTCCTAACCAACATCGGACTGATGAGGAGCTGACAACATACAGTCGGTCGACATTTCACGAAAAATCATTTGCTGCAGCAACTAAAAAATGGCTAGAGGGACAATCCAGAAAACATGCTCTGCTTATACTTGTCCTTGTTGGCACATGCATGGTTATTGGAGATGGTATTCTCACTCCTGCGATATCAGGTATTGCTTCTTTAGCCCCAGAATCTAGTAAGCTCCTTCATGTCCATTAATCTGCGTCTAATTCAATTTATCCTTCATTGCCTCTCCATAAGTTATTTTCTTCTACTAAACTTGACATTGATCTAGTTTAGACTCAAAATGATATTGCTTCCTTTGTATGCATGTATTTTTGTTACGGACCCAAATCCTTAGGATTCCCTTTCAGGGAAACATTATTCCCGACAGGTCTAATTATTTAATTACTAATTATTAGTTGTTATTTTAATTAAGTTTGTGGGTCAGTTTAGTCTTTTCATATTAATTAGGTCATGAAGTCTATTTAAAGGGTGCTAACCCTACGTACGATCAATCAATCAAGAAATTCAAGTTTAGTATTTGTCCCTTTCTTTTCTTTGTTTTTCGATGCCTGGACGAGGGATGATTACTCGATCCCAGGGAAAACCTCAACAATTTTAAGAGCTCAAAATGTTTTACATTATGTACTATCTTTGCAAGATAACTTGCTTTGCTAATGCTGTCTATGAATTTTAGTTGAACAAAATCTGTAAGTAGCTGCAAGTTTTTCGCGATAAAAATTCATTTTATACGTTAGTATGGAGTATTAAGCAAATATCCTTCACCAATCAATTTTCATGGTTCTCAATTGTTCTAATCCTCTTCATCGCTTTTCTATGCGCATTGGCCTGGTAGAGTGACAAGATTCAATGCTGTTGTGGCTGTAATATAGATGATTAGAGCGTTGTGTTTTGATTTGATGGTTTTCTAGAAATAACATTATGCACGTGGAAATGTAATATTAAGTCCCAAATATTCTGTTAATGTATTTTCAATCGAAATCGATTTATATTATGAAGGCCGAGGATGTGCCCATTGTATTTGTAAATTTGTGTTGGAATCTAATGTGAAATACATTGGTTTACTATTTATGGCAGCTGCATTATGTTTATGAATGTTTATAAAAAGTATAAATGCATTGCATGTAATTTTGAGTTCTTCGCAGTTAAAAGGACATCTTTAAAGTGACATAGTTGAGAACTGCAAAGAATGGATACGATTTTACTATAGCTGCTATGAAAAAAACTGGTTTTTATAATAAATCTTTGACTATACCTAAATAACATAGTTTCTGTGAACTTTCTAAATGCATATTAATAGGTTGATTTGAATCGAGTTAATTTTTGCATTACGAAGTCATGCTTTTTTAAGGGTGTGATCCAAACATGGTGATTTCTTATCAAAGATATATTTTGAGTTTCCAGTCAAGAACATTTGTTGAAAGTGCAAATCCTTATTTTCCAGTTCCATGTCTTAAAAGTTCTATATTTGATTTCATATGTTCTACGCTAACTATCCTACGACTATAATTTCACGTTGAGGCTAATTTTTCTAATTGAAAATTATCATTCCGAACAAACAGTTTTGTACAAATCTAAATTTCAAAATTGAAGTTGATTAAAGAAAGTATGATGGATTTTTTTATCATTTGACATGCTTTATTTGAAAAATGATAGATTGTAGACAAATTTCTAAGAGTTAGGTATTTCGAGTGAAACAGGAAGCATAACTAAAGGAAATCAACAGATGGCAGCATTGTTCTCTGACATTTTGAAGAAATAGTTACACATTTATGATAGCTACTTACTTAAATGAGGACTACAGGGTACAGAATAATTTTTTTTCTCTGGATTTTCAGCCTCATGACAAATGAAAGAAGCTTATTATTTTGTTTCATCAAGGAGTTTTTAGTAGTTTCATATTGTTTGATTTCTGATATTATACAGTCCATTGATTGCTTATGTAAAGTCTTAGAAAAAAACTTTTATCCGCTGATCATAATCTATGTTATCAGTTTTATCTGCTGCTGGTGGAATCAAAGTGGACTATCCCAAGCTGAACAATGGTACTATCATACTATGCAAAACAAGCCTCTCCTTCTAATTTTCCTCTGTTTTCTTTTGTATTTGATTCTAGACCTGAGACATATATTTTCCCCATATTGACAGATGTGGTAGTGGTTGTAGCAGTTGTCATTTTAGTTGGACTATTTAGCTTGCAACACTATGGCACAGATAAAGTTGGGTGGCTCTTTGCTCCAATTGTGCTGCTTTGGTTTCTTCTAATCGGAGGCATTGGTGCATATAATGTCTGGAAATACGATACCACAGTTCTTAGAGCATTTTCACCCGTATTTCTTTACCGCTATTTTAAATTACGAGGAAGGGATGGTTGGACCTCTCTTGGAGGCGTAATGCTGAGTATAACTGGTAAAGTTTCTTGGTTTATTTTTGTCTTGCTTTATTACAATGCTTGTTGGTGATTAGAAAACAAAAAAGATTTCGCTTCTTACGAGTAGTCAAATATTACAGGCACGGAGGCACTCTTTGCTGACCTGGCTCACTTTCCGGTTTCGGCTATACAACTTGCATTTACTGTAGTAGTTTTTCCTTGTCTGCTTTCTGCTTATTCTGGACAAGCTGCCTATCTTATGAAGCATGAGGAGCATGTTCAGGATGCCTTTTATCGGTCTATTCCAGGTTTATTTCTCTCTCTTAAATCGATTTTGATATATAGTGCTTATGCTATGCATATGTTACAAGTATTCAATTGATTCATTTATATAAGTTTTTGCTGAGTATGAAAGAAATTTATTTCAGAACAATTAACACTTACATACACCATTCGAAACATCTTAAAACTACACATGTCTTGGAACTTGGAAACTCCAAGCAATGTCCCTTAAGACTCACTCAGTCTAGAATTTCCCCTGTCATGCATTTTTTTTCTACCCACTTTTCTTTTCTAATCTCTTATTTATATTACTCTGTTACAAGTATTTTGTTAAATTTCTTTAACTTCTACTATCTTCTTCACTCCTTATCATTTCTTTCGCCTAAAACACATCTTGTTCTGAAGGTGGAAAAAAGAACAAAAAAAAAACAAACTTTCACTCTTCATTTCTTTCAACAGCCCTGATCCTAAATTAATCTCGCTAACTTGTAAAATAATCATCCGACCATAATCTGCCAAAGGAGTTTCTGCAATCTGGGCAATATTTGCATTCATCGTCAACATGAAGTTTTCTCTTGCATCGTTCGATCCTTCTTTCCCCGAATTTTTTCTTGACCACTATTCTGGTATTCATTACTTTCTATTTAAGGTACCGTTTCCCCCTCCTTCTCCCCTCAGTGTTCTCTTCTCTAATTCTGTCTTCTTTTTCTTTTTATAGAGTTGATGGTAGTCTTTTGCTCCCTTTTTAAGATTTTGATTTGTAATATTCAAACATAATTTCTTGTCACAATTTTGGTATTCTATCATATTTCATTCCGTTCTTGGGATAACAGAATCAACCTAACAACATACTAGAAAGGTGCACGACTTTTCCATTGATATTAATGGTGGGAAAAAAATTCAAAATTGTCTTAATTTCTCTTCATCTATAAAATATATAACAACAGAAATATCTCTCAATCCCAAAAATTCATCTGAGTGGATCTTGACACTAAGAAGCAAGAACTTCAAATCTCTCTCCAATCTCCACCACATCAGAAAAAAATTTATCCATCATTTCCCCTAGGATTTTGACACCAATTGATACGAATACAAATCACAACCATCAACTCTTCACTATTCAAAACAACATAAACTACAAATTGGAACTTTCAGACTCCGAGCAATCTCTCTCAGGACTGGCTCATTTTGAAGTTTTCCATATTTATTTCTACCCATTCCCTATCCCAATCTAGTATTTATATTACTTAATTACAAGTATTTTACAAATTGTCTTTAACAACTACTAGCTCACAGTAACTTCTTCCCATAACTTTAACCCACTCGTACTAACTTCTTAACTCCTTATTAGAGCATGAGAGAACAAAGGCGCCATAATATGGTGAAGTGAATTTCGAGATTAGGAGTTCCAGCTATTTTTCAAACTACTTAAACTTTGTTGATAAGATTATATTAGAATAGTTAGTTATGGAATAAGATTAACCTACTTATTGCTAAGTGGACTTGTAGCTTCAAGCATTTTAGAAAGTATCACCTTTAATATACTTATTTATGATCTCAGGACACTGTTTCGTTAGATGTTTCTTGTTTGAGTGGAGTCCCCACTTCTTGTCCCTTCCATTTTTATTGTAAAGTTTTTTGTAGAGAAAGAATATAATTTGTTCAAGTTTATACTTATCATTTCCTCTCACTTGACTACATCATTGATTCCAGTCCAAGTGGTGAATGATATATGTAACTGATAGTTTTCTCAGTTTAAGTTTCCTCGTGATAACTTTACGAAATCACATATTGTTGATTGCATGAATGACACGCGGATGTGACATTCTGTTACAAGCATTTCTTATGAGATGATTGGTATTTGCAGATATTATATATTGGCCGGTATTTGTTGTTGCAACTGCTGCTGCTATAGTCGCCAGCCAGGCTACTATATCTGCAACTTTTTCGATAATTAAACAGGCTCTCGCTCTTGGTTGTTTTCCAAGAGTAAAAGTTTTCCACACTTCAAAGAAATTTCTCGGGCAAATATACATTCCAGATATTAATTGGATTCTCATGATTCTATGTATTGCCGTCACAGCCGGATTCAAAAATAAAAGTCAAATAGGAAATGCTTATGGTAAGTTAGTCATATGGCCATATTATTATTTATTTCGGTTCACTTGTATCTTTAAACTCTTTTCAAAGCCTTGTCTTCGATTGCATATTTTAAAGAATGATTTAGACAATATGGTAATTGACTTCTTATCATTTGAACATAATTGTGTAAAGTTTATGATAAGATTTCAATCCTTTTTCTTCTCTTCTTTCAGGGACAGCTGTTGTGATCGTGATGCTTGTAACCACATTGCTCATGATTCTGATCATGATATTAGTGTGGCGATGCCATTGGATTCTCGTCTTGATCTTCACCGTCTTATCACTCATCGTAGAGGGCAGTTACTTCTCTGCTGTGCTCTTCAAGGTCAATCAAGGCGGATGGGTTCCTCTCGTAATCGCAGCTGCTTTTCTCATCATCATGTATGTTTGGCATTATGGCTCAGTCAAACGATACGAGTTCGAGATGCACAGTAAGGTCTCGATGGCTTGGATTCTCGGACTGGGCCCCAGTCTAGGACTCGTCCGCGTCCCGGGAATCGGCCTCGTCTATACCGAGCTGGCAAGTGGAGTTCCGAGTATTTTCTCCCATTTCATCACAAATTTGCCCGCCATTCATTCAGTCGTCGTTTTTGTCTGCGTGAAGTATCTTCCTGTCTACACTGTGCCCGAAGAAGAGAGGTTTCTCGTAAAGAGAATCGGGCCTAAAAACTTCCACATGTTTCGATGCGTTGCTAGATACGGATACAAAGATCTCCACAAGAAAGACGATAATTTCGAGAAGAAATTGTTCGATAATCTCTTCCTTTTCGTCCGGTTGGAGTCGATGATGGAAGGTTGCTCAGACTCTGACCAGTACAGTCTCTACGGCCAGCAAACCGGGCAATCGAGAGAAGAACTCACGAACAACTACAATGGAAATGCAAGTTCTTCGAACCTGGACACAACTTTTTCATCTGTGGATTCGATTGTTCCCCATAAATCTCCACCGCCATCGAATTCTACGATCAGGTCTTCCGGGCAGGGGAACAGCCAGACCGAGGGGGACGAGCTGGAGTTTCTGAACAGTTGCAGAGATGCAGGGGTGGTGCACATTCTGGGAAATACAGTGGTGATAGCTAAGAGGGACTCGAAGCTCTACAAGAAGATAGCTGTTGACTATATCTATGCCTTTCTTAGGAAGATTTGCAGAGAGAACAGTGTCATTTTCAATGTGCCTCATGAGAGTCTCTTGAATGTTGGCCAAATTTTTTATGTATAGATGAGTTAGACTTAGCTTTTTTCTTTCTTTCTTCTAATTTATGTATCATTTCTCTGCATTCCTCCAGTCTTGCCTTTTAGACATATCTCCTGCACATTTGTGAGGAGCAGAAGAAATTAATCCTTGGAGTTTGAGAAGTGTATGTAAGAAACAAGATCAGTGGCAATGAAATATCAGCTTTTCATTTGACTTGATCATCCCTTCATCTTAAATATGTTTAATCTGAAAGAAAAATGGTGTGTAATGGATGAGTCTTCTGAGACTATCAAACAGCTGATGATTTGATCATTGATCCAAGTGAGGATCCGCAGACCTACTGAGGTTTTACCATTCAGAACACAAACAAAAAACAGTCATATTAGGAGCATATTTCCAAACATGTTTGATTTTCAGCTTTGGCAGTGATAAGTGAAGAAAGAGTTTAGAATTCAGATTAGCTGGCCATGAAATCTTGGCCCTGATTCATAGTTTCATAAATTTTCGTTTTTTGATTCTGCTAAATAAGTTGGAACAAGAAAATAAATGTAAGAAGTTTGTATTTTGAAAGATCAACACTACCCCCAGTTTCTATCTCCCACACCCATCGACGACAATTTGCAAAAAGAAGAACATCTCGATGCCCCAGCCCATCCATAAGATTTCAATTTCCGACAAACGTGTGCCTTTCTACAAATGACTTTATCTCATCGTTGATGTTAAAAACTTCCTGTACACGTTGTATTGTTATCAGTTGAAATGAGTAATTTGAGCGTGCTCTTAATCTAAGATAATGAAACGTTATCTGAAAACTAAAAAATGGTGAAAAACAACAAAAGTTGGAGCATGAACATTAAAGAAACTGTCGAAGAGAAGGGAACAATCATTAGATTGCAATCTTTGATCTTTCTTTTCAAACCTCGCAGACCCCATTAAAATTTGTTTACTTGAAGTAGTTCATGGAAAGATAGCAGCACGAGGGATGTCTTTTCTTATAATCTTTCTATTAGCAGATAACTCATTCACTGTTTTATTGTTTTTCTTGAGAAACAGACAGGAATTAATGAAACATGGGTGTTGCAAGAAACTGGTTTTACAAACCAAAGTTTGTAACTTTTTTTTTTATAGAAACGTGTTTTTCAAAGCAAAAAGAGGAGAGAGAAAAGTGAGAGAAGGTTAGTGCAAGTATAAGGGGGAAGGAGAGAACTTCAGCAAGCCATTATGCAAAGGATTATGATCAGAGAATTTGAAAGAGCTTTTATTTCCACCCTTCTCGGCTGAGCTTTGGGGAAGGAGAGAGATGGAGAGGAAGAAAAAGAAAAACAGGAATGCCAGGGAACTGACGACGAGGGAGCAATGGGTTCGTGGTGATGCCACGTGGCAAAAATCCAGTGGTTTTGGCTGCCTTGGGCTTCAACAACAGGAGGAACGACACCAACATCAACGCGCACACACCAAGTCTCCATCTTTCTCTCTCCTACTTCTCTCTCTCTCTCCCCCTCTGCCATGTCAGAGTGTAACCCCGTCCTATGACCCCGGCGAATCCGTATTTGTATGTTTCTCTCTCTTAAAACTCCTTTTCTCTGTCCCTATTTATTCATTTGTCTCCCACTTCTTTCTCTCGTTTCTCGCATCTTTATCATCTACACCTGCCTCAAGCCCTACGCCCTCCTGTCTCTCTCTACAATCTGGTGAAATCTGCTTTTGTTTTTTGATTCGATCCGTAAGTAAGTCTAGTAAGCTTTTTAATTTATTTGGGCAGTGTTTATTTCTTGTTAAATCTTCGGTGACTTGGTTACTATTTACAGGGTACTAGAAACTTGTGAAATTCCTGCTTACTCATGTGTGAATGTTCCTCATTCTGTCGATTTCTGAAATGATAATGCTTATCACTTTGATTACTCTTGGAAAGTTCATTACTTTTAGCTATGGAGCTCAGTAATTGGAGTTTAGAATTATGTGTTGCCATGATATGGGGTTTTGGGTTTTGTTTGAGTTGAAAGAGAATCCTGCTTCAGATAGTGAAAAAGGATTTGAATATTATTTGGCTGTTAGTGTTATGCAGACTGTTCATCAAATTTAGCAGTAATTGGGGTTTATAATAAAGTCTTGCCAATAAATGGGGTTTTGGGTTTTGTCTGAGTTGAACGAGTATCCTTTCTTCAGATAGTGATACTGAATTTGAATATCGGTTGGCTGTTGGTATCATGTATTGGACTATTCATCAAATTTAGCAGATCAGTTATTGTTTGGTGTATTTGATATTCTTTCATGAGTATTTGCTATTAAGTTTTACTGTATTATGAACATGCATGGTGATTACTCATTCTTAAGTTCCAATGTTGTAATAAACTAAGTCAAAAAATGCATTAAAACTGTACCATTAATGTTTACGAGGAGTAAATCTACTTTTATGATACTATTGGGACTGACTTGATTTCGAAGCTGGTTTTATGGTTATTGAGAATAATCCACTTTCTTGTTGTTTAAAACGTTTTTGGTTTTTCTTGTTTGGAAAGATTTGAAATTAGTTCGACATTTATCTGTAATTTCATATATGTTTGTTAGTTAGTGTATATGGCAGTGGTTTTAGGTGCTAACATGATTGTATTTTGCTTATAAATGACAAAATTTCGTGTTGAATTGATTAATCTTTAATTGTAGGAACATTATCTTTTCAGAGATATGGGTGATTGGCCGATGATGGCATTTGGTGTCTCTCTTCTCTCGGATTATTTGAACGATCATTACTTTCTAATTTTTCTTTAAACTCTAAATAGAAGATGAAGGAGAATGGTTCTTCTACCAGTAAAATACTAAACAAAAATTGGGTTTTGAAGCGCAAGCGGAGAAAGATTATTTCTGCTGGGTCCGATCTAAATTGTAAAGAAGATGGTTTAACAGCCTCAGAAAGTCCAAGGATCACATCATTACCTAAATGCAAGTTGAAGGATGTAATAAATGGCAATCAGTTTTCAGTGAAAAAGAAAGGGAATGACGGAGTGAGCTTTCCCATCCTTTTACTTTTATTTAGATTTTCTCTTACATGTATTTCCAAATAGTCGCAATTATTATTTTGATTACGGTTCACTTTGCAAGTTGTTGCTTTTTTTTTTATCACTACATTCATTGTTTTTCATTGAGGATTATAAATGTTACAAGAAGATGTTGACTTGGAATAGGCTAATAATCTATTTCATGATTTGAAAAGAGGTTTACTCTTAGGCGAAATAGGATTTGGTTGCAAAGTAGTATGAATAAAGTGAATGAGTAAAAACATGAATATTACTAAACCAGATTATAAAATGTTTGTAGCAATGGTCTGCAAGCATTTGTTATTATACCTTGACTTTAGGAAAGAAGATGCTAATCATCTTATTTGTGGTGAGGTATGGACGTGTCAGGGTCTTAAGTGTAAAACTGCATTGGTATTCATTGTGCAGTTGCTCTGAGAAAACCAAAAAAATGTTATGCTTAGACAGAATGGTTTTAGGAGTGAGATATCAATTTTATTTTTAATTTTTTCTGTTATTATTTGTTTGTAACAAGAGAAATAATGTTGTTTGAACACACCCTTGATTGTTCTTTCAGAGAGAAATAATTTTTCAACAATTTCTTTCCTTACCATCAATTTGTACATTTTTTCCCTTAATCATTTGTGTCTTATATGTCAAAAAGAGCCCTTGATTGTTCATGATCGTAAATATCTTGGTCTGGTGGAAGAGGATATAAACCTTTTGATTTTGTATAATTCTTTGGGACCTTTTTTTTGTAGCTTCTCCTTGTGTTTTTTGTACATAATCTCTCTTCAATATAATTTTAAAAAAGCTTAGTATAGAATGAGATGCAAACTAAGTGATATTGATGCATCAACCTTGATATGTTATTGCGTAAAATGAAAAATATACTTTGAAGTTTAGGTAACTGTACAACTTAAACTCTAAAATTTAAAACTAGTGGAAATCCGTGCAAATCATTTCCTTTATGGAGTTTTCTTCATCTCGACATGGCCATCCGCGCCCTTTCTTTGCAACTCTGGACTCAAAAGTGCGGCAATCCAAAGATATCCCGTGGGTTGCCGCCTTCTTTGAAAAGGTGCGCGCTTAGCCACATCGAGACGCACCGACCTGCGAAAAAAATCACATTTTTTCGGTGGCCGCGTCTCGACTCTTGCTGCTGAGGCTGAAATTATTCATTTTAAATTTTAGTATCGCAATTGTACAATTATCTGAACCACGAGGTTTATTTTGATTTTTACTTTATTTTATTTTCTAAAATCGGTTTTATGATCAAATTTTGTTACTTAACTCTCAAGTTTGAGCCATCTTTTTATCTTGTCAATCCAGCATTACTTTGAGTGTGTGGTCTGTGATCTTGGCGGCAACTTGTTGTGCTGTGACAGCTGTCCTCGGACATATCACCTTCAATGCCTTGATCCACCCCTTAAGGTATGTTAAAAGTTAATTAGTAAAATCTCATAGTTTTACTATAGTTTTGCTCCTTGAAGGTGTAAAACAAAAGTTAATTTTATTTGACACTGCATGACTTGCCCGAATTTCCATCTGTAGCGAATTCCCATGGGGAAGTGGGAATGTCCAAGCTGCCACCAAAAGGAAGACCAGCCATTAGAACCTCATAGCCACCTCGACAACGTTTCGAAAAGGGCAAGAACGAAAGTTGTTGGTTCAAAATCGAAAAGGGAACTCAAGTCATCTTATCCGGGGAAGGTTTCCCAGATTTTTGGAAGCACTATTCTTGCAAGAACGAGGTCATCAAGCAAAGGGAAAGCTATTTCAACTCCACCACTTAAGCTCTTTAAAAGAAAATCTTTGTCTTCAGATGAAGTTGTGTCTTGCAGCCAGACACACAATCCTCCAAGTGGCAGTTCAGAAGAGGGCACTTCTGCTTGTATGAACGTTGATAATGAGAAGAAAAGCGATGTATCAGCAGTAGAGAAAATCGATGAATCTCTAAAAGAGGAAAATGATAACTCAGTTGTAGAGAAACTTGATGAATCTGCCAAAGGAAAAATTGATGAATTATCCGCTGATTTGCACACAGAAAAGGAGGTTTTATCTGATCATAAAATTGAAAACTTGGAGGCAAATGATGATATCACAGAGGAGAAGCCTAATGCCCTTGAGAATGAAGTTAATAAAGGGACTGAGAGTTCTAGAAAAAGAAAGAGGAAAAGTAAAGTATTTGTTGATCAAAAGAAGCAAAGGACCGAGAAGGCAACACGGCCAATCAATACCTCTAAGAAACGATGGCCCAAAGCAAACACTATCTTCACTGGAATGAGGAAATCTCAACAGAAACATAAATCTAAAATTGATCAGATTTCTGCATCCTCATCGAAAGGAAAAATAGAGACCAAGAAATTAGGCTCTGAGAAAAAAGATGAGGTACTCTTCTTCTTATTGTGACCTTTGCTCTGTTGACTTTAATAATCTGACTTGTGCTTTGCTATTGCTTAGGCAATCAGTTATGTCGACAGCAATCTTTGAATTGCTTGGAAACAATCTATAATATGACTGGATTGTGCTTCTTGTTCCAGAAAACTTTTATTTATTATATACTGATTCATGTTTTTGTCTTATCATAGTTCTCGTGATTTATCTTGTGCTTTGCTATATGTTATTCCGCAAAATATATCTTAGACGCTATGGTTGTGTTTTAGAATTTTCGCTGGGATTCATAGGCTCCAATCAAGTTTCTTATTTTTTTTTGCTTCTCCTACAATTTGGCTTTTGAAACATTTTATGCCTGCTTAATATCAAGTCAAAGTGTCATTAATGCTGTATTGATCAGTGACTGCTGAGCAACTTAAAGAAAATAAAACACTCCATGGTGAAGATATGTACAAGTTTTTCTGAAGTGTTTGGTTTGTTCTGTTTGATGCTATTCTTCCTGATCATCTTTCCTTGAGCATAGATCGAAGTCATATCTCCCATCACAATTTAACGTAAGGGTGACCATTGTGATCCTTCATTATTGTGACATGGTATTGTCAACTTATTGCAAGTCATCCATGTATGAGAGAATGTTTGAGTTGTAAAGTTGAGATTTGTAATAGACTCAAGTTCCACACTTGAATATCAAATACTTGGGGTGCCACCAGTAAATATTAAAGAACCCACCCTTGAAAAGTTAACTTCTACTAAGTGAAGAAATTTATGTTTCTAATATTTCCTATTCCGCAAAACAAAAATTCAGTACTGAGAAATTTCATTGAAAATCCCTATTGGTTGTGGTTCAATAAGACTATTGATGTAGTTACTACCGCATTCTTCTGTGAGATGGTTTCATATTCAAAGTTATATTACTTAATTCTCATGATTATCAATCGATTATCCAAAAAGGTAACACTAAACATGCGTGTTGCAAGTGTAATATAAAGTACAAATCACATCTTTACTTTTTCTGCATAAAAGACAACAATTTTTTAGAGGCCTTACAAGTTGTGTTTTCTGATTCGTGGTTAGTTTGCTTATTCTCCTCAAAGAAGTACCCTTACACTTGTATAGTCATGCAAATTGGTTCATAACTACACAAATCACCTAAGAAGTGCAATTACCTGTGTGATTAAAAAAAGAGTAGCATGAAACCATCCTAAATAATTAGTTTAGCCTTTTGAAAGTCTTGAAATGGCAGAGATTTGCATGGAAAGATAAATTTATCTATATCATTCTTAAACTATTTTAACATGTCTAATTCTTTCCTTGTTGATTATAGGTGTTTAGTGGCATTGCATTTGAATGGTATCACATTTATTTATTTAAGTGCATTCTCTTATTGCTGTTCAGTGTTCACTACCAGTTATCATCCTTTTGTTTTAGTTCCCACCTATAAACTGTCACCATCATGAATGTTTTCACTGTTCATTCCTTAATTCTTTGGATTAAGCTCTTGCTTTTTTTCTCAATTTGAAGGTTTTTGAGGAATGCAAAGACCCATCTGATGTGCCTGACAGGGCATCATGTCAATTTGAAGACAATATAACGGCTGAAAATTGTTACAGTAGCGAAACTCTCCAGGTATTAGGAATTACCAGATGATTTGCTGGGCTCCATATGAGTATTTTGTATTCTTCTATCATTTTGGCTTCGTCCTACTACTCTTTGTATCAAATTTGGTAATATGTAGTGCTTCTATTTTTGTCAACTGCACAGGTTGATCGAGTTTTGGGGTGTCGAATACGAGGCTACGAAAAGAGCTCTTCGTATCACTTGCATGAGATGGTGGATGAACTGCAACCCAAGGTTGCTTTATTGTCAGATAACCATAACAGATCTGAGGATATATCTCCTTGTAAAAATGATTTACACCTAGTAACTGACACAAATGAAGAACGCGGTCAGAGCATTGTTAAAATTGTTGATGGGGAAGAAAATGTGAAGACTGATACTAAGATAGATAAGATACAGGTATATAGAAGATCTGTGATGAAAGAAACGAAAAAGGGAAAGTGTGATTCAGTGAAAGAAAATGCTGATTCTATCACGATACCTGTGAATTGTGAATCTCAAGATGGATCTGCAGCTACAATTGATAATTTGGAGAAAGAATATAGAAATTCCAAGATAGAGGGAAACTCTGAAAGTAGATTGAGTGATTCTAAGGAAAAGGATGGTCCAAAAGTAAATGAAACAGTTCTCCCTCATGAATCGAAAGAAGGGATAGAAGAGGAACCAAAAGTAGGTGACAAGCCCTCACTTCCTGTTGTTGTATGTAATAACGAAGAGGCTGTAGAACTTGAATTTCTTGTAAAGTGGGTAGGTAAGTCTAATATTCATAATAGTTGGATTTCTGAATCTCAACTGAAAGCAATGGCGAAGAGAAAACTTGAAAATTATAAGGCCAAGTATGGAACTGCAGTAATAAACATCTGTGAGGATCGATGGAAACGGCCTCAACGAATCATTGCTCTTCGTTTGGTTAACAATATTGTCTCTGAGGCTTTTGTGAAATGGACTGGCCTCCCCTATGATGAATGTACTTGGGAAAAATTAGATGAACCCGTTGTTAAAGAATGTTCTTATCTGATTGATACGTTTAATCAGTTAGAGAAACAGACAATAGAGAAAGATGCTGCAAAGAATTATGTGCTTAAGGAGAAGAGCAATAGGCCGAATGAGATATCCACTCTAACAGTGCAGCCTAGGGAACTTACAGGAGGATCGTTGTTTCCCCATCAGCTTGAAGCTTTGAATTGGTTACGAAGATGCTGGTATAAATCCAAAAATGTAATACTGGCCGATGAAATGGGACTTGGAAAAACAATATCAGCATGTGCTTTTATTTCATCGTTATATTTTGAGTTCAAAGCTAAATTGCCTTGTTTAGTCTTGGTTCCGCTTTCCACAATGCCTAACTGGCTTGCTGAATTTGCTTTGTGGGCTCCTTACTTGAATGTTGTAGAGTATCATGGAAGTGCAAAAGCAAGAGCTAGTATTCGACAGTATGAATGGCATGCTAGCTATCCAAACCAATGGGATAAGAAAACAGCTTCCTATAAATTCAATGTTCTCCTAACTACATATGAGATGGTTCTTGCAGATTCGTCTCTCCTGCGTGGAGTTCCTTGGGAAGTTCTTGTGGTTGATGAGGGCCACCGTTTGAAGAATTCTGAAAGTAAGCTTTTTAGCTTGCTAAATTCATTTTCTTTCCAACACCGCCTACTAATGACCGGTACCCCTCTGCAGAACAACATTGGTGAGATGTATAACTTACTTAATTTCTTGCAGCCTGCTTCGTTTCCTTCTCTGATTACCTTTGAGGAGAAGTTTACTGATCTTACAACGGCTGAAAAAGTTGATGAATTGAAGAAACTTGTTGCTCCACATATGCTTCGAAGACTTAAAAAGGACGCTATGCAAAACATACCTCCTAAAATGGAAAGAATGGTTCCGGTTGAGCTATCATCCATCCAAGCCGAATACTATCGTGCAATGTTGACTAAGAACTATCAGATACTGAGGAATGTAGGCAAAGGAGTTCCACAGCAGTCAATGTTGAACATTGTCATGCAACTCAGAAAGGTGTGCAATCATCCTTATCTTATACCAGGCACTGAGCCTGATTCTGGATCAATAGACTTTCTCCATGAAATGAGGATAAAAGCTTCAGCAAAGTTGACTGTATTGCATTCTATGCTCAAAGTTTTATACAATCAAGGACATAGAGTCCTTATTTTTTCACAGATGACGAAGTTGCTTGATATCCTTGAGGATTACTTGACAATAGAATTTGGGCCTAAAACTTTTGAGAGAGTTGATGGCTCAGTTTCAGTGGCTGATCGTCAAGCTGCAATAACACGATTTAACCAAGATAAAAGTCGATTTGTATTCTTGTTATCAACTCGCTCATGTGGGCTGGGGATTAATCTGGCAACTGCTGACACTGTTATAATATATGATTCTGATTTTAACCCACATGCAGACATCCAAGCTATGAATCGAGCACATCGTATTGGACAGTCAAAAAGACTTTTGGTATACAGGCTTGTTGTCCGTGCTAGTGTCGAAGAAAGGATATTGATGCTTGCAAAGAAGAAATTGATGCTTGATCAGCTTTTTGTGAATAAGTCAGGATCTCAGAAGGAAGTTGAAGATATTTTAAAATGGGGAACAGAAGAACTTTTTAATGATTCTCCTCCTATGAATGTAAAAGATGCAGGTGATGGCAATGGCAACAAGGATGAAGCAGGAATGGATATAGAGAATAAGAGTAGGAAGAGGGCTGGTACTCTGGGGGATGTGTATAAAGATAGATGTACAGATAATTGTAGTAATATTGTTTGGGATGAAATCTCAATTTTGAAACTGCTTGACCGGTCAGACCTTCAAAGTGATTTGAATGATACTGTTGAGGTGGATATGGAGAATGACGTGCTAGGCACTGTGAAGGTAATTATTGTGCAATTTATGTCAGCTGCATGGAATCAGATTTATGTTATATATTGATATATTTATCACTTATGTCTTTAAGTCTTTGATTATACTTTTTGTGGCTGAATTAACCTGGTTGAAATTTATGATATTATACCCTTTTTGCTCATGAGGAAATTTTGTCTCTATAACACTGTTGTAGCATTGCATCTAGTCCTGCAATATGACTTTTGCAGATTCAAGGTCTCCTTTTTGTTATTTGTAGGTTTGTCTTTATATATTTTTGTCAGTAAAAAAATGCGAAGTTAAAAGTGAATATCGAATAGGTCCTAAGACTTAATTGCTCTTCAACTTAAAATACAAGGATTAATAATGCACTTTGCATATTTTTTCGAAGAAAACACAAATTTCAATAATAAATGGAGTTCTAAGGAATGAAATCTTGTCAATCACTCGTAGTCACTCTAGAGTAGCCTTCTGATTCTACAAATGAGCCATTCTTTTAATAAGAAATAACATGCACTTGCTGGCTTCTTTTATGTACTTTTTAATATTTTTACAATCATATTTTTCTGGTTTCTATTTCTTAATTCGTATTCTTGTCCTAGTTGTACAAAATACTATGATGTTGGTGAACAAAATAGGTCCTTTATTTTCTATCGGTGTGCCAACTAATATGTTCTGTGTATCGATAGCCTAATTTTATAAGTTTTGAATAAGAATTAAAATTTAATTCAGCCTACCGACCTATATGATTTTTATGCAGTGCCATCACTTTATTCTCATATAAAATTAGAGATGTATGCAAGGACCATAGAACCTAAAGCCCTCACATGAGAGATAACTTTGATAGAATTTCTACTTAACAACGTAAGAATGATGTGTAATGTTTCATTAGTTTGTAAAATTCTCTTGAAAATAAAAATTATTTTTTAACAGTTAAACGTACTTGAAAAGTTAAATTCCTAATGAATGTTTCTTATGATTTTTTGTTTCGTACAGTCTCTTGATTGGAATGATGAGCAAACCGATGAATATGGGGCAGCTGAATCTCCTTCTGGAGCAAGTAATGACATTTATGTACAAAATTCTGAAAAGAAAGATGATATGGCAGTGATTAGTAATGAGGAAAATGAATGGGAGAAACTTTTGCGTGTGAGGTAAGAACTTCCACGTTTTCTTTATGCCGACTACTCATTGTCAAGTAATTTTGGGTCGAATTTTTTTGTTTCTCAGCTCATCTTTTAATTACATATTCGATCATAAAAAAACAGCACGAGAGTGACTATTTTGTATTGGTATCACTTGTTCCGGAGAGGGATATGATGATTTTCAATCCATCAACATACAAAATTGAAAGCCATTGATCTCTCAACACGATGCATTCTCATTAGAATGAATCAATGAATGATATTACAGAAATGTTTATGAGGTCTGAAAATCAAAATTATGTTAGAGACTAAAAAGTTATCTGTCTTTTCATAATTATCTTGAAAGTGTGTTTCTCTTCATTCAACATCCTTTTAGAAGTCTTTATGGATGGCTTTACAGAATTCTTCTTGTACCATAGGCACATACAACGTCAAACAATTTATTATAATTACCACTGTGAAAAACCCTGAATAACATACCCAAAAGACAGTATAGATTTCTGCTGCAACGAAAACATTGGGTTTTGTGATCGAGTTTGGTTGTGCTTTTTTAGCTTATATTTAGTCAGGTCTACTATATAGGTTTGTAGTTTGGGTAAGAGATGTCAGGAGGGACCTTAAAAATGTTGGAGGAAATTCACTTGGACTTTTTGATACTCTGTATTATGATGTTTGGACTTTTAACTGAAACTAGCCTCTTGTTGTGATCCCAAAATGACCTGAAACTGAAAAATGTATAAAGAACTACTTGACTATGGCTTTACTTTATATGTAGTGGTATACTGAGCATCTTATATGTTTCATTTGGAACATAGATGGGAAAAATATCAAAGTGAAGAGGAAGCAGTACTTGGTCGGGGAAAGCGTCAGCGGAAAGCTGTATCATACCGGGAAGTGTATGTTTCACATCCACACGAATCGATGAGCATGGTACTTATAATTTTGTATTCTGTTAAAGCTGAATCTTTTCTTATTTTTTCATTTTCTATGTATAATATTCTTTGTAAATCTGTCCAAGGTGCATCCTTGATCTCATCTGACATTTTCTGCTTCTTTGATAATTATTTGATTTGTTTTCTCTTTCCTTTTACTAATTTTTTCTGATTAGTCAATTAAATAGTTTGTTCCCCTTTTCTTAAAGCAGAGTGGTGGTGAAGAGGAGCGAGAACCAGAGCCTGAGCCGGTGAGGGAATACACACCAGCAGGACGAGCTCTTAAAACCAAATTGTAAGTTTAAATTTTCTAGCTTGTTAACATTCTGCTGTGAAAAATTGAGTTGTGACGGCTGGTGAGTGTAATTATCTTACTTTTCATAAAAAAATCGAGCTAATTTCGTTTCCTCATGCTCTGTAATCTGAGTAGGAAATGACTATTTTTAACGAATTCCCACAATGTGCTTACCATGTTGCAAAGTTGGCCAACAATTTCAAGATATGGTTGGTTTTTTTGTGTCATATTATCTTTGATAATTTGGTATGATTCATGAAAATGAATCCTGATCGATTATTTTATAAAATTTCACACATAATAGCGATTTTCTATGAGAATAACTGAAAGTTCTCTTCAGTGGTAACTTCGACCATTATAATGAAATTGCATAATATAAAGATTCATTTTTTGTCTCCTAAGATTTAAAGTTAATCTTTCAAGCTAATTGTTGCAGCGAAAAGCTTCGAGCTAGACAAAAAGAGCGGATTGCACGAAGAAATGCGGTTGAGGACTCTCAACCCGGTGATGTAGTCCCTTATCCTTCCAATATGGACTCTAATGAAGCACCTCAACTTGTAGAACCAGAGAAAAATAGATCTTTGGCAATCGATGTGGAAGCCAAGAAGTTTATCCAACCCTTAGACGACGACTCAAAACGCCGTATTGACCCAACCTTGAGATTAGGCAGACTTTCAAAGCATAGAATTGTTAATCATCAAGATCCGTCCATTGATGCCTGGCCACTTCCAAGTCACCATTTTCAGGGATCAAGTCGGAGAACTTCACAGCCGAGACTGTTGCCTGTTCTTGGACTTTGTGCTCCAAATGCTTATCAATATGAATCATTGCATAGAAACTTGTCGGTGTCAAATGGCAGGCAAAGTAGAATCGGATCTGGGCCCGAGTTTCCGTTCAATTTAGATCCTCGAGTTTCTTCTACTGCAGAGATGGACATCTTAAATGGTCTGGACTCTACACCAGACAAGGGGAAACTACCTTGCTCATTGCCACCACTCATGCCACAGCATCCTAAGCTACTTTTTAGTCAGGCATCCTCTTCGATCTCTCTCTGTCGATTATATATACACACATATACACATATATGCACATATCTGAATGCATTATCTGATTAGACTTGTTTTTTTTTTCAGGAAAATATTGCACTACCCGACTTTGGCTTTGATGAGAAAATGCTTCCAAGATTCCAAAACCTTCCTAATGGCATGGATACGTCGCATCTCGGCTTTTTACCTAAGTTGTCGTTGGGCATTAGGCCTGAAACTGTGACTGGATCAATGTCTGAATTCCAAACTATGTTGTTGCCACCCAATATGAAAATCCCATCAATGGATATGATGAAAGGTTACCAACAGGAAGGAGAGGAGCCTCTCGGTATGAAACGAATTCTACCTGTCTTTCCAACGTTTCCAGAGAACCACAAGAAGGTTCTAGAAAACATAATGATGAGAGCTGGTTCAGGAAGTGGGAATTACTTGAGTCGAAAACAAAATCTAGACGGGTGGTCTGAAGATGAACTCGATTGTCTCTGGATTGGTGTCCGCAGGCACGGAAAGGGCAATTGGGATGCCATACTAAGAGACCCGAGGTTGAAATTTTCGAAGTATAAAACTTGGGAAGATCTGTCAAACAGGTGGGAGGAGGAACAACTTAAGATCTTAGAGGGATCACCTTATCAGCCTCCTAGATCAACCAGATCATCAAAGATGGCAAAGACAGCTCTATTTCCACCTATCCCGGATGGAATGATGTCCCGTGCATTGCACGGAAGTAGACTGGTAATGCCTTTGAAATTCCATGGCCATTTGACAGACATGAAATTGGGTTTAGGCTATGTTGATCTTGCCAAATCTGTCAGTGCCGACAGACCTGATGTTCAGAATTTGCCCATGCCTACTTATCGAGCTTACTTCCATGGAGAATCTTCGTCCGGGGTGCCTTCCATATTCCCGAATGAAAACCCTTTTCTTCCGAATTCTCTCGGAACTGTTAGCTTGGGTTCTTTGGGTTTGAATTCAAGTGGGTATGATGTGCATGGAAAAGAGCCTATTTGTGTGGATACATCTTATTCTCGGGACGATTTTCGGAAGGGTGAATGTGGCGACTTGGGACCTGCCCTTGATCTGAATAAAGAGCTACAATCGAAGGGGGAGGAAGTAGGAGGTAGTAATTCGTCGATGGACACTTTACCCCATTGGCTACGAGAGGCAGTAAATGGTCCTTCAAAGGCTCCCGAGCCCGACCTCCCTCCGACAGTGTCCGCCATTGCTCAATCCGTCAGGGTATTGTATGGAGAAGATAAGTTTACCATTCCCCCATTTGTCATGCCCGGTCCACCGCCACCCTTGCCGGAGGACCCTAGACACAGTTTGAAGAAGAAGAAGAAAAGAAAAGCCTTTCCATTTCCGCTCATTGATGACCCTTCTGCTTCAACCTCCGGCTCCATTCCATTGACACCCCCACTTCCATTGGAATCTGATCTCGCCTCGAGTTCGCAGCAGAAAAGCACTGGGTTATCTGGGGTAGCATCTATCCCTTTAGAAAGCAAGGCTGGTGTAAATGATGCTAGAGAAGAAGATTCTGAAAGTGGAAAGTCAAGTAAGACTCAATCAGACCCTACCAGGATGGAAAAACAAAAACCAGACGAAGAGGAGATATCGTCGGAGGGGACAGTCTCCGACCATCCCACGAGCGATATAGAATCGTAGGCGTGTATTCCCAACGAGTATAAAAATAACTTTGCCATTCTTTCATCATGCTGATTATCGATGTGCTTGAATTGTTTTAGGCATGAGAAAACCTGAGATGAACTGGGGAGATATATAGGGACAGTGAGCTTATGGGGGTGTAAAGTTTTGTAATTTCTTGATTATTATGTATACTGTTTGTAGCAATGCAAGAAAAAGTATGTACCAGAAGTAGAAACTTTCTAGATTCTCTGATCATCGTCTGCTAGTTTATGCAGAATTAATTGCTGGTTTGCTGTTAAGAAATTTCCAAAGTTAGATCCCTTTTTCCAAACTTTGGAAAGCTATGACGATTCCTTTGAAACCCATGAACATCTTCTCATTGTCGTTTCAAATTTTATTTTCCATTTTGCAAAACCACTCACTAAAGTCAGCCGGGTTTGAAGCAAATTCAGTTTTTTGAAAGTCGCGCAGTCATGTTGGTGGATAAAATGTGGTCGATTAAACATTAAGTTTGTCGGAGCACGAGCTCTGATGTTTACAGTTGTTTTGATGTTTAAATCTATGTTCATTGAACATTCATACTTCACTCCCAATTACCATTCATCGAATCTGATCCTCGCAGCAACCATTTTCTGTAAATTTGTGTGAAACCCTAACCCGTTACCCATCTCGCGCTCTCTCTCTCTCTCTCTCTTATACTCTCTCTCTCCTGATCTGTATGGACAGGCGAGAAACATAAGACAAAACTGAAATAAAAATAGAAAAACCAGTTTCTTCTGATATATTCTCTTCGTTTTTTTGAAGAAAAAATGGACAAAAATGGAGATTGCTAGTGTAGAGAGAAAATGAGGAGCAGCTCTAGGGTTAGCGACGAACCTGGAAGAGAAAGCATAAAACTGATAGTAATCTTCATCGGAGCAATGTCCACACCCATTGGAATCGAAGTTGAGAGAACAGCTCACTGAATCATACATACCCCACTCTTCTTCTCTCTTTCTTCACTTTCTTCATTAGTTTCCTCAGGCACGTACACAAGCTCGAGTTTGAAACTCCGGCGCTACTTTTGTTGGTTTTTCCTCCGGTTCCGGCGCCGGAGATGTTCTTCGGTCACCACAGAATTTAATGATT
The DNA here is from genome assembly GCA_003255005.1 of Begonia fuchsioides. NCBI lineage: Eukaryota > Viridiplantae > Streptophyta > Magnoliopsida > Cucurbitales > Begoniaceae > Begonia > Begonia fuchsioides. The sequence goes on from QAOC01021264.1 coordinate 127,531, forward strand.
TAATTTTCATTTTTTGGTTTTTTTCTGTACGGTACAATGAACGCCCTTGATTTTGCGTTACGGTGGAAGCATGAATTTCAAATGTTTTGGCAATCACTGATCTGGGTTTCTCTTTTGATCAGCAATGTGATTTGATCTTATTGCAAATAAAATACGGTTGCATGAACTTCGAATTTATACCTTAAACTTTGTTTTCAAACACAAATGAACATTGAACTTTGCCCGATCCGTGCTTTATACTGTCATCTTTGCTCTGTTTTGTTTGGTCGGATTGAGACAAAATCAAGTGGAATTCATTATTTATTTGGTTTCTAGTTTCGTTGAATGTTCTTCTAAAGTTTCGGGATTTAATTTGTACTTGGTCAGATTCAAAACGTTGTTAAATCTTAAACATAAACGATTCTAATTTTCAAAACTTAAGCAAGTCTTGTACACACTGTGGATTGCGAAGATACGATCATCTCTTGGAATTAGCACAATCTAGAGAGAGAGAGAGAGAGGAGAGAGATTGAAGTGTCAATATCATGAAATTCAAAAGCAAAACTTGTCCTGGACCTAGAAACCAACCAACCCATCATCTCATATTCGCTGAAGAAGATGCTGTCTTTCTGAGTTCAGAGAGAGAAAGAGAGGAGAGAGAGAGGGATGGGAAGTGGATTGTCCATATCAGGAGGATCAAGTGTGATAGATAGTTCATGCAACGGACAAAAGAACAGAAAATTCAAACAGTTGGAGAGGAATTTGAGCAGAGTTCGACCTTTCCAAATCACTCGCTCAATCAAATTCTCCATCGACCACTGTTTTCAGCAGTGTGCACGTAACATATTTAATCTGACCCTTCTCTGAGCCCTTTCTTTTTTCATTTTTTCAACTTTTAATTCTGGTCAACACCACTCCTCTCCTTACGTGTCGTTCTCTTATTGGTCCATGTCAGCATATCCAACATCTTCTTCTTCTTCTTTGTTGTTTGTTGGCGGCCATTACAGTGGAGATGGAAGATGCAGATGAATCAGAAAACAGCGTTTCACGGCTTGCATTAAACCTGGTTTTCTTTAGTACATGTACATTGTTCGCTCAGACCAGCTACTTTTAAACATTTTTGCGATTTACCAGAGACTACAACCCTAATACTATCAATTTCTAGAGAGAGAAAGAGAAATACATAGGAATTTATAGCTACTTCTGCTGACCGCCCATAGCTTCAACGCTTCTAAATCTGCAACTCGAACGTACATTATCCACATTAATATCACAGTTCTAAACGACTTTAACCAGCAATTGGCGACAAATATAGATATTAATCATCGTTTTCTTCGTCAACTGAACCAAACCCAGATGGATATAGCAAGTGATTTTCTACTTACGATCCTTAAAAGAGTCCGAAAACTCTCATTCTAAACAAGACAAGGCAGAAAATGAAACAAAAGTAAATCATATTTAGTAAAACTAGAGCCTGGTTATGCGTACCAGATAGTAAGAAGAGCCATGGCTGAGTGACTGAAGAGTAATACCCCACTCGTTGGTGAGAACAGGCTGACCAGATGAATGAATGAGAGCAGCATCGTCACCAAAAGCCTCTCGGACATTCAACGGTCCTGATGGTACTTCGAAGGCCACGTCATTGATAAACACCGTTGATTTCAGTCCATGGACATGGGCATGGCCCCCACCAGCTACATCTAGACCTGCCACAACGCGATCATTCCTCAAACTATGCCAAACCAGAACTTTTCGTGGCCACTTAGTCAATCTCAAAGGACTATAGACACTGCTTTAGCCATGCACACGTCCATCTCCCAAAGATCTTAAAAAACTACTCACTCAAGGCAATATTGTTCAATAATCTATCCTACTAAGCTGTAATTAATCTCTAATTAATCAAAACTTTGATGGAATCTGATACGTTAACAGGAGTTTAAAAGATGGATAAAGTACTTTTAATTTGACCGGTCGCATTAAACTTCAACGTTATTTTTGTAAAAACTGTTTGATAAATATCAGAGATGGGTTTTGAGGGGAAGACTTTTGGTTTGTAACTTACGAAACGATGACGCCAATAAATCTTTTTAAAAGAATGATTTTTTACCTTGAATTTGATTGATTGGGGATGGAACAGTAACGGTCGTCGAAGTATTCTGGGGAGAAACAGTGGTTGAATGAGTAGTCAAAGCAGGATAAGTCATCAGTTGCGGATGTATCTTCCCTGCGAATTTATCTTCTGAATCTTTCTTCGAACCGCCATGGTTGAAGATATCGCTGAGAAGAAGACTGGTACAAGGTCCAAAGGCGCCATGGTCAGGAGCTTGGTGGTGAGGCACCATGTTAGAAAGCTCAGAGAAGCAAAACCCTTGAGTGAAATTAGAAGCAGAAGAAGAAGAAGAGGGGAAGAAGAAGGGCTCTGGTAAAAACTCATTGCTGCCATGAAAGCTGGCGTGGGAGACTGAAGCAGAACTGGGAGAATTCGAAAGGTCGGTGAGAGCAGTGAAAGCCATGGACGTTTTATTCAGAGATTTCGGTGAGGTTTTGTCGGAGGATGAAGATGAAGATGAAGGGGCGGCCGGAACTGGTGGTGAAATGGCGGTGATCGGAGGGCTGTTCTGAGGTTGAGAAGACTGGTTTTTTGAGTTCTGGAGATGACGGAGTTTGTGTTTGCTTCTTGATTTTCTGTTCTGAAACCAGTAGAATACATTTGCATCTCCGACTTGTCCATATTCCTGTAATTGAGCTCTTATTTTCCTAATTTCTTCTCTCGGAGGGTTCACTATGCCGGAGTTGAAGATACCTTCAAGAATCCTAATCTGCTCCGGCTTAGGATTCCACCGTGGTTTCGGCTCCGGGCTTCTCTCTTCACAACCTGTAACTGCGATGAAAAACATGAATCAGAAGCCATACTTTCGTCAGACTTAAATAGAAACGCTAGAAAATAATAAATTAGGTTTAACTTTTTTCGCTTTCAGCCATTGTTGGATCGGAAAGATGAAGAACCTGAAGAGTAGGGTGATCTATGGCATCCAGTGGAGGAGATGAGATTAGGGTGATCGTGCTGCCATTGGTGGTGAGAGTTGCATGGTTTGGATTTGAACATGCTAGGCCAGTGTCTGTTTGATGATGCCATGATTGAACCCTAGAAACCCTAATTTAACATGTAGCAGAAGATCAGACTTCAGAGAAGAGAACCCAGGAGCGAAAAGAGAGAGAGAGAAAGAGAGAGAGAGAGAGCTTTGGTTTTAGCGTTGAAAAATCATGGCCAAACACAGCATCTCCTCTTATAGCCTCCTCAACTACTCTACTCGGCCTGTGCACTCCCCCTTTTTTTTTAATTTTTCTAATAAATTATATTTATCAGTTCTTCCCATCTCCCAAAGAAACCTTTTTTATATTGAAAAAAATAGAGAGATTAAATATAAAAAAGGCAAAACCCACAACAGGAATCTCCTGCGAAATAGTAAACAAGAATGGAAATCAAAATAAATACGAATCAAGAGGGGATGATAAAAGGGATCCCCTTTTTTTCATTTTTTGTATTAAAAACTAGTGATAAACGCTTGTGTACTAACTCAAAAGTACGAATCAATTCCTTTGGCCAAGAAACGAATGGAACATAGAAAAGAACACATGCTGGAAGTAAAATTAGAATCTTCTTCAGAGATTTACAGAGAAAGCTGTTAATGAAAAGGGCTTTCTTCAAGCTTTTGAGATATGAGTTTTACTGGACTGCCACCTCTGATCAAAGGGTTGCCTTGTTTTTTTCTTTTCTTTTGTAGATTTCTACAAGGAGGAACTGAACTTTTGGTGACCTAGGGTTCTTCTTGCAGTGGAATTTAATGGGTGGGGAGAGTGAAGAGGCAGAAATAAGTGTAGGATTATTCTAATGCAAGAGGTTGTTGCAGAAGAGTTAATACGGGGTTGGATGGATGGTGTTTCAAAGTCAAGAAAGGGCGTGGAGAGTTTGATTGGGAAGCGGTGGAAGAAGAGTAATTGCAATCTTTGGTTTGTTTTGGCCACTTTTTGGATTGACTCGAGGGCTTATTTATTAGTCTTCTTTTTTTTTTCTTCGAATTCTTCACCACCATTAACAGTTCTTTCTACGCTCTTAAAATACCAAACCCATCTGGAGAGCCCTTTGTTCATCTTCAAGAACAACTATTTCCCATGTTCAAGCTGTTTCGATCAGAGTGAACTGAGTTGAGTTCTGTAATTAGGGTTGTTTGTGCCGTCTGGTTTCGAACTGAGAAAGAAAGAGATTGGCAGTCAAAGAGTAATGTGGATGAACGAGGGGGCAGTTTGATTGAAATGCTGAGACTGATGAAGTCAAAAGAATAAATGAAACGAAGTTTCTCTTTTGTGACGATCAAAGCAAACAACGTTGTGTTGTGCTGTGTTTTGTGTGGCGAGAAGCTCTCCAACTCCCTATGCAAATTGTAGAGCGAGAGAGAGAGAGAGAGATTAAAAGTCTACCCATTGTCGGTGTGATCCCAACATGCAAAGCTAATACTAAACGTCAGTGCTTGCCATCTCGCAACTCGCTCAATTATTTTAATTCCTTTTGGTTCCCTCTCTCTCTCTCTCTCTAGTTCATACTTCATGTCAACCCTCGTTTTTGTTGGTGTAGAGAGATAAAGAGAGGAGTTAATACGGGTAAGATCATCTGTATTGAAATGCAGAAAACAGAAGCAGAACAAGAGGTTGAATTATTGCTGGTTAGTAATCTTGAAAAATATTTTTTCTTTGCTTATTTGAATATCTCTAAGAAGATGGAGTCTGACCCTGTTTCCATCTTGAAGCAAGTTTTCATGGATTTAGGTCTGTCCACTTTTTTTCTGTAGATTGCACTTGTAAACTTTTGCAAAGATGACATTTTCATCACATTTCGTCACTCTTTCCTCTCCCATATTTATAACATTTTTATCTCGTGTTTACTTTGTTGGATCACTGATGGATCTTCTCTCTCTCTCTATCTCTCTCTCTCTCTCTCTCTTTCTCTCTCGGTACAGACAAGCAGAAGAGTCAGCATTCACCAAAAACTGAGGATCAAACAAATTCAGAAACTGCAAAATGCACGTCTGTGTGTACTCTGAGGCAGTGAGAGTATTTCTAATTCTGAGCCTCCCCTTCGCCTCAGTTTCTTGGCAACATTCATGCATTATGCGTAGCTGCTACACATTCACACGCATCATATATATATAGGTTATGTGTTTGTGTGTATTTTCTGGACTCTATCCCATCCCTAGAATTTAATTCTTCTGTTGCATTTGTACTGCTGGTATTTATTAATCTTCTTTCCTATTTTACGCCACTTTCTAATTTCAATCCCATTTCCCATTTCTTCCACTCGGTCTGCCTGCATCTAAAAAGGGATTCTTTAACTCTACCAATACTAGCTATTCTTCATCTCTTTTGGTGGGTAGATGTTCCTTTTTTTAACCTGTTTCAGAGGGTTTCTTTCTCTTCTTTTCTTTCACTAGATCGGTTTAGAGATTATTATCCAGAGTTATAACATGTAAAATTCTACTGATTCCTATAATATTATCTGTTTTGAGTCAAAACATGCACGGTTTCTCTATTGAATTTTGTCAATATAAGATTATGGCTATGTTGCTTGACCTAAGGACTTTCACAAAGACGGTCATCTCAATCATGGTAGGCTCAACCTAATGATACAATTAATGTAACACACGAAGATCAATCAACTAACACAATATTATTCGTTACGATCCAAATACTCACATATGTTTGCTCTTGGTACCACAAAATAGTAGTACCTTTCGAACCAAAAAAGATGAACACTTAACAGACAAACCCGTCGACCAAAACTGTTGAGTTTTTTTCAAAAATTTCAACTTTGAAGAGCTTGTTTGGAGAGAGAAAGAGAAAGATAGAGAGGAGAGAGCATGTGATTACAATAAATGTTATGGAAATTAATCAAACAGGAAACAGCAAACGGGTATGTCTGTAGTAGCTAAATTTGCGGCAACAGGAGTCACTAAATGCGAACGTGCACGCAGTAAATACACATGCAGCTTCCCATTATAATATACGATGCTCCACCCTCCATTTTTGACGACCAAAACCTTCATATTATAATACCCTTTGGCACTGAAAATTTAGATGTATATATTCATCGGTTTACTCCCACTTCTGATGCTATAAATGGTGCACTTCTGTTCTTCTTAGTGCCCACCCAACACTGTTTGATTAATCAAGTCGAAATCTTATCGGTTCAGAGCTGTTTTGTTTGAAGTTTAGGCCCCTTTTTTTTATAAATGTTCGTGCTGACGCATCTCTCCGTCATTTAATCCTCAATTGATTGGTTTAATTGATGTTATTCCCTGGTTTTCTTCTCGTCAGAGTGAATGTTGATGTTCGCTAGATCAAAAGTCAGTCGAATCATGCATTTAGTGAGTAATAACTAATATTAACCGATTTGTATTTGAGGGGCCATTTTGACGTGCCCGATGATGAGTTCATATTCTACAATTAGCAAGTATCACAAGTAGTGTCCATTTTCTAGTAAATAAAGTATAAGTGTTGCCATTGATTTAATAAGAATGACCTCAAAATGTACAAATATATAATACCGAAAAACAATAGTGGTGGACATCGAAGCCGATCGATCTTGTCCAAGCAGAGCATGTGTGGTGGCTAAAAAATGTGATTGTCTAGTGTGAAAGATCATCTTCTAAAAGCAGAGAATTCAATCCGTGTAACACATCGTTTGGGAGACTAAAAAATACACGAGTAGAGTTTCGTTTTTTACCCAGTACAACACGCATCAAGACCATTATTTGCACACGATCTCTAAGAGTTTTTTTACCCGAAGACGACATTTCTATTTGTACACCTTCAAGGAAATAGTCGATAATTTAGTAAAATAGAAAGGAGAACTCACATTTTCGGTCATAGAGAAGAACTCATAACCTGTTGAACGATCTAAGGTCAATCTCATTCTGATGTCCAATAGTTAAACATAGCTTCATTTTGTGTCGAGGAAAATAACTAACAAAATAAAATGTAACTCATACCAGCTCCAGGCCATTGAAACATGTCATGTCAGATAATAGTCGCCGACGAGAAAATCATACTGTGACCCCAGCGCATAATCCAGAGTTCCGTTTGTTGCCACTGTTCGATTGGGAGAGGAATAAGCGTTACCAACCGAAGCAGTCGGATTAAATTTGCCTCTCCCTTTGGCCGGGCGCTTATTATCGGGAGGAAATTCTGCAGAGAGCCTTCCCATTTGCTTTTGTAGATCAGCAACTGAATCATTTGTAATCTTTCCTTTGGAATTTTTTTTACCATCGATAAGTTTCAACTCCAGTCGGTACAAGGCACACGCGTCGTACTTGTTTATTTCATATTCGTATAGATGCCACTCAAAATGGTTCAAGGGCTGTGGGTCCATGTAGTAAGATCTCTTCAGACCGGATACCTCGTTCATTACTTGCTTTCTAGACTCGTGCCAACCTCGGCCGCTATAATCCGGTAACGACCTCTGCTTCCGATTTCCACTCTCAAATGCTCTTCGTGGTTTATCAAAAAAGAGCCACTCTCTTATTGTTTCCCCTTCCAGAACAGAAAGGTCAAAAAGTTCTGCAATCACGCGAGAAAGATTGTTGCTCCATAAATAAAGCATTCAACAAATAAAATCAAGCCATAATATTTTAAGGATGAATATCAATTTACCTCCAGATTTACGAAGATAGTTGCATCGAATACTATAAACTTTAAGAATAATTAATGAACACTTTAAATTTTATTATAATTTCAACAGATATTTTGTCATTGCATTTTTTTGTTAATTTTAACGATGCTTGTCTGTTTAGTTAACTTATTTCGTTAATAAATAGTACTAAAAAAATTGAAAAGATTATAAATTTTTTAAAATTCTTATATTTTTAGATCAAATGAGTTTAATAAAAATATAAATTTATAATTACACATCTTTTTTTATTACTCGCTAAGTCGTTAAAACTAACCAAATTGATTGACATTTTAAAATTAGAAAAAAAAATGTGATGAAAAAGTGTTAATTACAATTATAATAAAGTTCAAGGTACTTACCAATGACTTTTAAAGTTCAAAAATATTATTTATTATATTTTTAATTTTATCAATTGACAAATGGCAACTACGACCAAAAGTGAGAAGCAAATGTAAAAACATACCAGGTGCATTCCATGGAGATTTTGCAGTGGCTGCTCCCTCGCATTCAGGGATACCAACATCTTTTCCTTGAGCTTTTAAACTAAGGGCAGAGAAAAGCAAACCATCCTTCAGGCCAATGCCACCAGGTCGTAGAACCGGACTCATTCCAGGTGGACCTTCATTCAGTGCTAGAGCAGCATGGAAACTGCTACAATAATCTTGACACCAATTTATCCCTTGAGCAGGTCGAGGACAGTCCCAAAGCGCACATTTTGGGCCCAAAAACGCAGAAGGTGGAGGACAAATGCTCGGTAGGTAATCTGAAACATGAACTGCATCCTCCGTGCACAAACCTGGACCATCAAATCCAGTATAGAAATTGTGCTCAAAGTCTTGAGGTAAATCAAACTGGTGATACTCCAACTGTGTAGGTCCTTCAAACTTGTTGATTTGAATGTCGCAAACTCCTGACGATAAGTTTCTGCACTGGTCAGCCAACGGGTAGCCATTATTTTGTCCCTGACTAACAGTAACTACCTGGACAGTATTTAACAAAGAATCAATGCAAGAAGCATGGCGTACAAATCAATATGTATTCACATTTATAAATAAAAAATATAGATGATGAAAACATTATATGAACAGAAAAATCTAATATATACTTTCCTATGTCCTAGGTTAATGCTAAGTTACCTTACTAGTTCTATCAACCTTCAGTATGCATGATAAGATATAAAGAGGAAGCCGGTTTCGCCAAAACAAAATTGTGCCTTTCTGGATGAAAAAACAATTTTCTAACTAAGGCCCCAAAATAAACCAAGAACCTAATGTTAATATGAAGTATTAGAGTTCTGTAGATTTTGAAAAGCATTACTGCAAATGGCTCAAGGCCATAGCAATACCACATGGAGTCAAATATTCCACTGAATAAAAAAAAAGAAACTTCAGGCAAATATGGTGCCAGACCACTTCACAGCATCAGAAGGCTGGATGAAAATTCATGTTCAAATAGCTTGTCAATTCCGAAATAAGACAAGGTGTGAAAGCCGCACAGCAAGATTTTTTTTTAGCTAGTAACGTTCTTGTATAATGACTTTATCTTCTTCCCCTCAAGTTAGGCCATCAATAGTTGAATATAATGTTAAAATTTGGGGCAAGGTAATGACCATCAAACAACAATCACTTCTAAGAAATAAAAAACAAAAGACAATAAAATTCTCTTTCATGAATTGTATTTAAAAATCACCTAATATTGCACCTTTGATTTTGATTTTAAAATGTTCATTTTATAAGTAATAAGGTTCACAACTATGTAGACTGAGGGGCTGACTCTCCAGATTGAAGATCCCCACCGATCATAGTCCTCTGAGAGATAAGCATAGAAATTAACTTCCTTACTTTCAGTACATTTACATCAAATCTTTGTGTCATTCCATGAATGCATAAGTATAACATATAGAGATAAAAACACATCTAGAAACACTAAGCGTCATCTTTTTATTAAAAATGTATCACAATAATGAAATCAAAGACAAACCACCGACCTCTTGCAACACAGTAGGTCCAATGGCCGGCATACTTTGATCATTGGGCTCAGGTTTAGGTGCAGCCAAAGGACTAATTGCATCATCTTCCTCTTCACAAAGCTGTAACAATCTGCAAATGTCCGAAGAAAAGGACCCGAGACTCCCACCCTACAGCAACCAATAACCATAAAGAAAACAATCAAGATCATGTATTCTGAATAAAGCAACATACTAAAACTTTAGAACCAATAAAAATCTTGTTCACATTACCACATACATAAATTAGACATATAACATATTATTTAACAGGTAGCTTCATGCTATACACTCTTAAGGATTCAATATGCTAACTTGTTGCAAAGAAGATGCTGGAGTGGGCTCATTTAGCTCATCCTTCCACTCTCGAAGCATCTGGTGGACTTGTTCCTCGAGAATTGCCACATCAACAGAGCGGCTTTCTTTCCTTGCATATTGCAGATCCATGAACATGCTCTGGAGATCATCGACCATGTTCTTAGCTTTGTCCTTGAAAAGCCTGTGGGAAGCTGACTTGCAATTTCTCTTAGAACTTTTGCCCATAGTAAAATCTGATCAACTCTTGTACCTACAATTCAATACACAATAAACATCACCAAGCTTGATATCACGTCTAACTTTTATTTTTTACCAGCATAAAGGCGCATGAAATTTTCAACCAATAACAAAAAATATGCAGCAACCACTTCTGCTCAAGAAACAAAACAAAATGAAAACATGTAGTCGAACTGATGTCCTTTCAAACCAGCCCCCAAATTAATAAGCTCTAGGAAAATGAAAAATTCCACCAGTAGCAAAAAATATGCTGCGATCGTTTCTGCTAAAAAAAGAAACAAAATGAAATCTTGCAGTAGAACTGAGGTCCTTTCAAACCAGCCACAAAATTAATAAGCCCAAGAAACTTCATCTAAAAATAGTTAAAATTCGTCAACTGCCACAGAGAGCAAGAAATAAACCCAGTTACAACTACAACCCAATAGTAACAAAGTTTCACTTCTGCGTAAACAAAACCCTGACAATTGAAGATCAAAAACCACCGAGAGAAACATAAGAATCAGACCAAGCAAGCCAAATTTCAGATCAAAATCTAGGTAACCGAAAACGGTGAACAGAGAGTAACATACGTCGTCAACAATTGGATCAAAATACCTACCCCAATAAGTCGGCGTGCATCAGAATAAGTAGTAAAAAATGCAGAAACAGTAGGAAAAAAGGAAAGAGAAAAAGAGAAAGATTCGAGATGAACCACTGATTGAAAAGCAGATTCTTCTTCTCTCTCAAAGAGTTCTTCTAATTGCTCTTCACTTTTCGACAACACGTGTGGCGATCTGAGAGACACTGGTTGAGCAGGCTTTGTTTCCTTCGCCCTGCCCTATAGTGCCACCTCTCCGTGCAGCAGCTCTCACCCTCTCGCTCTCATGAAAGTGGAAGACGCGGCAAATATCAACACCATTATATGCCAAATCAAAATTAACGTAAGCTAAACTATTTCATCGTTAAGCTTTCCTTCAACGATCTGGAGCTTGATTTCCATCTTTATCGTGCAATTCTCGTAGTTCGAAATTATCATCTACAAAAGCGATCGGCTGAACCGGATGCCTTGTTGTGGGTGAACCGTGCAGGTTGGGCCGATTCAAGGGCCATCTTTAATGTTAAAACCAAAATGAACCAAACCAAACTGGAGTTTGGTTAAACTAGGACTGGGCGGATCCTACTCAATCCAACAATCCGATTGGATTGGATCGGATTGAGCAACGGTATTCGGTCGGCAAAGTCGAGTTTCGATCCGACGTTCGGATCGTTTATCAGATCATATCCTTATTGGATTCAAAGGCGATCTGATCAAATCCGAACGTCGGATTGCCGTTTATAATTGAACTCCAAATCAGAAATCAGAAATCCCTAAATCCATAACCATTTCTGAAATCCCGGCGATCGACTCTGAACCCCGCGACGAGATTCGGAAAAATAGGATGAATATTTGATCGCTCTCTAAAAAATGCTCTCGGGTAAACAGATGATCTGATTCGATAACTTTGCCGAGATTCGGATCGGATCGGATTCAGATTGAGTTTTGGAGCTGATCCGATCAGATCCAGAACTCCAATCCGACGCCCACCCCTAGGTTAAACCATCACCAAAAACTGTTTAAAATTCGATCCAAACACAAAAGCGGTTATAATTCCAGCCAAAAAAACAACCTAAATCTAATAAAAAAATATTTATAATTTTATAAATTTAAAACGAGATAGAAAGTTAGATCATGGTTCTATCCAAGTCAATACTAACAGAGATCGAACCAAATAAATAAATTGATTGTTCACATTTTAAATTATAAAATAAATAATAATAAAGTATTTCTTTCGTCTTCGGTCGGTGTGCAAGCCTAGCTCACTTGCTCGAGTTCTCGAGCCTGATTCTTGAGTTTGGGCTCGGTCGATGAAGCTCATTCACAGACCATAAGATGAAAAGACAGAAGACTAAGGAAGATAACAAGGCATAAAGAGCAATTCCACTACAATGCCACAGATTCCTATTTTGATGCTTCTAAACAACCTTTACAGGAGAATCAATGGAAAGAAAACGGAGATTAATCAACGATCGACGATGGATATTAGTGCCGAGGAAGAAACAAATTTAGCTTCACAAGACAGATGAATTTAGCTTGTATTAAGGAGAGAAACCATAGAATTCGGGGGAAATTTTAAGAAGCAAAAAAATGTTTTTTTGGTAAAAACCAAACCGAACCAACCCGAGCACATCTCTTGGGCTAGGATGGGTCGGTTCGGTTTACAAACCAGATTTGGTTATTGATGTGTTGATTGATCCGGTCCGGTGGATGATCTATAATCGATTCGGGTTGATATTGTAGCCAAACCGCTACCTGCAATAATTAAACATGTAACGCCAAATCAACATTGACACGGGACTGGAATGGACACATTATGAGTGGATCTGGTCGAGTCTCGTTTTGGTTCAATATTGGGGTGCTTTAAATGTTCACAACATGTCTACAATGAACGTTGACACAGGAATAAAAATATAATTACCGTAGGACGAGACAGTTCCGGTTCGATTCTAAGATGAATTAGAGTTGGGAGTCGTAAAATCTAATGTAATTTTAGTTTGATTCTGGCTTGATTCCATTTTTTAGAAAAAATAACATTATTTTATTATATTAGGTCGGATTTCGAGTGATTAAGCTGTATTTAAAATTGATTTTTGAGTTTATATTATGGTTTATTTAGTTTTGGTCCGATTTTGTCCGGTTTTGGTTTTTTTATTTTTTCAGGATAGGGATCAAACCGGCGGTTCTGCCAATTCCTAGTACATGATAAAATATTAATAATCAAATAATTAATTAAAATTTTTGATTAAGCATCTCGCAGGCTCCAAGCAGCTAATGCTCGTTCCATCTGTGTGAACCAAGACTCGGTCATGGCTCGCACCAAGCAGACTGTTCAGAGATCAACTGCCGGCTAGGCTCCGAGGAAGTTATAGGCCTCAGCGGCCAGAAATTTCGCTCCAGCAACCGGAGGAGCGAAGAACCGCCTCCCCCCTCGATTTTGTTTAGCAATGGTTGCTCTTCTTCGGAAGCTACCTTCCAGCGGAAAGTTCGTGAAATTGCTCAAGATTAGGACTGATAAGAGTTTCCAAAGCACCGCTGATTCTGATCTTAGAGAGTCGGTGGGGGCGTACTTGGTCGAGCTCTTTGAAGATGCCAATCTGTGCGTTATTCACGCTAAGAGAGCCACTGTAATGCCTAACGATATATCCAGCTGTCTCGACGTATTCGTGGAGAGCGAGCTTTTTGTTTGTAGAGACGAACGTCTTGCGGATTTCGTTGGTTGATCTTATGACGTTATTGCGAGAAACCAGATTAGCTCTCAAGGTCATGGCCTGCACGAAAGATCTGTTAGGTTAAGTATTCTGTTTTTTATTTTATTTTATTTTGTAATCACCTGCCCAGCCTTTCTGAGTTCGTTACTTAATACAATTTATTTGTTCTTGAATTCAATTACGTCATCGTTGGAGTGGTTTCCATGCTGCAATTTAATATTGCTTAGTCTTTCAGGAATGGTTGATAATATAATTGAAGTATATTGCGACTACATCCATTCAACTAGTCCTTTTTTAGTTGAATCCCAGTTTGCGTTCCTGGATTTGATTCTTCGTGAAGGAACCAATTTGTTTTCCAATATATAAGTTCATATGAACGGAAGATTTGTAGGCTCTGTTCCCTTATTATTCAGCAGCTTTGAACTCATTGACTCCCCCTTTTTTCATCACTAGAAGAATTATGGGTTTCCCTGTAGAGCGTCTGGATGTAGTGTTGGTTGGTGCTGGATTTTCGATCATGTCTATTTATCACATCCTCCTATTGTACAGGTACTGCAAACAGTCGCATAAAACAATGATGGGGGTGGAGAACAACCATAAGAAAGAATGGGTCCATCAGATTTTGCTGGTTTGTTTATGTGATTTACTTTGAATCTTTCAATTTTTCCACCCTAGTTTCTTGGCATAACTTTTTACTGTGAGTGTTGAATTGATATCTGTGTGATTGATTCAGGCTGATCAGCCGAATATTGGCAGTGCTTTGGCCGTGATTTCAGCCAACATATCAGCATCGAATTACTTGGCAACCATATCTCTAACTCTATGCGCTCTTATCGGAGCTTGGATGGCCAACACCCAATCGGTTTTCGTGAGTGGTGTGATATTCGGAGACACTAGGGAAAACACCCTCTTCCTCAAGTACATATGCCTCTTGTTCTTTTTCCTCCTTGCATTTACTTTCTTTGTTCAAGCTGTTAGAGGGTTTGTCCACGTTAGCTATCTGATTACCATCCCGGCTAATAACTCATCGGAAGCTTTGGCATATGTCGAAGATGCTGTTATAGGTGCAGGGGAGTTTTGGTCTCTTGGATTAAGATCACTTTACTTTGCTCTTAATTTCCTCCTCTGGTTTTTCGGGCCAATTCCCATGTTTCTTTCTTCTGTCATCATGGTTGGATTCCTCCATTTCATTGACAGAAATACGAGAAAACATGCTGTGTTCTCGAACCAAAGACCAAATCAATCTCAACAATCTACTTTGTGAGGCTGCGATGGCATCATCATCCTCAATCTCTCAAAATTGTTGCTTAAAGGTGACGATTATCTGTAGCAACCTGAGAATTAAGCTGTTAGTTTTGTTGTAGCTTACGTATCATCTCTTTGTTCAAATAATGCGTTCAACTTGCTGATTTGAGTTCATTTTCTGATGTAGTTGACCAATGATTTGGGATGATCTAGAGTTTTGTCTGAAGTAGAGGGTTGAGAATATCCCCATGTGCTGCTTCCTGCAGGTTGAGAAAACTCTACTCAAAACAGCTTTATTAACCAACAATCATGTGCTTTTAGTGACATTTTCACGATTAGAAAATGATTTAAGACTGATTTATTATTACAGCTAGGCCATAATTATGCATATTTCTCGTTTGTCATCCCATTTACACCTTGTTAAGTGTCATATATCGTGTGGGCTCATTTCTTTGGGTGGGCCTTCGTTATCTCTATTTTGAGCCCATTTTCAACTCATTGTCATTAATACAATTTATACAAAGATACTTTTGATCCATCTTTCCACTGTTTTAGTGTTTTAAGCTTTTTATGACGAGTCAGATAATGAATTCACTTTGGACCTATGGAATCCAAGGAAAAATTAGAGGTGGACACGGTTTGGATTCGTCATGGAACTAAAATCGTTGCCCACGGTTTTGGAAGTTGAAAATTGGGACCAAAACGGATTTTGGAACAAAACCGAGGAATCTGATTTCTCTTTCGTTCCAAGATTTAAAAAGAATTTATTGTTGTGTTTGTGTGGTGTCTTCAGTAATTTTCAGGATTTGGGTAGGATGTTCAAGTTCGGAATTAGTTTCGGGTTGAATTGAGTTAGGCCCCTTTTTTTGTAAGGTTTTGACCGAGTTTTAGAAACTTGCAATTATCGAAGGTTTGGTCGTGTTTTGCGCACTGCCAACGATACAATCCTTGTATCATTTTGAAATTGAGGATTATTTATTCCTATATATCATGTTTGAAAGGAAGAAAATATCAAGAATTAGGTGTGACAATGAAAGTATTTTTAATATATTATGTCATATTGTCACGTGTACATGATGATGTTGCTAAGGTGGTGGCGCACGATTGACATTGACGTAGCGTTGAGCTCCAGAGAGTACATGGTAGGTATGGTGCAGCTGAGCACACATGATCATGTCCTCCCACCAAACATTAACCCAACCTACTGATTAAAGCTTCTGACGCTCCAGATTCAGTTTAGGGCTCTCCTCAGCCGTACGATCAACCCTTCCTCTCCGATCAACCGACACCCTCTGCTTCGACGACGACCCGTCTAGTTCCTTTTGGCAAGTCTTATGTGGGCCCTTTCTTCCCAGTCATATTCCGACGCGTTGATCCGACTTTCTGACACGTGGAGAGTTTAGCACCGTTCGATTCGAGCGTCGCCAGCGTGGAAGCGCGTGACTGCGACCGTGATGAACTAAAGTACGATGATAAGGGTGGGAGATAAGAAAGCCCGCGTAAAAGTCGAGGGCTTCCTGCAGAATGACAGCTCCTCTTTCTTTTTCTCCACGCGCGTCTCGTCTTATTCTTCTTGTTGTGGGAGCCACGCTCTGCTTGATTGAGATTACTCACGTCTCTTAATCAACTTCTAAAACACCCAATTAATTGCTCCGCCGATTGGACGGTCTGGATTCATGGCTGATACTGATTGATTCATCATCAGAAGACACGTGTTGACTGGTAGATGGTCTCAATCATGATGACTATGTAGCATTAACGGATTAGAAAGAACATAAGAATGATTAATGTGAAATGATGGATTATTTTGAGTAAAGTTGGGGGTTTAAGCGCTAATCAACAAAGTAAGGCCCGCGCGTGGGATAAGGTAACGGTTTCTAAAAGGATATGAGCAGAGCTGTGAGTTGCAGCCCGTTATGTCCGGGTTATTTAGCGAATTCGACGCGCCCTGTAGCACGTGTACAACTACTCCCTTCTTCCTTCTCGTTGCATTCATTTCGTTTCTGACCATCAACATTTATTACTGTTCTCTCTGAATGATCTCTTTTCCGAAACTACCCTTTTGGATTACGAACCTCATTAACATCCTTAGCCAATCCCGTCACTGATCTTGGTTCCTAGAATTTCTGGGTTGCCATGGTTGTCGTCTGTCTTCTACTTCAGTCGAAGATCATCCCATAATCAAACAATGATCGAAGAAAACATCATGTATGAGGAAAAATTCTTACCCAGATGAACAAATTTACTCGGAACATCAAAACAAAGTCGTAATTTTTCAAACTTTAGGTTGCTTGAATTTGTGAAGAAAGAACGATTACTTTAGAATTATCTAGGTTGGTCTAATCACCAAGGATGAAGAGGAGGAAAGAGATTTGAGGAGGAAGAAGGGGACAAGATAGACCTCCTTCCTGATTTACAGGGAGTGGTGGGGCGCACAGAGTTGCTTCTTTTTCAGTTCTTTTCATTTTTTATTGTGGAATTTAACTAACATCTTCACTGCACTCAGTGACTCACTACTCGTCTCTCTTTCTCTCTCTAAATACACACACACTCTCTCCTTCTCTATCCCTCTTCGGCTTTCTGTTTCTGCCAAAAATCACACCCAACAGTCGCAGCAATGCAGAGGCTGCAGCGCTGCTGCTGCTGCGGCAGCTCAGCTTGCAGACAAAGAAAAAAGTTATTGTGGTAAACATCAATCTCAGATTTTTCTTCTTTTTTTTTCATAAAACTCCAGTCTTTTTCTGCTTTTGCTTTTATTAGATGTGGCTGCAATTTTTGTTTTGATACCCAAAGGTTCTTTAAGCACAGAGAAGAGAGAGAAAGGAGGGTCTTCAATCTCTTCATGGGTTTGAAGCAGAGCTTCTTTTAGCAACGGGCTGAGGTTGCATTTTCGCTGGCTCCCTCTTCTTAAAAATGCAGGCTTTAGCTTTTCCAGCTTTGTTTTAAGCTCCAACTGTAATCGTCTCCGGTGAGAGTTAGTCATGGGTGGTCTGATCGATTTGAACACGACGGAGGACGGCGAGTCTCCGTCTTTTGCCGGTTCCTTTGATTCGTCTTCTCCTGGTTCTGGTTCTACTACACCGGTTCCATTTTGCTGGGAGCTATGGCACGCTTGTGTTGGTCCTCTGATTTCCTTGCCGAAGAAAGGTAGTGTGGTCGTTTATGTACTGCAAGCTCACTTGGAGTTGGCCGGAGACTATCCCGCCGGAGATTATCCCGCCGGCGCTTATGATCTTCCTTCTCACCTCTTCTGTCGAGTTCTTGACGTTCAGCTCCAAGTATGTAATTTCTGTACAACTTTTCCGTCTGTCATTTAGGCATTGCATAACCATTTGGTCCTGTTTCGCTTCCTTAAATTTAGGATTGTTCATAGTGAATTCGAAGATTATCTTCTTCGAAATGAATTAGAAAAATCTAAATGCTTTCATATATATTCGTTTACAAGAACTGAGCTTTTTGGAACAGGCAGAGGCAGGAACTGATGAGGTCTCGGCTCGGATTTCTCTTGTTCCAGAGAGTCATGTAAGCATTGATTTCATGGTATTTGTCATTTTTGAGTTCTCCAGTTTCATTCTAGTATGTTTTTTTAAGATAGATTGGTTGTTGGATTCTATTGCATCGACTAGTGCTTGATTTGTTTGATGATCTGCTTCTGCAGAATTTTGAGCAGAAGCTGCAAGAAGGGGAAATCTATGTGGATAATGTCGGAGACGAATTCGAAGCAGCCGTGAAGTCAACTACGCCTCATATGTTCTGCAAGACTCTAACTGCTTCGGATACTAGCACTCATGGTGGATTCTCAGTCCCCCGTCGAGCTGCCGAAGATTGTTTTCCTCCTTTGGTAAATCTCTGAAACCCCCTTCAGTGAAGAACTATTTTCGATTTGTTCTTTTGTTGTAGGATTATAATCAGCAGAGGCCTTCACAAGAGCTCTCGGCAAAGGACCTTCACGGTTTAGAATGGAGGTTTCGACACATCTACCGCGGTAAATCCAGGCTCCCATTTCTAACTTTTTTGCTTTGCTTCGATTGCAAAGTTGTAAATTTTCTCCGTTGATTCGAGCAGGCCAGCCTAGAAGACATCTGCTCACAACTGGATGGAGTGCATTTGTGAATAAGAAAAAGCTGACCTCAGGGGATGCAGTACTGTTCTTAAGGTATCGGAAAATTATAACAAATATATTATTCGGTTCTGAGATTTACAAGTATCAACTATATGGGGACATATCGGTAGGGGTGATGATGGTGATTTGAGGCTTGGAATTAGAAGGGCGGTTCAGGTCAAAGGCAGGTCTGCCTCTCCTGTTTTGTGCAGCCAGAAGCCGAGCCTTTGCGATCTTAGAAATGTGATTGATTCTATATCGATGAGAAGTGCATTCAGTGTTCATTGCAATCCGAGGTTTCTTTTTATGCTTCGAAATTATTTTTCTAGAAATTTATCGTTTTCGAAAAATTGTTTATGGTTTTGTTCTAATCCTGCTGCTTTTATCTAAAAAGGATGGAAGAAGTTTTGGAATTGCTTGATTAGTTATGAATTTCTTGTGTAGGATGTCTGCCGAGTTCATAATACCTCTTCAAAAATTCTTGAAGGGTATAAATCAATCTTTTCCGATAGGAATGAGGTTTAAGATGCGTTCTGAAACAGAGGACGCAGCTGAACGAAGGTTCTTACGCTTTATGTTATGCAATTATGTTGAGAAATCTCGCAATGGAATATTGTCTGAAGGTTTGGTTCTTATTCTCGACAGACACACGGGTCAGATAGCTGCAATAAGCGATGTGGATCCAATTAGGTGGCCGGGTTCTAAGTGGAGATGTCTAGTGGTATGCACTTTCTTGCGAGTTTTTCTCGGACTAATAGAAATGTCTTTTTATGTCGGAGCTTTTGTTTTAATCATAGGTGAGGTGGGACGAAGCAGAAAAGAGTCGACATGGACGGGTTTCTCCATGGGAGATCGAGCCATCTGGATCTCCTCTTGGATTGAACGGCTCGAGTTTTCCGTGTTTGAAGAGGACAAGGATTAAGTTGTCTTCTGATAAACCAGACTTCCCAATCCCTAGTAGGTGTAAATGTTGTGGCTTTCGAGTTCTCTTAATTTGAACTCTGTAATTGTTATAATACTTTGTTTTGACAGGCGCGATTGGGCAATCGGACTTTGAGGAATCTCTAAGATTCCCGAAGGTCTTGCAAGGTCAAGAAATTTTGGGTTTTGATGCTTCGTTTGATGGTAGTTATCGAAATAAAAACCAACTACCATTGGCAAGAAGGGTGTTTTCATACATGAATTCTGATTTTTCTTCTCAAAGTGTTGGTGTTCAAGGATTTCAGAAGGTCTTGCAAGGTCAAGAAATATTTCCGAGCCTTTTGTATGGAAGAACTGCACGGACTCTTAACAATGGCGAAGGCCGTGTAATCTTCGACGGTTTTCAAGCTCCTGAAGCTAAAGACGGCTGGCCTCTCCCGATGCATGGTTCAAATTCGCACGGTAAATTAGCCTCTGCAACTGCACAGGCTTCATCTCCGTCTTCTGTGTTGACTTTTCAGCAGGCTATCAATGTAGCTCCAACCGCCATTAGTTCAGTCTACAGCAGTGGAAAAAGTTTTCACTTTGCTGATGGAATAAGGAAAGAAGTGCAACCAAATGAGGCGGTTCCGTTGTGCAAAACTAACTGCAGACTGTTTGGTTTTCCGCTGATTGAAGAACATCGAGATCCTCAGGTGGAAAAAGCTTTTCCGGTTTCATCGAACTTGGTGGGGCAGTGTCATCCAAAATCTCCATTGATGAACAAAGGGGTGGGAAACCAAGTATGCACGATGATTATTCCACCTAGTACATCTGCTAAATTCAGTAAATTGCTAGATGATAAAATGGTTTTTTTTTGTTGCAGGGGGGTATGCCGTTCTGTTTTGCTAACTGTGGAACTTAAAGATGATGCTCAGATGGGTGGTGTAAGATTATCTGTAGCTGTTTATGATTATTCTGTACTTTTATTTTGGGAAGACTTTCTGAAATCTGTTGTTTGATGTTCTTGCCGGGATTAGCAATAGCCGCCCAGCTATGGTTGACTTTTCTGTTATATAGTTTGTATCTACTCTGAATTATGGAAATCTGGTGTTTTTGAGATTTGGGTTCCAAGCGTGGG
The DNA here is from genome assembly GCA_003255005.1 of Begonia fuchsioides. Taxonomy (NCBI): domain Eukaryota; kingdom Viridiplantae; phylum Streptophyta; class Magnoliopsida; order Cucurbitales; family Begoniaceae; genus Begonia; species Begonia fuchsioides. The sequence goes on from QAOC01021264.1 coordinate 148,466, forward strand.
AACTAAATCGAAAAATCTCAACAACTTCGTACCAAACAAATAATCACTGTGTGGTCGGCTACTTTAGATGGAATCTAGCTCTGCGTTTCGCGTTTTGCATTGACGAACATCGAATCCCACAAGTTCCTCGAAAGAAAATCAGTTCCGACTGCCGGGAAACTAATGAGCTTGTCTTTTTTTTGTAGCTCCTTGATTCAGTGTTCATACGCTACCTGTCGAATTTTACAGACAGTAAAACCTAGTCTTACGACGAAGAGTGATCAACAATGGCTGAATCTGTTCATCGTCCGGTCCCTGGTAGTTTAATTCGTACATCTGGCCTTCAAAAGAGGATTTTTCGGTTGAAATTCAATCAGGGTTGATGAAGATTCATGGTTTGGGTGAGAAACTAATATACAAATGGCTCGTGGAAATCAAGCTGAAAGCTGTCGATCTCAAAACGTGGGGCACGTTCTACTGCTCCTGTCCACCCAACCATTCTCTGTTGACTGCGAACAGAAGGACGAAGCTTCTTTTCTTCTTTAGTATAATTTCATTGCAGTTTCAACCCTTTCCTTGTAAAACGTCACTGAGTCCGTGGCAGCCATTTTAACCCACAATTAAATCCTCATAGCTACGCTGAGAGAGAGAGAGAGAAAGAGGGTGGCCATGGCGGAAGAGGGTGCAGAGAGAACCCTTGAAGCAACGCCGACGTGGGCTGTAGCTACTGTTTGCTTTGTTTTGATCTCCGTTTCCATTGCCACCGAGCACTTGCTTCCTCTTTTTATCAAATGGGTACGCCGGCGCCGGCGCCGACGCCGTGGTTCTCCATGCAAGTTCATAGCTTAAGTTCCAGAATCTATTTTCCATTTCCGCTCTTTGATTTGCTCGTCTATCCAACTTTTTTTTTCAGTTATTCAGTCAAGGAAGGAGAAAGACACTCAATCAGGCGCTCGACAACATCAAATCAGGTGATCAGAACTCCAAATCCAACTCTGGTTTAAAATCTTCTTCATTTTCAGGCTCTCAATGTTTGCCACCTGTTTGTAGAATTGCTCCTGTTGGGTTTCATATCATTAATGCTGACCGTAATCGAGAAGCCTATCGCCAACATCTGTATCCCAAAATCTGCCGGCGAAACCTTTCTTCCCTGCGGTGGAATAACCCAAACTGACACAGAAGAAGAAGAAGCCAAATGCGCGGAACAGGTATCAGTCTCTGTTCTGAGCTAGCGAGTTCTTTGAAATAACGCCGCCATTGACGTGATGAACTCTTGCGCAGGGAAAGGTTTCTTTCTTGTCTCGCCAAGGAGTGAGAGAGCTTCAGTACTTGATATTTGCGCTTGCTTTCTTCCATGTATTTTCATGCATTTTCACCTTCTGCTTTGGGACGGCCAAGGTACGATCTTAGTTCTTTGGGCGCGTTGGCCTTGGAGATTAACTCTACTGATGGTATGTGCTCTATGATTTGATTTTCCAGATGAAGAAATGGGAATCATGGGAAGCTGAAACAAGAACATTTGATTATCGTGTCACTTATGGTGAAGCTTTTTTTTCATTACAAGTCTTCATCTTTCATTCGATTTCATCACTGATAAGATCTCAGTTTTCAGACCCAAGAAGGTTCCAGCTCACAAACCAGACATCATTCGGCAAACGCCATCTCACGTTCTGGAGCGACCATCGTTTTCTCCGTTGGCCGGTATAATTCGATTCATCGCTATGAATCATGTAGACATTTATCGATAAATTATGAGCTCGGGATCTTAAATTTATTTGTATCTTCTTCTGCTCAGGCGTGTTTTTTCAGACAATTTTATGAATCTGTCTCCAAACCGGATTATCTCACTCTCAGACACGGATTCATTACGGTATTGTACATTGATCATCTCATTCATCTCTTCGAAGATCATGGCTACTAAAATGATGTCATAATGTTTCTTATACTTCTCACAGGCCCATTTTGCTGAAGAAAGCAACTTTGATTTTCAAAAGTACATAAGAAGAGCCTTGGATAAGGATTTTGGTGTGGTTGTCGGAATCAAGTAACAAAAACCGTTAATCTTGGTCTTCGAATAAAGTAGTTTTTCTTTTTTAATTGATCGATCGATTTCTGACTGCATGAATCTGCGGACTTTCACATTTGCAGCTGGAGGATTTGGTTATATTCAGTTGTCTTCATATTCTTCAATGGGCATGGTAACAATTTAATGAACTATGTCTTCAAGTACCTCTGCACCGTCGAATCTCAGACAAACTAACCGGTGTTTCGTCGATGATGCAGGATTTCATAATTACTTATGGCTTCCCTTTATTCCACTGGTGGTAAGAAACACAAAATCACATTTCATCTCGAGTGATATGGATCGAGAAGTCGTAATTTTCTGTTTTTTGCAGCTTCTTTTACTCATTGGGACGAAGCTTCAAGGAATCATCACAAACATGTGCTTGGATAGCCACGACAAGTCCCACGTAGTCCGAGGAACGTTTCTGGTGAAGCCAAGCGATCACTTTTTCTGGTTTGGCAAGCCGAAATTGCTTCTCCATTTGATGCACTTCATCTTGTTCCAGGTCTATTGTTTAGTCATTTTTTGGTTCTTCGAGATAGAATTCTACGACTATGTGTTACGATCCTTTCTCACTCCTGCACTTCACTCGGGCCACGTACAAGTGCAACGTTCGAATCTCCCCATGGTAAAATTATTAAAAACCGAATCATGTTGGCGAGTGATATGAGTCACTCTGTTACGATTCTTCCCGACCTGAGAGTTCTGACCAGGTGAAGGAGCTCACCTGGAGAAGAACCGAGTGAAGCGCCCTCGAGTGAAGTGCTCCCGAATAAAGTGCGAGAGTGGCAAAGGATCGTAACACTATGAATAATCTGATAAATTACCAACAATATCAAAAAATTGAGTTTAAGATAAGTTAATTATATATATATATATCTCATCGTTCCTTCTTATTTGTAGGCATTTTTTTATATACAAGTTTTTTTAATTAGATTGTTTTGCCTTAGGTGAAGATCGTAGTTGAGACCTCTGGATCAAATATTATTACAAATTACCGACAATTTTAAACGCTCAAACTTGTAGATATATGATAACGTTATTAATTTATATTGTCTTTATCAATCTCGTTTATCATTAGTGTCATCGTGGCTTTTGCAGAACTCCTTCCAACTGGCATTCTTCTCGTGGACTTGGGTATGGCCGGAGATAATCGCCCGAGTTGTTTCGGTCTGAGCTAGGGATGAAAATTTATTTCTTTTTTTGGTTTGAAAATTTGCAGATTAAATTTGGGTTCAGGTCCTGCTTCCATCAACGAACTGAAGATATCATTATAAGGCTCACAATGGGCGTGGCTGTTCAAGTTCTCTGCGCCTACGTTACATTACCTCTGTATGCATTGGTCACTCAGGTTTGGACTCGTGCTTGGGTTCTAAACTAAACAAAAATCAAGACACGAAAATTTATGTGGTTCGAGGAAACACGGAATCTGATTCGGATTACTTGGTTTGATTGTGATCAGATGGGTGCTTCCATGAACGAAGCTGTGTTCACAGAGGGTGTAATTGGTGGTCTCAAGAGATGGCACGCCAGGGCCAAGAGAAACCTGACTATGAAGAACATCTACTCGGCTAGTCTCTCGTTGGACACGTCACTCGGTTCTTCTCCGTCTTTCAGACACGGCCCCTCGTTTTCTATCGATTTGGGTGGCCTATCCGACACTGACTACGGTGGTTTAGTGATGTCCGATCTGGAGAGAGGAGAAGAGAAATGGGACCGGGAAGAAGTAGACAAGGGTGGCTCATTTCATGGTTTTGAGGTCAGCAGAGGAAGAGCTCTGCAGAGGAAAAACAGCTTAGAGGAGTAAAGCAGAGCATCAATGGCTGCCGAGATTGTACAGCTAATAGAATCTAGGTGGTGTTTTTTTTTATTGATTCATTTGTTGTAGATCTTAGGAAGCTGCATACCATCAATAGTTTGAAGTCGAGCTATACAAAGAAAAGAAATACAAAATCCAAATCTTTTCGGAAAAATCGCTATTTATTGATGTGCGACACTAAATACTGAGACTATTATCGTGGAGTTTTTGAACTCGTCAGCACAATATTGTTCGTTTTTAGGTTGATTCTGCACGAATTTATTTTTAGAATTATGTCTGAAACGTATTGTGCTGGTTAAGGATGAATAATTCACTTATAAAAAATCCACCATTTTCATCACTAGATGATGTGGGATTGCAGACATGCAAATTATTTGCCAGACGAATCGCCATAGTTACGCAAGTGTATCGTCTAGCTATGATTATTTTCGGATAGTCAAACGATTATCATACTCATGCATTCTATTTTTTATACAAAAAAGGTGAAATTCTTCGCCCCCAAGGCTCCTACACCTCGGCCCGACAACATGTGAGAGAGTTAATCATAGTGACTCAGCGGCCCAGAAATAAGATGTCTTAACCTGATATACCAAGGAGCTACACCAACATTGAGGATAACAACTCCTACCATGCTCATGCATTCTAAAGACTACTAGTCGTGCATCACTTATTAGAAGAGTGTGCCTCCGACAAACTATCAGAAGCTCGTAAGTGATTTGGAAAGTGACATGAGCTTAGTTGGCGGCTGGAGTCAACTAACTCGACACACGAGACTCTAAGTAGATAAACTTTTGACTAGGGTTACTTTAAAATCAAAGAATACGTGGTTTAACTCTGTGGAAATAAAATATAATCGTAGCAAATTTGACGCTATGTGGTAATTAGTGCTGGCAATCGAGCCGGCTCGAGCTTGTCGAGCCTATTCGAGCTGGCTCTGTCGAGCTTTTAAAAAAAAAAATTGGCTCAAGCCGGCTCGCGAGCCTCGAGCCTAAACGAGCTAGCCGATCCGAGCCAGTCGAGTCTGTCGAGCCTAAATGAGCCGAGCCAAACAAGAAAAAAAAAATTTCGTATATTGAAGTTGTATAACTTATTCGATATTATGTTAATTGCAGTAGAACGATGCTTGAAGGCTATAGAGTGATTTGCATAGAGAGTTTACGTAAAAAAAATTATCAGCTAACCTCTACAATTTATAGAATTCACGCATAACAACTACATGCGGTCGACCTTCAGTTTTAAAACGGTCGACCTTACGTTACCGTTGCATATGGAAGTTATAGCCGTTACATTATAACGGTCGCCCCTCTTTATAAAAACGGTCGACCTTTTTACAACTACCGGTCGACTCTTTTTTCCACGCGGTCGACACTTTCACAACAATCATGCGTATTGCGGTCAACATTTAATTAGCGATCGACACTTAAAAACGTTCTGGAACGTATAGCGGTCGACACCTTATTTTGCGGTCGGTCATCCAAATTTACATATGCATTAAGTGTCGACCGCGTGTATACTAAGTGTCGACAGCACTACAAGTAGTCCGAGCCAACCGAGTCAGCTCTCGAGCTGGCTTTCGAGCCGGATCGGTTGACTCGATATTTCTGAGCCCACGAGCCAACTCGAACGAGCTGCACTCTCAGGCTCGGATCGAGCTTTTGCTCGAGCCGCTACAGTGTCGAGCACACTCGCTCGTTTGTCAGCACTAGGGGTAACTAAAATCATTCGTAGATCCGGTGGAATCATGAACGTCATTAAGTCAAAGTCAACGCACGAAGAAAACGAGGGCAGTCAGTCAACGATAGAACGCGTGAAGGATGTGGAAAGGGAAGGCATGGGGGTGGTGCGAAGAACGCCCGTGATTTATAGATCACGAGTTTAAGTGCCACGTGGCAAACAGACACGTTCTGAGATCTTCCAATTACGGGACTCGATACCACCGTCCACTGTTTAGTCAACCCTCCCAAATGGAGATCAAAAGGTCAACACAATGCTCCGTAGATTACTTTAAAATCGTAACGTTTAGCGCCAAACATGCCATCGAAATCATGCACCATGCAATTCCTCACCGGACGGCCACCTCCGTTCCCTCATCCGATCGAATTACTCTCCTTGCGCGGCCGCCAGAGGATGCTCCGGCGGCCGACGAGCTGAAGGTGTTGCAGAGTCCGGTGGTGGTTTTCGGACGACAAGGATGCTGCATGTGCCACGTCGTGAAGCGGTTGCTCTTAGGCCACGGAGTGAATCCGGTGGTTTTCGAGGTGGCGGAAGAACAGAAGGAGGTTGATTTGATCGACAAACTGTGGCGATTCGGAGGCCGGAAAGATGCGGCGGCGCTGCAGTTTCCGGTAGTGTTCGTCGGCGGGAAGATTCTGGGAGGGCTTGAAACGTTGATGGGTGCTCATCTTTCCGGCGATCTGGTACCTATTTTGAAAGCCGCCGGAGCTCTCTGGCTTTGATTTCAGGCTCTGCTGTTGTTAGTATTTTCCCGATCAAATTTCTTGAATTATGAACTATTTGGTTCATTTCCAGCGGACTGGATCGAAGCATTTGATTGTAGGATTTGTATTCTCAAGTGGTAAATAGTAAATCCAAATAGACAAGCCATGAGTTTTGAGAAGTGGCTGACGTGTTTGATATTCATTGGACAGACCAAAATCTTTGACGGGCGTGTTTGGTTTTTTTCCTCATTTTAGTGGGAGGGGAAATCAAAACTCCATCGAAATTATCAATTTTAATTCGATCTTAATTTTAATTTTAAAAATTATTATTTATTAGTTTGTGTCAGTTTTTAGAAATAAAAAATTATAAAACTAAAACTGTAATTATGGGTAAATAAAATTCTATATAAATCTTAAAATTAATTATAAATCCGCCTATTTAAACCCGACCTAAATATAATAAAAATATATATTTTATTTTTTAAAATATAAATAAAACTGAGTTAAAATCGGGTTATAACCAGAACAAAAACTAAACCATTGGTTTCAATTTAAAAAATTCAGAACAGTAAATTTCGCTTCAGGTTCTATATTAAGATAAATCAGGCCGACCAGACCCTTGCTTACCCCTAATAATGTTAGGTCAATTATACTTTATTGAAATAATTGGAATTTTTTAGAACCAAACAAAGCTTAAATTATGTTGCGCTAATAAGTCGATAATCTATCAATTAATAAATAATATATACTATGCGAATAGGTAATATCAAAACGTATACTTAAATGTAAACATACCATCACTCTTGTATACCTATGTTTAGGAAGACACGTGACAAGCTTGATCAAGTTAATGACTAAAATAACAAGCAAAAATGAATAATTAATTTAATATTTTTTTATGTAGACAAAAATGTTTCACGTATTTATGTGTCACGGTACTAGGACTAGCTAACTATATGTATTTTAATAGAAAATAAACAAGGAGAAGGCGTAGCGCTGGCTTTTGCCAGCTTTGTATTGCACACATAGGGCTAAAAATCAAATGACTAAAAGACCCATACTCTTTACTATTCGTCTTCTGAAAAAATGAGTACCAAATCGTAATTTGGGAAGAAACGCCGGAGCTAATATTTTCTTTACGCTCGCGGCCGAAGTACGAACTCCAGAAAGATCGGAATCTACTGCGAGTTGACGAAGGCCGGCTCTAGCCAGTGAAGGATCGAAGACATGATGAAGTTTTTTGGAAGAAGAGAGAATTCTGTTGATGATTCTCCGGCCTTGTCATTCAATTCTTCACTCTCGCCGTCCACTTCTTCTCCGCCGGTTACAGGTCCGGCGAGGCCGATTCGTCTTGTTTACTGCGATGAGAAGGGGAAGTTTCGTATGGATCCTGAAGCGGTTGCTACGCTTCAGCTTGTTAAAGAGCCGATTGGTGTGGTTTCCGTCTGTGGCCGGGCTCGCCAGGGCAAGAGTTTTATCTTGAATCAGGTTGTTAAATGATTTGTTTGACTTGTTTGCTTTGAAAATGTGGCAGGACTTTTAGTATGATATGTGCTTGTTTTTAGTGAGTCTAGGTTTTATGAATATGAAAGTACTTTCGCTGTTAAGGGCTTAATCTGTGGGGCAGTTTCAGTTTTGGAGTGAGAATTCAGCTGATACCTGGTCTCGAAGTTCTAACGAATGTTTGTCAGCAAGAACTGGTCTTTTGAAAGGAATGCGAGATGCGTTGTAAATATCTGATGCTTATTCTGCTTTGATAATGTAAATAATCATCTCACAACGGCATTCTATTAGGTTGAAAAGGTCATACTTTTGTAGGACTCACTATTTTTATGCAAAATTTCCGTCTTTATACATGATATATGTAAGCATTTCTAGTTGTGTTTTTTTTCCAAATTGACTGCATTATATTTAGGAGTATTGATGCTGGTTAAATTAAAAGTACACATTTGTTCTAATGTTACTCGTTATAGAGCATGATTTTTTTCCCATTGTTTTTGCAGCTTCTGGGGAGAAGCAGTGGATTTCATGTTGCCTCTACTCATCGACCTTGTACTAAAGGGCTTTGGTTATGGAGCATACCCTTGAAGAGAACTGCTCTTGATGGATCTGAGTATAACCTTCTGCTATTAGATAGCGAAGGAATAGACGCTTATGATCAAACGGTTAGGTCTTGAATGATGAATCTGTTGAAATTATAACAGTTGCTATCTTTTATTTTTGTCTCTGGGGACAAACTTCGGAATTTCTTATTCACTTCACTATATTATAGTTTTTATTCTTTTCCCTTTCTTATAAAAATAGTTGGTGTACATCTTTGTACTAGTATTTAGTTTAATTAGAACTTTTTCCTTCTTGCTCATTGTCTTGTTTGAAATGTTTCAAGTCTTTACTACAACGATGGTTTTTATTTTTGATTTGTTTATTTATTAATGCTTATGAGTGAACTCTGCTTAGGTTCTATTGTTAAATTTCTTAAAATGTTAAATGCTTCTTTATTTGTTTATTTTTTCTATTTTCTCTCAGGGAACATACAGCACCCAGATTTTTTCCCTAGCTGTTCTCCTATCTAGCATGTTTATTTATAATCAGGTTTGGATAACTTATTCTGGAACTTAATTCTTTTTAGAATTCAATTCCTTTTGTGCTTTTCTTATCTATTTAAGCACCACTGTTTTTCCTTGGTTTTCCATGATAAGCTTTACATCATCATGATTATTTTTATATTTTCCTATTTTTCTTTCTAACCTTTCCTATTTGTTTTCTTCCTTTATTCTAATTTTTTTTTGGGTTTTACTCTTGACTTAATTTAGATGGGTGGAATTGATGAAGCTGCACTTGACCGCCTCTCTCTAGTTACACAAATGACAAAACATATCCGTGTTAGAGCCTCTGGAGGAAGAAGTTCAGCAAATGAGCTTGGACAATTTTCTCCAATCTTTGTTTGGCTTCTTAGGGTAATCTTTTGTACCTTGAACATTGACGAATTGGGCAGGTTCATGGATCTTTGTACGCCTAGATACTTGTATTCTTTTGTGTTGATTCAATGGATGCCATAAAAAGTTATCTATTTTCTGTTAGAAGCATAAAAAGAATTTCAAGAAAATGGCAAGACAAAATCATAATAAAGCGATAGATCCTTACAGGATTTTTACCTGCTTGTGTTATGCTATGTTTACTGCTAATCCGTCGACAACATTTTCTATCCGAAGAATTGATTTAGTAACATTCTAAGATCAATCAATTTTTTTGTACTAAACAAAAATGCTATCAAGAAATTATTCTAGGTCCTTTCTATTTCATTCATTTTTTACTTGATACTTATTATTTGCTCTTCTTCACTTTCTGATATAAACTGATGAATACAGGACTTTTATTTGGATCTAGCTGAAGATAATAGAAAGATAACACCACGCGACTATCTGGAACTTGCTTTGAGGCCAGTTCTTGGTAATGGAAGAGATATTGGTGCTAAAAATGAGGTATGATGTTTGTTTTTGTTTTCTTGATTCACAGGGCTGAAACAATCTAAGGGTGAGCTATAGAATATCAAGTCCACTTCTGTAAAAGAACAAAATAATACATCTTTTAATTGGAGAAATGAATGCTTCGTCTGTGCCTGTGACATTTTTTAAGTTTAAGTTCCATATTTTTTTTGTAGATCAATAGCTCATTTACTGTAATTTAGACTAATGCAATTTTTTCGTTGGTAGATTCTTAAGTTTTGTAACTGTAATTTATACTTAATAAACACCAAGCAAACCCTGATTTGGCTTTGAAGATCTAGATTAAATTTGTACAGATTGTGTCTTTGATTTATTGTGATTGTTAAGAAAATAATAAAATTAACTTCACATTATTGCTTGATTTTTTTTTGGATTATGCGAGGAGGGGTTGATAAAAATTTTATATAGCATTCAACTTCTCCTATCACTCGTGTTGATCATTTAATTAATTTACCTGTGTGGCATTTGAGTTGGTATTCTTATTGCTATGTTGTTTGACAGATTCGAGAATCCATTAAAGCTTTGTTTCCTGACAGAGAATGTTTTACTCTTGTACGACCTTTGAATGAGGAAAATGATCTCCAGCGGCTAGACCAGATTGGGGTTAGTTTGAAGTTCAATTTGTACAGACTCTGCACACGTTTATATCTCCAGTTTTCTGCTTTCAGTATTATGTTCCTTATACTCTATGATGCTTCAAAATACAGCTGGAAAAATTAAGGCCTGAATTCAGAGTTGGGCTTGATGCATTAACGAAGTTTGTTTTTGAGAGAACTAGGCCTAAGCAAGTTGGTGCAACTGTAATGACGGGTCCCATTTTGGTTGGCATAACAGAATCGTATCTAGATGCTCTCAATAATGGTGCTGTCCCCACAATATCCTCTTCTTGGCAGGCATGAATCTATTTTATGCTACCTTTTGTTGTACTTCAATTGAGCTTGGGTGTCAAGTGATGATTCTCATCTGCTTCATCCTACCCAGACAATCTTCCTGGAAAGATTTATGGATAGCATGACTAAATCTTATTATTAATACACTTGCGCGAACTGGTAAAGTGTCTATGCATGCAGGGATTGTAGGTGTTTTTTGTCTCATGCAGGCTGTTTGACCAAAAAAGAAAATGATGAGCTCCTATTATATTTTTTATTGTTTTCAAGTTGAAAATGCAATGTAGTTTTTGGCGTCCATGACCTACAAGTTACCTTTCCCTTAAAACAACAAGACCATCAGTAAACTCTGAATTATCTTCAATGATCATGAAGCTATTCCCACCTCCTTCAATTTGAATTTTTTGCAAAGCAGCTCATTCACACCTCCATCTTAACCTCCATCTTAAGTTTTTCTTTAATAATTTTTCTTAGCATAAGTTTTAGTTCTTCGATTTTTTGTTTTTCTGAGGTTTCCTGTATCTTTTGTAGAGTGTTGAAGAAGCCGAGTGTCGGAAAGCATATGATTCTGCAGCAGAAGTTTATATGTCTTCATTTGACCGGTCAAAACCCCCAGAGGAAGTTAGTAACGTTGTATTATTAATAAATTATGTCATTCGATATTTCTAAAGCTATTGGTTTTAGGGTTTGTTGAGGGAGACACATGAAGAGGCAGTTAAAAAATCAATGGCTGCATATAATGCTGGTGCAGTTGGGACTGGTTTGGCTAGGAAGAAATATGAGGAACTCCTGTTGAAATTTTTCAGGAAGGCATTTGAGGTAATATTTTTTCACCCCGCCGTACCTAATGTTCTTATTAATAGGAATTCGATTTATCGATGTAGTGGGTGTGTTAGTTGTTGATCTCAAAGGAAGGAGCTACTATGTACTGCTCCAATTTGTTTGGTTTAAGAAGCACCTTAAATCTTACAATAACAAAAGACGTATTTGCTTTTAATAGTTTATTGTTTTATTTTCAATTTACAATAGTAGGAATGTTTCTGTCAAATGAATCAACATCAAGCAATGATATGCTAATATTTTTGATCCATAGTCGGTTAGTTATATATTTCATGACTAAAATCTTTTGACTGGCTTGGAGTATGCAAATGTAACTAGCTCTTCACATGCAGGATTACAAGAGAAATGCATATATGCAAGCAGATTTGCAATGTTCCTATGTCATTCAAAGCATGGAAAAGCGATTGAGAGCAGCTTGCCATGCATCTGATGCTACTATAAATAATGTTGTAAAGGTATATTCTTTATTTAAAAAATAATTTCTATTTATAGAAGATATGGAAACCTAATTTCTAAATAGCGTTGACCTACGTTTCGAGATAAGTGGTGATCTATGATTCAAAATTGTGCACTCATTTTTAGTTGCATGGGGATATTAATCTCTTGATGTTAATAATAAACAATTGCAGTTATTACTAGAAATGCAAAATGCTGAAGGCATTGTCATCATTTTTTGGATAATTTGGTTTTCAAAGCAACCATATATAAATACACTAGACAGTACATTTTTTACTGTCAATTGATTTTCTTTCAGTTCACAATTGTCGGTGTAGCAAGCTTGTCTCCTGCCTCCTGCTGCGCTCTATTGATATATACTTTATTTTTTCCTTTTTGTTGGCTTTCAACTTGGTGATTATGTTTCCTAACTATTTTCTTGTTATCAAACATAGTCTTATCTTTATCTAGCACCGTTGAACGCTGGGTTTTTGTTAGACATATTGACTGAACGGTCCTATGAAGTAGATCTTTTCCTATTATCTTCATTTTTTCATCTTTATGATAAATATCTTGCAGGTCCTTGATGCTCTTCTGTCAGAGTATGAAGCCTCATCTCATGGCCCAGGAAAATGGCAAAAGTTGTCTTCCTTCTTGCAACAGAGGTCTGTGTCGCATCTAAGCTAAACTCTTTTTAATTTCATGTTTCTTTTTTCCCTAATAATATAATTCTCCCTTTTTCAGTATTGAAGGTCCCATACTCGACCTTGCAAAGAGGCTCATAGATCAGGTTGGATCAGAGAAGAGCTCCCTCATTTTAAAATGCCGCTCAATCGAAGATCAGATGAATTTGCTTAACAAGCAGTTGGAAGCCAGTGATAAGTACAAGTCTGAATATTTGAAGAAATACGAGGATGCCATTAATGAAAAGAAGAAGCTCGCTGATGATTACATGGCCCGCATTGCTAATATGCAGGGTAATTATAGTTCACTGGATGAGAGATGCTCGAGCTTATTGAAGTCATTGGATATTGCAGGAAAAGAGTCATTAGACTGGAAACGCAAATATGAACATATTTTATCAAAACAAAAGGCGGAGGAAGATCAATCCAATTCTGAAATTGCAGTTCTTAAGTCTCGAAGTAGTGCTGCTGAAGCAATGTTGTTTGCGGCTCGAGAACAATCCCAGTCTGCACGAGCAGAGGCAGAAGAATGGAAAAGAAAATATGACGTGGCTGTTAGAGAAGCTAAATCTGCTCTTGAAAAGGCTGCACATGTGCAGGAACGCACTGGTAAGCAAACCCAAATCAGAGAAGATGCTCTAAGGGAAGAGTTCTCTAGCAGTTTGGCTGAAAAGGTATTGCATTCCCTTTTTCGCCTTGAGTTTTGTGAGATTAGTAATGATATCCAAAACTCTGTAACTGAGTATAGAGATGTATATTTTGTTTTTCTACTGGCAGGATGAGGAAATAAAGGACAAAGTTGCTAAGATTGAGTATGCCGAGCAGCGTATAACAAATATTAAATGGGAATTGAAGGTAAAGATAGAAATGTAGCTGTGCTAGTACTGTTAACTCTAAGCATTAGCATCTAATTTTTTATCCATATATTGGTGATTATTTACTGGTTTGCATTTTTTATTTTTAAGTGTGGGAATTTCTGTGCAGGCTGCCGAGTCAAAAATTGAAAGTTATAGCGTGGAAATATCAACTTTGAGGCAAGAAATGAAGCATCTTAAAGAGCAGTTGGAAGCCACCAATGCTAGAGCTCAATCATTTGAGAGAGAGGCGAGGACATTGCAGCAAGACAAGGTCCATTTGGAGCAAAAGTACGCATCGGAGTTCAAAAGGTTTGACGAGGTCCAGGAAAGGTGTAAACTTGCCGAACAGGAAGCTAAACGAGCCACTGCTGTGGCGGACAAAGCACGTCTAGAAGCAAGTGGAGCCCAGAAAGAAAAGAATGAGATGGAGAGGCTGGCCATGGAGCGGTTAGCCAAACTCGAGAGGGCCGGGCGTCAAATCGAAGGTTTGGAGAGACTGAAAATAGACTTAGAGATTGAAGTAGAGAGAATTCGGGAATCGGAGATCAACGCCCTCTCGAAAGTTGCAATGTTGGAGGCAAGAGTGGAAGAAAGAGAGAAGGAGATTGAATCTCTTTTAACATCGAACAACGAGCAGAGAACTAGCACGGTTCAAGTCCTCGAAGGTCTCTTGGACTCGGAACGCTCGGCTCATGCAGAGGCAAACAACCGAGCAGAGGCCCTCTCTTTTCAACTACAATCCGCTCAGGCAAAAATCGATTCTCTCCAACAAGAATTGACCAAAGTTCGATTGAACGAGACAGCTCTGGATAGTAAGCTCAAGACGGCTTCCAACAGCAAATCCAAAAGAGCAGAGGATTTCGAAATGGGCATGGAATCTTTTCAAGACATGGAGACTATCGAAAAACTTCCACGGGGAAGTAAGAGAATGAGAACTATAACTCAACCCGAAGACGGAGGTTCGGTTTTCCAGGGCAATGAGGATAGCCAAAGCCAGCAGACAAATCAGGATGATTACACAAGATTCACCATCCAGAAACTCAAGCAAGAACTCACCAAACATAATTTCGGAGCCGACCTTCTACAGCTGAAGAATCCGAACAAGAAAGACATCCTAGCTCTGTACGAGAAGTACGTGCTCCAAAAACCGTAAGACCCTATAATACTTATTCCCTTTCTGTATAGATATGAGGTAGAACTAGAATGTTTACCTAATGAGTTGGTAGATTAGTCTAGTGCTTATTTTCATGTGTCCGAGGTTTCTCTCTCTTTCTCTTCTCTCACAACTTGACATTGTGTTGTTTTGTTTGAATTGGTTGTTGTCTGGTCCGATCATCTCTAAGAACATCGATACTTTTTAACCCTTGAATTAAGAATTTTTAGTGTCATTGTTTCAATAGTTTGATCACATTTCAATATCCCTGTCTTTAGATTGTTCTATAATTGTCTTCTTCCAAGCTTCCCCTTGCTTGCATCCATGGCCGCCCGACTACTTGACGACCCGCCAGCTTGAACCCATAGATTCGGAATTAGGATAGGTGGATCCGGGTTCTCTCCATCGGGAGTCTTGTGATCATAGCCTATCAAAGATGGATTGCTAAAGAATACTATTTAGCATAAAAAAAAATATTCTATTTATTAGTTAGTTATAGTACATCCAATCAGGACTTAACATGTGTCACTTTTTTAGAAGTTTAAGTCCGTATAAATATGTAATGCTTTATTGAGTAAATGAAAATGAAATTACTTTTATCCTATTATTCTTCGATCACTTTCTCTGCATGGGTTCGGTTTCGAGTCAGTTTTGGGTTGTGTCTTCATAATAGAAAACCGATTCGTTCATTTCAAGTTGGCTACAAAATTGACCGGAGCGGAGCCGAGTCCAACCCTACTCGCTATGCTCGTCGGATTTCACTACCCATAAATGAAGGGCTTGGGGTTAGATTAATTTTATTAATGAAGGGTTGAGTAGTGTTAGAAATCCATAAATTGGGATGCTTAGACCGTTGACCAACACATGCTTCATTCTCAGCCACGCGTCACAAGATTGTTTTCAGGGTGTCATTTTTCAAAATCATGGAACACGAGACAAAGACGANTGTCTTCATAATAGAAAACCGATTCGTTCATTTCAAGTTGGCTACAAAATTGACCGGAGCGGAGCCGAGTCCAACCCTACTCGCTATGCTCGTCGGATTTCACTACCCATAAATGAAGGGTTTGGGGTTACATTAATTTTATTAATGAAGGGTTGAGTAGTGTTAGAAATCCATAAATTGGGATGCTTGGACCGTTGACCAACACATGCTTCATTCTCAGCCACGCGTCACAAGATTGTTTTCAGGGTGTCATTTTTCAAAATCATGGAACACGAGACAAAGACGAATAGACGATGATGCGGATTGAAAGGAAATGTCATTTTCAACCCTAATTTCATAATTATTGCCGATAATCAAGCCTTTGTTTGATTTTTCTCTAAAATTGCTTATTTTCCAAGAGCTCTCATTTTTATAACCCAATTGTTACAATCTAACCCCAAAATTATTATTATAATCACTGTGAGTGACGATACGATGCATGTGAATAACGTAATTAGTGGGGTTCTAATGCCATGTTACATGATCATAATCTCACGCCCGTTGAATGTTGTCGATGCACGTATTTTGTAACTTGAATCTTACTTTGATTTACAATTCGTATGAGATAGAGGTTGAATTCAATATAGCTGTTCTTTTTTATAAAAATTGACTCAAAACAGACAGCATTTTAAATTCATAGTCATTGTGTAAATTTTGAATTTGAACAGATAATATTATAGAAATGGATTTTTCGAGAGAACTAAACTGTCATGATCTAAAGCTTATATGCAAAATGGATGTCTAATGATCAATGGTTTGGTTATCAAGTATAAATGAATGCTCATGTACAAAAGCTCCACCTTTTGGTCTATTTGAATCTTTCAACGTTCAAAGCGATGACTCTCTCAAAAGTTGGCTGATTCTAGAGAGAGAAAGAGAGGGAGAAAAAGTCAACAAAGAAGATGACGATGACGACGACTCATCGACACACCTCAATCTCCAAATTATTCAAAATTGCTGCAACTTGACCCATCGTAGGCCGACTCTTCCTAGAATTCGCAACACAAGCTGATGCAACTTTGGCCATTCGAATCAGGGGCTCTGCGTCGCTCAGCACGGCGGCGCGTGGGTCGAAGAGCTCGGCGAACCTCGTCTGTTTAATCAATGGCAGCGCCCACTTTACCAGCCACCCTTCTTCGCAGCTTCTCCCACTCAGAATCTCCAACAGAACCACTCCGAATCCATAGACGTCTGTTTCTTGGCACCCGTTATGGCCTTTTCTTTCCCAGTACTCTTCGTCTACGTACCCTGCGACGCCATTTTTCTGTTTCGGAGCTAAGAAAGATAGCCCGTAATCGCAAACCCTAGAGGAGAAGTTTGAATCTATGAGAATATTTGAGGGCTTCACGCACCCATGGACTATACTGGGTCCCATCTCTTCGTGTAGATATTGAAGCCCTCTGGCTGCTCCGGCGGCGATTCTGAAACGATAGCTCCAATCTAACACCGATGATCCATCTGGGTTTTGGTGCAAATAGAAATCCAAGCTGTACAAACCGACAAACTCCATGACTATGATTCTCTCCCCCGGAGCTTCGCAGAATCCGATGATGGGAATTACGTGAGGATGTCTTGCTCCAGAAAGAGCCTTGATGGTGGAGGAAAAGTCGAATCCGGGGTTGCTTAGAACCAGAAAAGGATGAATCCGCTTGACGGCGATGAACGTACCGGCGCCGGACAAGGCGGCGTATACAGTGCCTAACCGGCCTTCTCCGATGGCTCGGAGGTGGTTGAAGCCTTCGGTGGCGGCATCAATGTCGGCTAACGAGTACGGTCGGGCACTGAGCTTGGGAATCGTAGCCGTAGCTTGAGCTCCCATTGCTCGTCTTCTACGTACGATATGGACGAGAAAGAGAAGGAGGAGGATGAGAGAAATTCCGACGAGGGACAGAGTGAAGTAATAGCCCAGATACTGTCTGTAATCCATGTCCTTTATGACTGAAAAAACGAGAAATCTGCGAAGAAGAGGAAGGTTAAAAAGGAGTTGCAGAGATCTGGAGAAGGGAGCTGAAGAGAAAGGATTTGAGAATGAAAAGTTTGGCGGTGGGTGGAGTTGTTCTAGAGTTGGCAGCCTCCCCTGCAACGACAATGTCAAAATAGGGATTGGTTCGGTCAGATGTAAACCTCCTTCGACTTTGACAGTCGCCCTTGGACGTCCAAGAAAATATCAATTAACTTAAAATATTTTAAAAATTATCAATTAATATATTAATTTTATTCTAATTTAAACAAAAATGTCGTACCTATGTCTTTTTATTTTAATGATTTTTTTAATTTGATTAGCGTATTTCATTAATTAATGTTGATAAAAATATTTAAATTATTATAATTTGTTGAAAATTTCTTTTCTTTTTATATTAACTGAGTTAAATAAAAATAAAAATTTATTATAGGATGATCGTTTACCTCTTGGTAAGACTTTAAAATTTACCAAATCGATGAAATTACTAATCAAATAAATAAACATATTAAAATCAAATAAAAATATAATGATAAAGTGTCTGTTGATATTATATTAACTAATCTTATTAAAAACTTTTAAAATTTGAGGTATAATTCATAAATGTTCTCATAATTTAAAAGATAAATTGAAAAAAAAAATCTTTTTGTCATATCGAATGTACATTAATGAATGTCGAAACTATATAAATGTAATTTATATAAATAATAATAGTTTAATATGTAATTTTAAAGTATAATAATTAATTGATTAATACATTTAAAAATGATAGGTATTGATTATAATATTTGACGATTACATAATTATAAATTCTACATACACTAAAAATGTTGACACTTAATTCACCGATTTCAATTTCTTTTATTCTTCTACGAGCATGACGACACTTCGATCAATTATCAACATTAAACACTAATCTTATTATGCGCTAAAATGTGATACTCGTATGTGTCGATTTTATCTCCTTGGAGATAAACATACAAACATTGTATAATTAATCATAATTTTTGTAATATAAAATACTAATAACTATTTGTTACATCCGCTATTTCGTTGATAATAAACGACTAGCCCTTCTTGCCAATAAGGTTATATGATTTCACATGAATTTGAGAGAACGAAAAGTCATTGAATCCTAAGTTTATTTATCTGCTACCCGATAGAACGTGAAATTAAAATGGAAACAAGTTTGACTTGGACGTCGTCTTCAGGATAGGAATGAGCAGTGAATCGGATCAGATCTGATTGTTATCGATCCAATCCGATCCGACAAACGTTGGATTATAGATTGTAATTCGATCGGATCGGCGCAAATCGATAATTCGATCTGATCAGACGTTCAACTCAATGTTATCAGATTAAGTCAAGAGAAGTTCTTATATAATGTATTTTGAAATTTTGACAGCAATGCGAAGTTTAGTAGAATCTGTATTGACCAGATTGAACGAAGACGAAGCTGAGAAGCGAAGAGAATAAAATAGTCATCTCTGTCGATTGCGTCTAAGCAACAGTCATCGACGAACCCTTTTCCCGTTGCTTTGCTTTCTCAACTTCAGTTACAGTTGCTTCTACTCTCTCTCTCTGCACATTTCACGTTTATTTTCCTTTGACGCCATTGTTGACGTCCATTCTCTCTCCTTCGCTTCTACTCAAGCACATCCCACTTTATAAATCTCAGATCGGCGAGCTTCGTATACCAGAGTGACAATGGAGATTCGAGAACAAAAGCTTCCTCTTTTGCGTGAAAGTTGCGGTTCTGAAGGATCCGAGAAAACCCTAATACAGAAAGCCATCAAACAGACGTTTCAGAGCACGGCTCATTTGGCCAATCTTCTACCCACCGGAACCGTTCTATCCTTTCAACTTCTCTCGCCCATTTTTACGAACCAGGGAAAGTGTGACTCAGTGAGCCGAGCCATGACTGCTGGGCTCGTTGCTCTCTGTGCTCTCTCCACTCTTCTTCTTAGCTTCACCGATAGCTTCAGAGACGACAACGGAAACATCTGTTATGGATTCGCTACTCGGAGAGGCATGTGGGTAATCGACGGCTCGGAAGAACTCCGGCCAGAAGATTCTGCAAAATACCGGCTGAGATTCATTGATTTTATGCACGCTTTGATGTCGATCATGGTGTTCGGAGCCATTGCTTTGTTTGATGAGAACGTCGTAGGCTGTTTATACCCAACGCCGACGGAGGAAACTCAAGAGATTCTCACGGCTTTGCCGGTGGCTATCGGCGTTATTTGCAGTATGCTGTTCGTAGTCTTTCCGACCAAACGCCATGGAATTGGATTCCCTCTCTCTGCAACTTGAACGACGCATTCGTTGCTTTCATTATTTTCGTCAAGAACTTAAATTAGTTTGCCCACAGCTTCATAAATTGTTGGAACTCAAAAACTTAAACCCAAATTCAATCTAGCATTCTCTTGGTCAAATCTTTGCGTAGTAAATTAAAAAAATCGATAAATTTATAATAATTATTATATCAATCGACTGGATAAAACATAATATCATTCAAATTTATTCTGCAATGCCATCGGCACCAAGGATTGTCGGGTTTTTTTTTTATCTTGAAACTTGTTGTTTCGGTTTGTTCGATCTCGAGATTCCGAGCTTTTGTGAAGACTTGGCATGAAGAAATGGATGGAGAAGAAGATAAGGTGATGCAAAAAAGAGAAACTTGTACACCATTGGAGGGTGTACAAGCCTATCCCTTTGTCCCAAGCCTTTCACTAGTGATAAGTCTACCCCACTCTTCCAAATTCTACCCATATTTTCCATTTTCACTCTCTTATTTTATTTTATTTTAATATTACCCATTTTATTTTGGTCAAATGCTGCATCCCAACCGTTTGATCGAAGTTATCAGAGTTTTCATTAGAATGTCGTGATCTTAGAGGTGGATGTAATTTGATTAGCGTGTCCTGCGAAGTACGCAATCGATTACCGGTGAATCGGACAAGCGGAGATAACTGAGGAGATTAAACGACCGCGATTGATGTGCTCACTCTGGCACACGATAGTGTTATCAGCGCACGATAACAATCTTCGTCCTCTTGAAGAAGAGTGGACTCGAGCCACTCGAAGCATAGTTTTGATTCTCCTCCATCTCTCTCTTTCTCTTTATCTGTGTAAAAATGGAGTCTCGCGTGCTTTCACGCGCAACCGCATTCGCCGGAATTCCGCGTCTCCCGAAGCTGCCGAGGGAGGGTAACAGTCAGTTGTGCTTCGTCTCAAGCAGCCCGATTGGCGACGGAGGGAACCTAATATGGGGGAGGCAACTCCGTCCGGCGCTGCTGATCGAGCATTCTCCGGCGGGAATCGTTGGATTAGGTAAGAGAGATATTTTCCGGCCATGCCTCGCTGCCGCCTCTTCGCCCGCTGGAGGAAGCGATTCCGCTGGGTGAGGTCCGTCTCCTCCGTTATATGTCTTGGTTTTAGACATTGAGCGAGAATCCGACTGAAAACCTCTCTCTGACTCGGTTTTGTTACAGGGAAGGGAAAGTTGCTCCTGTGGGATTCTTCAGCAAGAATCCAGCGCTCGTTACCGGCTTCTTTTTCTTCATGTGGTAGGTTATATTTCACCTGCAACACTTGGTGCGCGTGAAAAATTCAACTGATCGAATAGATTGACATCTATCTTTAGATCCAATTCATGCTTCGAGCCGGCTGGCCGTTCATTACATTTTAAATTATAAATTTATGTCTTTTGTTCTTTCTGCAGGTATTTTTTGAACGTGATTTTCAACATCATTAACAAGCAGATTTATAATTACTTCCCGTATCCCTAGTGAGTCCGTCATACATTTATCACTTTTTCTGATGTATGATTGATTAATTAGTCAATTAAGCGTGTTCTTGGCGCAAATGCAGTTTTGTGTCGGTTGTTCATTTGTTGGTTGGAGTGGTCTACTGTCTGTTAAGCTGGACTGTTGGTCTTCCTAAGCGTGCTGTAAGCTATTCATCTGCAATGATCTTTTCTTTTAGGTTTTGGTTTTCGGTTTTGTGTTTTCGCTGTCATGTTGCTTTGTGTTCTATTAAGTTTTATCAGTACTTTATGAATGACTTAAATAAGTTAATAATCTCTGCTTACGTTTGACTTTTATTTTCAACTTATTGACGAAAAGAAACTATTTTTAATATCTGGTGTCACACACACGCATTTTTAAAGATCAGTTAAATAAGCAAATATGCTAGAGGCTCCAATTTTATAAGCTGAGTCAAATAGAATATTCCATATTGTTTGTCATCGTTGTTTGGACTGAGTTTGATGCTCTAATTGTCTAATTGTTGTACAGTGACGTAGATATCAAATGCAGATATGTCGTAAGTTCTTTGTAACTTCATTCAGTATTGAACTGCATAAAAGTTGAATTTCCATGTTTTAATCTTAGTTGTCCCTGTTTTTTTCTCAGCCAATAATTGTTGATCTTGTTGTTAATCAGATTTTTTTGCTCGTCTTCTTTAGCATGATAAACTTGAAGTGATTACTAACTGGTGTTTCTGTCTATATATAGCCCATGGACTCAACCCTCTTGAAGCTTCTTATCCCTGTGGCTTTCTGTCATGCACTGGGCCATGTGACGAGCAATGTCTCATTCGCTGCTGTTGCTGTTTCATTCACTCATACTATAAAAGGTGAATGAATAATTTTTTTTTTCTCATGCAAATTCGGAAGTTTCTCGAAAAATGAACAGTTTTATTTCAGAAAATGACATGGGTCTGCCTATCACTAACAAAATAAATTATGTTCCAGCACTTGAACCTTTCTTCAACGCTGCTGCTTCTCAGTTCATACTTGGACAGGCTATACCTTTATCTCTATGGCTTTCACTGGCCCCCGTTGTCATTGGTAAATCCTCTTTATTTATCCAGTTTTTTTTCTAATTCTTATGAAAATTCACACTTACAATAATCAGAACCTACGAACCAACATGATAATCTTATTTGTTCTGATTAGTTACATTAATATTACAAAATCTAGGAGTGCACAAGATTCATTTCTTTCTCAGCTCCGTGTAAATTTTTTATGTGAACAGGTGTCTCAATGGCATCATTGACTGAGCTATCATTCAATTGGCTTGGATTCATTAGTGCTATGATTTCCAACATTTCTTTTACATACAGAAGTATCTACTCAAAGAAAGCGATGGTAAGTGATCCGAAAGACATTGTAATTGTTTTTTCCTTATTTACTTGTCCAACATGGGATTAATTTTCGTCTTTTCTGTGCGTAATTTATCCATTTTGTGTCTACAGACAGATATGGATAGCACAAATGTCTATGCTTACATTTCCATAATTGCACTGATTTTCTGTATACCCCCCGCTGCCATTGTAAGTTATATTTCATTTATAACTTTGGAGTTCACTGTTTATTGTCCCCGTTTTCATTCCGCCAATGACTCATTTGTTCATCTTCTGTATGGTGTCACAGATAGAGGGTCCTCAGCTGATAAAGTATGGCTTTAACGATGCAATTGCTAAAGTTGGTCTCACGAAGTTTCTCACTGATCTCTTCTGGGTAGGAATGTTTTATCATCTCTACAATCAGGTACCTCTTTAGTTGCCTTCTTGCTACTTTGGTTTTCTCTCTAAAATTCGATAAACTCTTTGCCATGTTAATGGAAATCTTTTTGCTTCGCCTTTTGGATGCATCAGTTGGCCACCAACACATTGGAGAGGGTAGCACCTCTGACTCATGCTGTTGGCAATGTGTTGAAACGTGTATTTGTGATTGGTTTCTCCATCATTGTCTTCGGTAATATCTTCTGCTCTCCTATCCCTTGGTGGAAACAAACGTTAAGAACATTTTCTGAGTAAGATATCCTACATTTCTTGGCTTGTAGGTAACAAAATTTCAACTCAAACTGGAATCGGAACGGCCATCGCAATTGCGGGTGTGGCACTTTACTCCTTCATCAAAGCCAAGATGGAAGAAGAGAAACGAGTGAGTCAAAACTTCTTATTCATTATCTTCTATTTGGTTTATCTACAAGGCATAGAGTTAAAGTTTATTCGCTAATCTCGCTCTTCGACTTGATGTTCATTGGTTACCGTAAATTAACATGCACCAATTAACATGAAATATGTATGCATGATGCCATGGAGTAAGATTAGAACGCATAATTAGAGAGTAATTCTAGTATTACCATTTATCGTAGCACAGGAGGCCTAATGAATAGGCTATGCTTTCCTTGCAGCAAGCAAAGGCGGCCTGAAGCTCATAAAAGGGTTCAAGGAGGTAGGGTGGAGGTGATCATTCGTGTTGTAAATTTTAAAAATTTGGGGCGTCATGAAATAATGACAAAAACGAGAATGATTCTATTGATATCATTCCTTTCCTTTCTCTCATCATTTCAAATGATTTGGCCTAATATTCGCTTTCATTTTCACGTTTCTTAAATTATGTGACGAGAATTGGAATCGAACCATACAGTTCTTGAACAAAACAAATTCGAAGTCATGGGTGCATGGAATTGATCAGAATCCGAGTTAAAACCAAGTCAAAAAGCTACAGATAGAATAGAAGAATTTCATATTATCGAAGAGGTAAACTAGAAATTATTGGTTCCTGCGTGCTGGGCCAGGGCCCACAACAAAGGCGATCAACATAACACGAATGGCAACCTATGCAGCGCGCGAAAAAGATCGGACCCAACCAGTCCGAAGAATTTAATATTAGTTTTAAAAATCATGAAAAAAGCGATGAACTGATTTCGAGCATTGATTCGCAGTCTGTAGAAAGATTCGGATTCGTTAAGTGAAGAAGAAATTAGGCTCGAAATGCGTGAAAAGGAGATGCACTTGTTTGTCTGACCTGCATTTAAGGTTGGTTGAAAGAGTTCCATGTTTTTATATTCGTTGGAAAAAAATTGTGGAATTTAACGGTTGATTTAGATTAGGAAATAGGGTTCTTGATCGGGGGTCAATTTGGTTTGGTTTTGTTTCTTTAATAGTTTCTTCTTTTATTTTTATTATTTTCTCGTTCTCCTGCTTTTGTTTCCCATCTGAATTCTCATCTCCTCTTCTTCCTATTCGAATTTGTTTATGGTTTTATTTTTGGATGATTCTGTTGATATTCTCTTTTTCTTTTTCTTTCGTCACTGTTGCGGTATTTTTGGGAAATTAGGTTAGAGCAAGAGGCCAGAGGGGACGGAATATGGAGGCTACCTTCATTTGAAGAAATCCTGCCTTTTGGGTTTGCTTCGTTCTCCTTTGGGGATTTTGGAATATAGGGTTTGGAAACGAACTGTTTTTGGATTTGGATCGATTCGTCTATGATGGAGGGCGATGCTTCGGATGAAGAAAATCGAAATCTCGACGATCGCGATAAGAATAAGACTAGCAACTCGAATGAAGGTATGGGCAGGGCTAAGCGGCAGATGAAGACTCCGTTTCAGCTTGAAACTCTTGAGAAGGCCTACGCTGGTTAGTACTCGGCTTTTTCTCATCTACTTCTAATCCCAGTATCTATTTGCGTTCTTAATGTAATTTTATTGTTTTTTGGCTGATTGGATCAGCGGAAAATTATCCCGGCGAGTGCAGTCGCATAGAACTTTCAAAGAAATTAGGGTTAACGGATAGGCAATTGCAGATGTGGTTTTGTCATAGGAGGCTAAAGGACAAGAAGGAAGCACCTGGCAAAAAAAATGTAAAGATGGTGGCAACAGCTCTACCGGATTCTCCTGGTGATGATTTGAAAATGGGGGCTGATTCAGGTAGTGATTATGGGTCTGGGTCAGGTTCTAGTCCATTTGGTCACAAGGACAATCGCAATTCTATGGTTTGGAGTGGTGGAGATGATATTAGAACGATGAGAAAGTTTCATGATCCTTCTAAGTCTTTAATGGAGCTCAGAGCTATTGCCTGTGTAGAAGCACAGTTAGGGGAGCCATTGAAGGAAGACGGCCCAATTCTTGGAATAGAATTTGATTCTTTACCTCCTGATGCATTTGGAGCTTCTATAGGTAATTTTCACTTCATTATATTTCTCTCTTTGAGGGTGATGTAGGTTGTATGAAGTGTTGGCCTTCATTTTCTTTACCTGAGTCTAATTGTGGAAACTTCATGTATTTGAGAAATTTGTTACCTAGATAATGTATCTTCTAGGAAAATTGTTTGTTTATGTGTTGTAGAGTTGGCATGGTCATGAAATGACATATTTGAGTTCAGGTTAGCGCCCCTTTTTCTTTTTGCTTGATTATTAGTTTTTTTTTGTATTTGCCACATGCACTTGCTTTGGTTGAACAACATATTGTTTTTTTTTTGTTCTCCTTCTTGGGCAAGGTCAGCTCAATTCTTATAGGTTTACAATGTTCATTGTTCTTTACAACATTTTATGTTGTCAGAGTTGTACTGACTGATTTGGGTTTTTAGTAAGAATATCAATCCTAGTAGAGTATGTTCTTGTAACTTAATCGAGTTCATACCAGTCCATTAGCCAGGCCTTTAATATTGGATGGAAAATATGGGTCTAGTATTATTATATAACTTTGTCATGACTCATCATTGCTCTGTTATTCTTGAAGAAGTAGCGATGGAGCAACCGAAAATGTCTGGGAATCCTTATGATGGTAGAACATATGAACGGAGAGATAAGTCAAATAAAGTGAGTTCATTTCTAATTCAAAGAATTTTATTTGATGGATATTATGTTCGTGCGTCGTTCAACATTTGATTTTTTCTTGTGTATATGCGCTGCACGAAGTTGTTTTCTGGCTATTTCTCTGTAATGTTTTCTTGTGAAGTTAACGTTTCAGATAATATCTAATCTAATTGAATGGACATACCTTCTTTATTTACGAAAATAATTATTTCTTTGAACATTTTTTAGAATTTAAAATCATTTAATTGATATCAGCATTGAGCTTATGATTACTTCTAAGACCATTGATTAGTTTCTTTCTGACATCCTTCTGCTGAAGGCTAGTTTTTACTTCTTTTTTTCTTTTGCTTTGCTTTCTTTGTTATGTACCATAATTTGGTGTTCGGGAAGTTGATCTTACTTGCCTCTATATGTTTTTGAACCTGGTCATATAACCAATCCTTCATTTTTTTTTCTTTGAATTTCTTGAAAAATTCCAGTATCAAGAGTAGTCTTTTCTATTTACATTTCCTTTGAGATTATTTTTTTTGTCTCTGCCCCTGTGATTGAATTTATTTTTTAGTCTTGCCATAATTGATCGTTTAATAGGAGTATTTTGGGGTTATGAACTTTAATTGAGAATTCTATCGCAGGCTACTCCAAGGACTTTTCATGACTTTTCCTATATTCAAGATGTGTCCAGTATAAGAACTGATATATATGGAAAAATTACACAATCACATTATGCTGATTCTGTAGTTGAAGTGCCATCTGCCAGGACATCATCGTTCCTGCATGGTAATGAACAGTCAACAAGGAGCCATGGTTTTCATGGTTATCTTCCACGTGCTCGCCTATTGTCTCAAAAAGATAAGGAAGGGATTGTGATCCCATCACCTTCCAGAGATGATGACTTTATTCCTCCAAGGAATTCTTACATAAACAACAGAATAAAGGATCAGTTAACTGATCATCCAGCAATCACAACAGGAAATTTACATTTGTCATCTGATGGACGGAGTTTTCAAAACGATGATATTCTATGGATTGAAAGGAAACATAAGGTGCCTTGAAACTTGTAAAAGATAATGTTTTAGTGTAGTGTTGTTGGTCTCACTGACTTTGGTCACTTGGTTGCTGGTTGTAGAGGGGAGGAAAAATCTCTAAAGAAGGTGAAGCTCATGAGATACGAATCCGGAAAGAACTGGAGAAACAAGACGCACTGAGGAAAAAGGTGATAACAAATTTATATGGCTGTTGCTATGCTATCAAACATTGAAAAGAGTTAATCAAATATTGAAAACGTTGTCATGTAGGGTGAAGAACGAATAAAGAAAGAAATGGAAAAGCAATACCGTGAAAGAAAAAAGGAGGAAGAAAAGTTACTCCGTGAAAAACAACGGGAATTAGAGAGATTAGAGCGTGAGAAAATAAGGGAAAATGAACGCAGAGAAAGGTTTTTGGAAAAAGAAAACATCAGGGTAAGTTTAGTTGTTAGGTACCCTTTAATTTTTTGCATTGCAAATGATGGCCATGTTCACAATCGTCTGAAATTCGACCTCACCTTATTTGCTTGTTCTGCTGACTTAGCTACATTATCTTATAGGTCGAGAAAAGGAAGCAAAAGGAAGAACTTCGCAAGGAACGAGAGGTGGTAAGACGCAAAGCTGCGGTTGAAAAGGCCAATGCACGGAAACTTGCTAGAGAATCTATGGAACTAATTGAGGATGAACAACTGGAGCTGATGGAACTAGCTGTTGCTAGGAAAGGATTGTTGTCAATAGCAAATCTTGATTATGACACTTTGCAAAATCTTGATTCCTTCACAGGTAGGACTAAATTTCTATCAGTTTATGTATCACCTACTTAGATAATTGAAAGAGAAAAGACAATTCTAATACTACAATCCTTCCATGCTACACAATTATTATGTCTTCAAAACAAATCATGTAACGTTACTAAATGAATAATTCTTTCTTATATATCCCTTTAATAGTTGGTATCTGAATATTGCTAGCACATATGACTGTTTGTTAGTGGTTCAGATTTTATAGGTTCCTTTCCACCAAAGGCTGTGCATCTGAAAAGACCGTTTGGAGTGAAACCCTGGACCTTATCAGAGGATAATATTGGAAACCTTCTCATGGTACGTCAGTGCCTGACTTTAGTTTTTCTCTTCTATACGAGGAAATTCATATTGGGAATACAGTTTTAGGATTAAACAAACCATCCAACTTATGGAGACCTTTTACTCAAATTTGTTGACGTTATTGATGTCATCTTCATTGCCATTTTCAGGTTTGGAGATTTTTAATTACATTTGCTGACGTTCTAGAATTGTGGCCTTTTACTCTCGATGAGTTTGTTCAAGCCTTTCATGACTATGTGCGTTCTAAAGATGGTCTTTTGCTATTTCATATGATGATGTTTGTAGGAAACTCATTAAATCTCTGTTTTTTTCTCATTCTTGTGCATTTCGATTGGTTCCCAGGATTCCAGATTGTTGGGAGAAATTCATATTTCTCTCCTGAGGTTGATTATTAAAGACATTGAAGATGTTGCAAGGATGCCTTCAACTGGATTGGGGATGAATCAAAATGGTGTTGTCTGTCCTGGAGGTGGCCATCCACATATTGTTGAAGGGGTTAGGAGCATTGTGCATCACTAATGTTTTTTTGTTGTGCTCTAGTATTGATTTTCTTCATCATTATGGGACCATTTTATGATATTTACCTTTGAATTAGGCCTACACATGGGGCTTTGACATTTGCAAATGGCAGAGACATTTAAATCCTTTAACATGGCCAGAAATATTTCGACAGTTGGCACTTTCTGCCGGCTTTGGTCCACAGTTAAAGAAAATAAGTATAAAATGGTCAGACGTGTTTGATAACAATGAGGTCTCTTCTTTCTATTTTTACTTCAACTTACTCTCTGATCCGAATTTATGCATTATTGAATTAACTAATTGACTGAAAGTAGAGATGAATGTTGGAAACCAAGAAATCAGGAACTTGTCATGAAAGTGTAGATTTTGCTTCCAATCTTAATGGACTCAGTGTTACATCTAAGGATCTGGCTAGTCTATCTGTTTGTATAAACTGTTTCTTTTGAACACTTTATTCTTTGTAGTTTTGGTTGCTTGAAGGGTATTTTATATTGTTGCAGAGTAAAGGTTGTGAAGATGTGGTTTCTACTCTACGCAATGGTTCAGCAGCAGAAAATGCTTTTGCGTTGATGCAAGAGAGAGGATTGTTAGCTCCACGGAAATCCAGACATCGTTTGACTCCTGGAACTGTAAAATTTGCTGCTTTTCATGTTCTATCATTGGAGGGAAGCAAAGGACTTACCGTAGTAGACCTTGCTGACAAGATTCAGGTATGCTTAGTTTGCTTTGAACAAGTCTTTTATTTGCTTGCTTTTCCTGATGTTTTAGTTGATAAATTTATTGCATCTATACTTCTGTAAGAAATCTGCACTCAGAGATCTATCATCAAGTAAAACACCAGAGGCTTCTATATCAGTTGCCTTGACAAGGGATACTAAGCTCTTTGAGAGAATAGCTCCATCAACGTATCGAGTGAAAGCTCCCTACAGAAAGGATCCTATTGATTCTGAGGAGATACTGTCATCTGCTAGGAAGAAAATTCAGATATTTCAAAATGGGGTTTTACCTTGTGAAGATGTTGAACGTGATGAAGAATCTGAATGCGACGATATTGATGAGGACCCTGAAGTTGATGATTTAGGTACTCCTACATTAGAAAATAAAAATGTTGATAAAAGCAATGAAGAAGAATCTTGCGTAGGAAATGGGAAAGAAAATTTATCCCCGGATGCATTATCAACTCCACAAAATGAGTTTGACAAGGATATGATCACCTTCCCATTTAGTGTTTCTATCGATGCAAAACTTTCAGTTTCTGATGCCAAGCAATACAGTTATGTTCCTGAATTTACAAATATTGATCAAGAAAATATGGAGATTGATGAAAGCAAGGCTGGTGAATTATGGATTCAAGGGCTAACAGAAGGAGAATATTTTGGCCTGAGTGTAGTGGAGCGGCTGAACGCACTTGTTGCATTAATTGGCATTGCAAATGAAGGAAACTCTATCCGTGTTGTTCTTGAGGTAATTCTTATATTTAAGTTAGGCTAGTAACCTTCAATCATAAATTTAGCTGTAAATTTTCAGGAGACTTGAATTTATTGTCAACTATTATACAGGATCGGTTGGAGGCTGCAAATGCACTTAAAAAGCAAATGTGGGCAGAGTCACAGGTTGATAAAAGTCGTCTGAAAGATGAGCTTGTACATAAATCTGATTTTCCATCTATCACGGGGTTCAAATCAGAAGCACAACATTGTTCTCCGCTAGATGGTGGACAAAGCCCATTTCCTGATGTTGACAGTAGGAATAATAAAGTATCTCCTAGTAATGCTGAGAATCAAAAATCACTAAATGGTTTTCAAACTGATCAAGATCTCTATAACTCTTCACGTGATGAAAAGGGCTCTGTGCCACAAGATTTTTCAGTCAGTCAAGATAGGTTGCAGCAGATTGGAAATGCTTCAAAAAGGTCACGGTCGCAGTTAAAATCTTATATTGGCTTCAGAGCAGAAGAGATGTACACATATAGATCACTACCCCTTGGTCGTGATCGCAAGCGCAATCGATTTTGGCAATTTGTTGCATCGGCTTCCAGTAATGACCCTGGTTCTGGTAGGATCTTCGTAGAATTATCCGATGGTCATTGGAGGCTTATTGACTCAGAAGAGGTAAGTTTCTGTCAATTTAGTTTCACGAGGCTAGTTACTCTTATCTTGTATAGTCTTTTACTGCTTTTGAGGAATATACCATGGTTGAGTTTAGATTTGATATTTTTTCTTTTAAATAAATATTATCTTTTTTTTTTCTGACTGAGAGGTTACTGTGGAGTATGTCTATACATCATGAACTAAAATATGATCAACCAAAAAAATAATCCAGTTACTTGCTAAACCAGAGTTACATGATGTTTTTTCTTTAAAAAGTAGGCATATTTAACTACAGATAAATAAGAAAAAAAAGGTGAGGATAATATGATTAATGTGAGTATTTTTACTTACCAAAGGGATTTTTTAAGTATGGATAAAAAGAGGTGAGAGGGATACAGTTAATCGTTATCTTTTTTATCTGTATAGATTCATTTTAGTATTTTAGAAATCCTCCTACCCTGAAATAAGATTTCAATTCGTTCATTCCTTAAATATAATTTATCTTTAGGTGAGATTCCCTTCGCTGGTTAGAAATTAGCGTTTGTGGCCTTAGGAGCTTTAATTGACTCATATATTTTGTGCATTCAAATATATTTTGTGCATTCAAAAATATTTATTTTCTGGTAATAATATGAATTAGTATTGTTCTTTTTAGTTTGCTTTGGTATACTTCCCTGTTCGGATTTGAGTTCTCAGCTGCATTTCATTCCAAGAATTACAAATGTTGTAGGATCTTGCTTTTAGTTTGTATTTTGAATTCACATGTTTGTCTTGCTTTCAGTTTGTATTTGCATGTTTGTATCTACTATCTCTTGTCTTAGTAGTTATTGTGTTCTTCTCTGGGTATGTTAAACGCATGTAAACTCTTAGAACCATATATACCATTTTTCATACAGGCTTTTGATTCTCTTTTGATCTCCTTGGACGCACGTGGGATTAGAGAATCACATTTGCGATTAATGTTGCAAAACATTGAGACACTATTCAAGGAAAATGTCAGAAGGTCCAATCAGCTAAATAATCTGGTGGTTGCTTCTAGAACTTCTGTGAAAAGCTGTGCTGATGAAATGGAATGCAGTCCTACCACTCCCACCGCTTTCGACAGTCCAAGCAGTGCTGTTTGTGGCTCGAATGTAGATATGATGGTTACATCATCGTCATTCAAAATCGACCTTGGAAGAAATGAAACTGAGAAACAAGCTGCCTTGAAAAGGTATCAAGAATTTCAGAGGTGGGCATGGAGTGAATGCTTAAATACATTAGCTGCTATGAAGTATGGAAAGACTAGATGTAAGCAGCTGTTAGACAATGGCAAGCCTTGTCTGAGCTCTTATTATTCCGAACAGTCCCATTGCCTTTCCTGCCATCAGAATTTTGACAGAAATGGCTTGCATTTCTCTGATCACCTTATTTATTGTGAAGAAAGTATAAAGCTTAAGTATGACGAAATGCATGGTTTAGGTTCTACTCTCCCTCTTGGAAGCAGATTGGTGAAGACCGTGTTGGCTCTCATTGAGGTTAAAGACATTGACTTCAAAATCTGTATTTTTACTGCTATTTCTGAACCGAAAAAAAAGATCTGCTGCTAAGCTTGTGGATTTGTTTTTGACCTAATTCTTGTTGACAGTCATCTATTCCATTGGAAGCTTTTGAATCATGTTGGACTGAAGAGCATCAAAGGACTTGGGGGCTGAAGTTAAATATGTCATCATCCATTGAAGAGATTCTGCAGGTTTTTTCCCTTAAAAATGTCATAGTTGAACATATTTGTGCAAGTTTATTTTAATTTTCATATGAAGATAAACTTATCATAGGTGGTGAAACTTTTTGATGTCTTCTACTAATTATCAATTACATGCTTTGCAGGAAACCCTCCAAATATATATGTCGTTTAATAATATTGCTAAAACTTATTTCCAAGTTACTTTTCATGTGAAGGCATAAAAAAAGCTACTTAGTGTAACTATTGATTTTATTGAAGTTATTTTATTTATTTTTGTCTGAATTTTGTGGTGTACCAGAGGTCAGCATTGGCTATGGGCACGGGCAGATGTTTGATATATAAGAAATCTAGTGATAAATTCATGTTATTGTCTATATACTTATTGAATCATTCTATTGATTCTTTTGTAGCTATAGATAGAAGCTTATTAATCAATATGCTGAGTTTCATTTCTCTCACACTTCCCCAAAGATAAGTTCCGTACGAGACATGAAATATCATTTTCATGTTTCTTTTGTCGTTATTCTTGTTGTGTAGTTTGGTGCATGTGTTTGGTGGTTGCTTCTTTTATGTTACTGAAATGAAGGTTTGCAGCAATCTCTGAATTGAAGAAGTTTGGTGCAGATGTTGACTCAATTGGAGAGAGTGATAAAACGAAACTCTCTGTCTTCGAAATTTTCAACTACACAGGAGCTTTTGGGATCCATGGCTCCATTGAATTTATCTTGTGATGCAAAAGCTTCTGGTTCAGACGTCATTCTCCCATGGATACCACGAACAATTTCTGCAGTTTGTTTCAGACTTTTTGAAATTGATGCTTCCATTATGTACTGTCAATCTCAGAAATCTGAGCCTGGTTTCGATGACCAAGAGAGCGACTTCATGGTTTGGCATTGTTCTTTTTATGGCTATTTAAGCACCATGTGTCTTTGTTTCTCCTTACATTTTAATGATTGTTGCTGTTATCTGTAATTTTAGTGGCTTTCATAACTAAATGATTCAATGTTTTTTATCCGCAGGGATCACATGCTCTGATGAAGGATA
Organism: Begonia fuchsioides; assembly: GCA_003255005.1. NCBI lineage: Eukaryota > Viridiplantae > Streptophyta > Magnoliopsida > Cucurbitales > Begoniaceae > Begonia > Begonia fuchsioides. Next base: position 182,185 of record QAOC01021264.1, read on the forward strand.
GCATGAAGAACGAATTATGCGATCTAAACTCTGGGGATTTGATGAGAGAAGATCATTCTGTTGGTGTAAGTAATGCTCGAAGCAGGTCCAAACGGGGCCGTGGGAATTTCGAGCAAGGACGAGGTAAGAAGTGGCAGAGACAAGCTAATAACTCCAAAACAAATTACGGTAGACGGATCAACAAGGCAAGTGAGAAGTTTAACCAAGGACCAAGACGGGTAAGTCAAGGTTCACAGGGTGGACGTGGACGCCGAACCATTCGTAAGAGGAGAGCTGAAACTCCCGATAAAGCATTGCTTGGACAAATTAATGAACACGTCCTCCAAAGCATAGGCGATGCTCCAAAAGATTTTAGCTTAGATTGGGATGGTGATGAAAAGATCGATACAGATATTAGAAAAGTAGAGGACGAAATCGACTCGGATGGTGATGCTCGGGTTGCAGGGTATGATGGTGGGAATTGGGGCGTCCGATCGGAAGGTCCTTCGAGCACGTGGAAGGAAGATGAAATGGAGGTAAGCGATGAAGATGTGGATGCATTTGAAGAAGATAACGTCGGAGAAGAGGCGGGAAATGAAGATTCGGAAGGGGAGGCCGATCTGACCGAGGATGTTTCAAATGGTGAAGGTGGAGACTCATCTGCTTCAGAGGATTACAGTGATTGAAGGTATGTCATGAATTATAGCAAGCCAACCAAACGCCCTCTTGTAGATGATGCATTTAGAAGCCGATCTTCTACAGCAATTATTTTTGGGTGGTTTTATTGGCTTAAAATTGTATAGGAGCTCAATATTGGAGATTTTTTTTTATTTTTTTTCCTTAATTTTGTATAAATTCTTATTATATAAATTGATAAATGAGAAGGAATCAAGGTTTTGTACCGTATTTTATCTCTCAAGTTGGTAATTTTTCAATTAGTCATGATAGGTACCATCTATAGCTCGAGTTATCGACTGTGGGTGGCAATGAACCCGATGTTTCGTTCTTCGTTTTTTCCCAAGAAGTTGCTACGATGGACATTAGTTACAAAGATCAAGTTATTAAAGAAATAGACCCGCAACAATTGAGTTCAATGTTTGAATCGGACCAAATCTTTTTCGAATCTGAATTGTGTTTGGAACTGGTTTTCTTATGGACCGGTTCTTTATTATTTTGGCTGAGTGCTACGGTTTTTGGCCAATTTGTTGGTCCGCGATTTAGTTCGATTTTCACAGCTTTTATAAAAGGAGTAAGATTGGAATCGGTAATCCAGACCGAACTGTTCGTACGCGACGGTTTATGCCACCCTATTATCGATAACAATTCACGAGACAAAAAGAAACTAAAACAAGAATAGAAATTGCGAGATTTAAATTTTCTAAATTTGTACTGTAATTTAATTTCACACTTTGACGAATAAATATTTGAAATAATAAATTATAATTATAGGGGCTTTGTGGTCTTTTCCTCTAATATCTGGTTCTTCTCTTTGGGAGATCGTTGGGCCCCTTTTGCAGAGAAAATGGCGAATCTTCTCCTTCTTTTCTCTGTTTTGTTTCCCGCCATCTGTACTCAGCTTCTCACTCTGGTTGGCGCCGAGTGCCATGTCCAAACTTGCAGTGACGGTTTGATTGGCGAATTGGAGGCACTTAAGTTCAAGATTTCTCAGTTAGGTAAATTTATGCGTTGATCCTCAGCAAAACGATTGAACATTTGTGCTTTGCAGCTAATTTTGTTATTTCTTAGCTCTAGGTCGCTGATAACCATCATTATATTTGAGCTATCAAGTTGTTGTCGTTGAACTTCTGACTTGCGGCGTTTGATTATTCTTGGCAATTCTCATAATCGTAGAGTTCACGCTTGAGGAAAGCACCCGAAATCTTACTGCAAAGATCAATCACCTTGAAGAGCTTGAGAAATTAACGAATGACACATCTCATAAAGTTCAGCGTCTGGAATCTGTTCTTAATAGTACAAAAGGTCTGTGTTTTCACTCTGAAAATCTTAAACTACTGGTGTCGAATCTTATTTTTTTTAATATTGGATTTAAAAAATGACATTTCTGGTTCTTGAATTTAATGTGCTTGAACTCCTGGAACTTGAGTTAGACACTATCTCAATCTATGCTTGATTCAAAAGGCGTGCATTTTGTACGCCTAGTTTCTCCTCTCGTTGAATATTCTGTTCATATTACCAATGATTCTAAATTACAGGACTTTTGTTCATTTTTTCACTCAAGATAGTTGATTTTTGTTTGCTTGGAAGTGGCTCTACTTTAAACTCCTGTATCGTCTCGAGCTCTAAATCAGCTGAGAAATGTATTCAAAAGAGTACAAATAAATCACCATGAGGTTTGTCTCCAAAATTGATTCATTAGTTTGTACATAACGCCAATTCCATCAAATATCATTGTTTTTTATCTTCAAATAAATGCTGCAAACTATTGGTTTTGTATATGGACGAGAACGTTGTTTCAGAACTCTTTGAAAACCTTTATCTCCCTTTTCCTATCAGTGGACTCATGTCTAATCTCTAATATACCTTCCCGTTTCTGTGCAATCATCTATAATATTTCTTCATGTTCGAATCCTGGTGCCATTTTCAACTGCAAAAGGTGATCGAACGACAAATGGGAAGAAATGAATACACTGCACCACTAATCAACAGCAAATTGGTTTTCGTAGTGGTAAGCTGGTCTTAGAATTTGAAATTGCTTGTTCATCAGGCTTACGCTAATTCAATCTGAAAATGCATTCTTTGGCATCATTTTATAGGCTTCAGCTCTGATTCTCTTCCCAATTATAAGTGCTTGGATGTTGATCTCAGCACACTTAAGCTAGATGGGAGCGAGAGAGGAAGAACAAAGCTGATGGCAATATCATTTTGGTAATTCAAAAAATAGAGTTTTTATGACAAATATTATTATTTTTTTCATTTTCTGTCGGTGAAATAGATCAATATAAATGAGATGATGTTCTTGAGAGATGTTCAATTTCACCCATTGACGTGTTTTGTTTTCTGGACCAATGGAATCCAGTAACGTGTCACAGATTGATTCGAGCAAAGCCCATGGAGCCCTTCCTCCATTGCCGATCTATCTTCTCCGAAGTTCCAATCTTGTTCAAAACAGCAGGAGCCATGGATGAGGGCTCGAGCTTGGAGTCAAAAATTCAAGTGATGACTCATGTTCTGACAAGTCCCACAAAAGCGCCCTCACTCTACTCTCAGTTCTTCGTCTCCACCAAAATACCCAGCTATCTGAACTGGGAATATCCGCCGCTTCTCTCCGCGTCTCTTCACCGGAGATGGGCTTTCTCCCTGTTTGTCAAGAGGGTTTCCGGCCTCGGCCGGCCGGAGACGTCGTGGAGGTCCAAGTGCCCGTTTCAGCAGCCGCCGCCGCTGGTTCTGGCCAAGGGAGTGGCACCGGCGCAGTGGGGTGAAGAAGAGAGGCGAGATTACGTGAGAAATAGGCTCCGTCGGAAACCCCTTTACAGTAATGTTCATCCGGCCATTCCCATTTTGATTCCCAATTTGTTGCTCTTCTCTCTTCTGCTTTGGGACCCGTTTCCTTCTGATTCCTGAATTTTGATGGGTTGACTTGGATTTTCAGATTTTTGCTTTGCCCATTTTTGGGTTGGTTTGATTCTTTGAGTGTTCTTTACCTGCGCATCGATGTCAGTTCCAGTGATAGGTGAAACAACTTGCAGAGTAGAAGAAGAAGGCTGAATTTAAGTGGATGAGCAACTAATTTGGGGATCATAATTATGTATGGTCCTGAATTTGGGAGCCCATATTAATTCAATATTAGTTTGTATTCGTGCATGATGTGACAAGGCGTCGTGTTATAGCTTTCCTGCTTCATCTGTGCAATCAATCTTCTCTAACCTCGTTTCGACATAGATGAATTGTTGATATGTAGTTTTTTTCAATAGAATCTTAGCTAGAGTAGATATTAATGTATGCTCTTAATTTTATTTTAATACAATTAACTGACCCAAAAAAATTATGTATGCTCCTAATTTTAGTGGTATGTGATAAACTTGCCTAATTTGAAATGACTTTCATTCGATTATCAACTAGGTTTGAGATTATAAAAACCGACTCATCAGGTCACATGTCACATTGGGTTGTGATGATTGGCCGACCGAACCTAAATTTTGTGAATCAATAACGTTGAACCAAGCAATTAAAAACAAATGTAAACCAAAATCAAAATTTATTCAAATTTTGTTTTAGTTTGATCAGTTATTAAATTACTAGCATAATTCTTTAATATCATTTTTTAAAAAAGCTATAAACACTTTGGTTTCTTCACTTTGACTTGATTATCCAACAAAGATTTCACGCCCAACAAATAAATAAATAAAAAAGAGTAAGGGAATCCCATTTGGGAAAAGTGAAGATAGGAACAATCAAAAGAAAAGACAAAGACTTTGTTAAAAGCTCCAAACTATGCCAACAATTCCTCCGCCTGTCACGCCCTCATCTTCACTATCTCCCACAATCAAATCATATTATTTATAATATATAGTTTGCTCTTGCTTGATTAGATGTTACTTGGTGGATCTTATATGACTAAGATTGTCACATTTTCAACCATCTTTTAATATTATAATCTCTAAAAAAATAGCATATCCAAATATAATCTCTAACTACACCCGAAAATAAAAGGAAAATCCAGCCAAGATATACACAAAAGTTTAGGTGACAATACTTTGAGAGAAACTACAATGTGTCATCGTGTTTTCCAATTCCGCCATCAATCACAAATCCTGCGATACAGGTTTGATCATCCACTAAATTTTAGTCGCACCAACTTTGACGCGTTGAAATTTTGATTGTTTTTATATGATACACGATAGCGCGTCGAGGCAACCGTTTTACCTAACATGGTAAAAAATTGTATCGTAAGTCAAAAGATTAGTTATGGAATTGATTGGGATTGCAAAAGGAAGTTCTAGTCACCAACAAAATCATCTCATTATATAATAATTCAATTTTGACCATTTTTCCTTTTCTTTTTCTTTGCAGCAGCTTTATTCCATACCATAGGATAAAAATAATGAAGTATTAGTGTGACTTTGTAGGCTAAATAAATGAAGAAAAAATAAGCACAACTTATTGCATTAGGTAACGGCTAACCCTAACCCGAGTAGAATCTAACTAATGGTCATTTTCTTCAAATAATCCTCGATAGTCTATCCAACTAAATCAGATTCGTTCAAAATGAAGCGATTATAATGACTCGGTTCACGTCAAGTACTTAGAACAATCTTAGTTCGGTTTGGATGAAATTGCAATAAATCGTGCATAAGCGGAGTTCAACTAACTAAATTCGTGTAGTGTTAGGTTAATCGCCAACAAAACTCATTGATGGACAAAGCATGGATAAAGTAAGAGTGGGAAGATGCACATGGAGAGAGCCATAAAATATCATTATGTTACATGTCCCACCCACCCCCACCGTCCATTATCACTCCACTTCCAATTTTCCCTTTTCTCTCCTCTTTTTTCCTCAATTTCCACTTTAAGTATTTGTCACATTTTCATCTATGCAACATATTGTAACATAGACACATATTCTCGGGTGTGTATTTAGGTTCTAGTGTTTCGACAAAGCAATTGACGTGACATTCGTCGTAAATATCTTGCACGTACTGTAACATATTGTAACATAGTTACATATTCTTGGGTGTGTATTTAGGTTCTAGTGTTTCGACAGAGCAATTGGCGGGACACTCGTCGTAAATATCTTGTACGTACGGTGACATATTGTAACATAGTTACATGGTCTCGAATGTGTATTTAAGTTCTAGGGTCTCGACAAAGCAATTGGCGTGACATTCGTCGTAAATATCTTGCACGTACTGTGACATATTGTAACATAGTTACATATTCTTGGGTGGGTATTTAGGTTCTAGGGTTTCGATAGAGCAATTGGCGTGACACTCGTTGTAAGTATCTTGCACGTACTGTCATAATGTAACATAGTTACATGTTCTCGGGTATGTATTTAAGTTCTAGGATTTCGACAGAGCAATTGACGTGACATTCATCGTAAATATCTTGCACGTACTATATGCGTTCAAGTCGTGTTAGAAATGGGGTGTCACAAGCTATGATGTGTTCATACTTTGGGTATGAGAAAATAACAAAAACTTGCATACCCATCAAGCATGAGCTGTGCATCAAAGCAAGTCTACAAGAAGGAAGATCAACCATATTTACTCTTTGCTCCTTCCCTCCAATTGTTTTCTAGGGCGGACCCCACCATCCTCACCAGTCACCAATCCCCCCGTCTTGTATGCCACTAATGCGTGGGAGAGAAGAGAGAGAGAGAGAGAGAGGGTCTATAAAAAAAGGGAGCAATTGAAACTGTTTGTGACTACCCAATACACGCTTAAAAGTGTAGCTCTCTTCTTCTTCTTCTTCTCCTTCACCATCTTCTTCCTCTTCCATGGCTATGGCTTCCTCTGCAAAGTTCATCTCTTTTCTCTTCCTCATTTCCCTTCTTGCCCTGCAAATCCATGGCAGAGAGAGCCAGTTCTTCACTAAGTACACTTCCAATACCGACAACGAGCAAAAAGTTCCCGTCGATAAGGTCACTCCGACAACGACGGTAGACCCTGTCTCCACCAACGAACAACAATACCAAAAAGAGCAACAACAACAGGAGTTCCTTCCGGAAAACCAGAACTCCGGCTACGGTCTTTACGGCCACGAGACCGGCTCCGGCGAGCTTCCCTCGACCACCACGCCGACAAACCTTCCCTACAATTCCGATTCCGACGAGTACAACAAATACCCAAACACCCAAAACTACAACTACCCAAACTCTCAAAACAGCAACAACAACTACTACTACAACAGAGATAGCTTCAATGGCGGAAATGAAAACGAGTTCGGCACATCGAAGCTTTCGCAGACTGGCTACAGTAACCAGAAAACTCAGTTCAATGGCGGAAACAACAACTACTACTCGCAGCCGCAGCGACAAGGGATGAGCGATACTAGGTTTCTGGAAAATGGCAAGTTCTTTTACGACGTGAACAGTGAAAACTACAACCAGTACGGGAATGCGAAGAACGAGGTTCCGAGCTACTGGAACAACAATGGCGGTTATTACAACGGCCAAAATAACCAGAACTCGTACGAGTACAGAAACTCCATGGGAGGGTACCAGAACAACCAAGGAGAATTCCAGAACGAAGAGAATGAGTTCGAGGAGCCATGAGCTGAATCCAACTGAGAAGGGTGTGGATTTGTTTTTGTTGCGTTTGATGTCATATTTTAATCCTTCTGTTTGAACAAAAAAAAAAGAAAGAAAGTCATAGATTAATTATTTATGGAGTGAAAATGAAATCTGGTCTGAAGATCTGTAATCATGTTTCTGGGTTTGAAAGCATTACCTTTAATTAAAGCGTCTCTAAAGCTAGAGTTTGACGAAGCTTATTTCAGCCATTGATGAACATCTTTTGTAGACGCCATCGAAACCCAAGATTAACCATCCAAAAATAATTTCATTTGCAAAATAAAATAAAAACCGACTTAAAATAAAAAATTTCGATTTATTTACAACGATTAGAGTTGGGACCAGAAATCTACGGCGGAAGACTAGTCGACGTCAAAACTCGTCTTTTTTAAGTATTTTGGTTCCACTCTCGGCGTCGCTTGATGCCCATTTGGGGGTCTCAGACTCTCAGGGAGTTCGCCATGGATGTCCGTTATAGCTGTAATTTGTAGTTTGTCAGGGTGCTCACCACATGTTCGATAAAATGACTGTAAGAAACTACTTTCACCATTTTAGAGTCTAATGCTTTAAATTTCTCGTTCAAAGCTGTGTTTGGGGTAAATTTCGTTTAACTTCACTCCCTGCTTGGATAAATCCATTGGCTATCGTTGCAAATGATGGGAGCAATTCTAGAAAAATTGCAGGCAAGAGTACAAAATATTATGGGGGGAGCACAGAAATGGGGCCCGTACATCAGAGCTCTTGTTCATTGTGCCTAGTGCTGGATATTTGCTGAATTTACTAGCTTCTCTTTCCATCGGTGGTAAGTTTTTGAACCATTGACTCTAAATTCTTACATTTGTTGGAGTTCATATTAGAGAGGAAATTCTGTAAATACAAGCCGGTCTTGATCCTAATTTCTTATATTGGCTGGTTTATCAGATTAGTGTTTGTTAATCTTATGAGTTGGATTATGCAAATTTAGGGTTCTTGACAGCCCAGGTGCTATTTTTCAAAACATTATCCTTTCATGTTGCTTGCTCAAATGAATCTAGTTTTTTCATTGATGATTTCCACCCCAATGTCATTACTCTTGAGGGTCCACGTATTATTGTTGTTTCTTCAATTTAAGATGCAGAAGAAGAGCCAATAATTGCAGTCTGAAGATGGCCTCTAAGAACTTTTAGCAGAATGGACCAGTGTTTGAGGTTAATCTGTTGTTTTATTTTCAGATATATGGAGGTTATCATCATCTTTAACTTGTAATAAATGATATAAATGAATGAAAACTCACTTGGGGCCCAGAAATCTGAACTATATTTCGCTAAAAAAAGAAGTATGATAGAGCTTTGTCTTTTTGGGCAACCATTTTCTTGCTGTTCTGAGATTTCTGGGAGGCTCAGACCAGCCATTGGAGACCATGGTTACAGAGGTAAATGCTTTTCTTTTGGTACTTATCTGTTTGCATAGAAGAAATCAAAGCTATGAATCGCATAAAAACTTCTTTTTTGTCAGTTTAAGACCATTTCTTCTGGCTTTTCTGATGAAATTTTGTTCTGGTTTGACTGTTCATCACTGGTTCATCCTATCTGGTAGATTGTTTTTCTAGAGAAGACGCTATCTCTGTTGAGATAGTTGAAGAGATTTTGCTGTATTTCCTAAATAAATCTCTTGAGAATTGATATAACAGCCTAGTGAAGTATGATTCTGAAATTAACATCACTGAATCTTTTTTTTTTCTGAGTAATGGCTGCTTTGTGAAAAAAATACAAAAGACAGATCAAGTTCATCATTTCGTGGAAACTAGGTTCCATCAAATGTGTTTGCATCCATGGAATTGAACTGAATACTTGATACAATCTTGTAACTTTTCAGGACCATACAACCTCGAGCGGCTGGCCATTTGGGCTCGAAGTAATGAATGCGAGACTTCGAGAGGTCGAAACTACACCGGTTAGAGCCGTTCATCGCTCCTCCTCAGCCTTTCCTTCATCGAGTTATAACTCATTTTCATCATCCGAGCTCGACACTACGGTAATTCACCCTTTTCTAATGTTTTATCAAATTCTAGTAATCACTGCACTTTTCCCGACTTCACTAACTTTTGCTATCCTATGTGAGGTCTACCAGTCGAATTCTACGTTTTTCCAAGATCAAAGTGTGTCACTGGGTCGGCTGATCGGGCTGCAACCAATAGATAGGAGGCACGTTTACTTTCCGAAAGGGATCAAATTCGAAGGAAACAAAGAGATTATTATAAAGGGTGCGGAATCGGATATGGCTGTGGAAAATGGAATAGGAATGTCTTGGAGAATCTGCATACCTCTTGTTCTAAGTACTTGCAAGTCAAGAAGGTTGAAGTCCTAGACACCATTACAGACCATTCCAGGAGCAGACTTAAGTTTTTCAGCTTCATTTTTCCTAAATTTAATTTTTTTTTAAATAACATTTCTGCCCATTCGTGTGAAAAACGAACTAAATTATATTTATAATTATAATTATAAAGATTTAGAAACAAGAATACAATCACCGTGCGCTCTTGGCAAGGGAAGGCGGGACTGTCCCTCGATACCCAAATCCTCATCGCGCTCGAAGGCGAGTCATGGCTTGCGCCGCCGCCATGGCCGCCAGATCGGGTCTTAGAACCGCCTCTGTCCGAGCTACTACCGTCTCAAGACTTCCAGCAGGAGCCATGCCCAAGCCTTACGGTCCGGCTTTTGGTATTCCCAAACAGAGTACTCTCTCCCGTCGCATTCTCAGGTGAAAGTCTGATTTTTTTTTTCTTCCCACTGTTATTCTGCGATTGCCGAAGGTATTGGTGTTGTTGGAAATTTTGATTTTTTTCTTCTGGGTAATGTCGTGCGAGAAAAGATCTCCAGTCGAGATGAGCGTCTGCGTGGAAACATTGCTTCCTTACCACTCTGCTACTGCCTCTGCATTGCTGAATTCGATGCTGTCTGACGCTCGCAGAAGCTGTGGTTGGACCCCAGAAGGTATCTCCTTATTCATTGTGTCTGAAATGCTTTTCTTTGCTGGTTTGGATTGAGCACTACTCAGGATTATGATGGCTTGCAATCCTTTGTGATGATTATTTCTTGGAGTTCTTTTAATCGTCACTTGATCTAATTACTTGTCTTTGGTTGTTTTGCTGTTGGTTTGCTTTGAGGAGTGAAGATAAGTTTTGAAATTCTAAACTTTGGTGTCAATCAAGTCTACTGTAAATGAAATCTTCTGCCTTCTATACTGCGAAATATTGTCCTTTTCGTTCAAGAAATCCCATGCCTCTCTCTTGCAAATTCAAAATTACGTTTCCTTTTGTAGGGCAAGACAAGACTAGATGAGGATGAAGCTTCAATGATGAGTAAAGTGTCCTTTGTTGACTTTTTCAACACTATTGAATTGCTTTTCTTTGAATTATGTAATAAACCATCCTTATACAATCCCCTTAAATACGAGGTTTTGAGCTACATGCCCTGTTTCTCAATTGAGTTTTATTTTGCCTCTTTTGTTCTCTTAAATCTTTGGACAACTGGAATAAACTGTTTCTTGTGATCATTTTTCAAGTAACAATCATTCAAATTTAAAATGCAGTTGTATTGTCGCCTTCATAATGCATGTTAAATTCTTCATGATACCACCTTTTTCTACAAACCACATGAGAATGATTCTGAATTTCATGTCGCCCAGATTGCCATGATGATGTATGATGAATTTCGAGAGATCGAAGCAAAGTGTTCTTGAGTTCTCAGGCGAGATGCTGAAAAATAAAGATCTTTAGAGTTCATAGCTTTTGCATATTGCTTTATATGTTGCTCAATGTTATTAACTTCTAGAACAGAAACTATAAATTAGTTCCTTACCATTTTTATTACTGAAAACTTCCCGGTTATTTACAATTATGTACTTCATTTATTAAATTATCGATCCCAGATGTAGATCATAGCTGATTTTTCTGTTTTGGCTCTGCTTTTTATTACTTGACTGCCTTATCGTTATCGATATGAATTTGATCTTAATATTGTTATAATTCTGGTCAGAGCTGCAATCTAGCAAACACCCATCACTTGTACATTTCCTGATCTGACATTTGCTCTTTGTTTCTTTAGGATCGTGAGCATTGCAAACTGCTGTTGGATTTGGATATTACTGTCTGTCTTTGTTATGTGTTTGAGAAACTTGCAAAAATTTCATCTTTTTGTGCTCAAAAGTTGCTTATGAAACTAAGCTAGATCTTTTTTGTTGCTTGCATTTGTAGATGGATGATAATTAACCGTTGAAATGAGCCTGCTTGGGTCCTAGTTTGAAGGATTTGTTTGGAGACAGAGAAAATTGTGTTTTGCTGAATCAGAAATTGTTTCATCCACCCCAAGCTTATGCCCGAAAAATAGAAATTGTTTCATCTATAAAATTAAGAGTGGGCAAAATCAGACCGGAACTGCTAATCGGATTAGAACTGTTAGTTTTAATTCGATCTTGGTTTTAATTTTTAAAAATCGTAATTTATGAGTCGCTGTCGGTCTCTAGAAATAAAAAACCGTGAAACCAAAACTTGAATCGTTTGTCAATTTTTTTTTAAAATTGAGTAAAATCTTACCCAAATCTTAATAAATTTTGATATAAATCTTAAAATTAGTTATAAATTTACTTAATTACTCAGTTTATCTGTTGGTTCCAATTTTAGCTTTCAAATTTAGAATCGTAAGTTTTAGTTCTATTTTATGATAAAATCGAACCGGACCGGCCTATGCCCACCCTTATAAAATATGAATACTATTGGGTGAACTCAGATTCGAACAACATCCATGCATGCATGTCGCTGGCTGATCGGGATCATGACAACCGAAAATCCTTGCAAACTAAGTCAGTATTCTCTGTGTACCAAAAAAGCGATATCTCTCGCCCCCAGATGCTCTGCACCCCAGCCCGACAGTGAAGACGGTTAATCATAATGACTAATCGTTTAGTTGAAACTAAGAACCTCAAAATTACATGGCTATAAATTAGAAGGACCCTTATACCCCCAGAAAGAAAGGCCGGCATTTTCTCATGTTTCGCTACGTCGGCAGTTGTCTGGACCAAACAACTCCCCCCCTCTCTGTCCGCCATTTATGAAGCATTCTTGCACGAGATCAAGCTTGTGGTGGCTCTCCTTCCCTCTTTCCTCCTCTCCCGCTCTTTCTTTCTGAATCTTTTCCCTGGATCAGCCTCAGCAACACCCAATCTTAAAACTTAAAGCTTCGCCTTTCTCGATCGCATTAACATTCAAGAAGAGGAGCTGAATCTCTTTTCCCCTTCAAAATGTACTCCGATTTCCGGTCTTCCCGTCTCGCTGCCGCTAAAAGACAGTACAACTCCCTGCACCACCACCAGAGCTCGAACTTAGGTTTGTGCCGGCCCTTGTTGACATTCAGAGCTGATTGATATGTGATCTTTGATTGATTTTGGTTGTCTGATTTGCTTCTTAGATCGGTTAGAGATTGATGATTTTGAGGTGGATGAGGAGGTCCGACCTTATTTTTCGTGCCCCTACTGCTACGAGGATTTCGATATCTCGTTGCTTTGTTCACATCTGGAAGATGAGCACTCGTGCGAGTCAAAAGTTGCCGTAAGAAGATCTTATTATCGTTTTTTATGGTTTCATAATCTTCTTTGCAGATAGAGGATTGACTTTTGATTTTGTTCTTTGATGCTTTGCGGACAACAAGGTTTGTTGTTTTTTGTTGGATTGGAAGGACATGATTGTTAAGGAATCTGACAGTATGTCGGTCGGATCTCCGTTGTGAAATTAAGATGCCATTAATTTTTAGTTGATTAGTCAATTGAATTCATACTTGAGAACCTTTTTTGCATCTGTAAGAGTTCTTCGAGATTAGCCTGAATGATTAGAAAAGAACCCAGATTCGGCAAGAATCGTCTGCTTTCTTACAGGCGAGAATCAAATGTCTCGAATCTGTTCACAAATGGTAGAGTACTTCTCTCTATATGTCTTCAAGATGGTTTGATAAATGTAATTTAATGTGAGCCCTGCGATTGCTTACGAATTTTGTCATCTAGAAACTCAGTTTGTCTATGGAAAAATCTGAATTATGGAAAGGGGAATAATCTGAAATATCAATTTTAGGAAATGGTTCATATCTGCTTGCCTGAAAATGAAGATAATGTGCTTTAATCTTCAATTCCCATGTTGGTTATAATTTTTGTGTTCTTCTGAAATTCATTGATGAACTCATGGTTCGACTTCATTTTCGTTGCAGTTTTGTCCGATTTGCTCCGTCAAAGTTTCTCAGGACATGTTCCGGCATATCACACTGCACCATGGGCATTTACTCAAGATATCCTTGAAAATGAGAGAGCAGTGGATTATTATTAATCACGATAATTTTCCATTACGAGACGCCATGGATTAAGATTTTATATGTTTGATTTATCCTTGACTGAATATCACCTGCAGAGAAGGCGCAGATTGCGGAAAGTTGCAACTCCGAGCAGTGAAACTCTATCTCTGTTGAGTCGGGATCTTCGAGAAGCACATCTGCAGGCACTGGTGGGCAGTGGATATCGACCGAATAGTTCCAGCGTGTCCACTGCACCAGTTGATCCATTTTTCTCGTCTCTCATTTTAAACTATCCTGCCGCTGAATTGGAAGAGATCTCTCAATCCGTGCAAAGCAGCGCCGAGGAAACTTCATTTAAGAACGAGCCACTCTCGCGCAAATGGGAAACAAGGTAATATTTCTCATGCTTCGATCTTTCAAACGATGTTGATGAGAAAATCTCTGTTTACGGGCAAAACTCGAACATATAATGAAACAAAAATTGCTGAACTATGTTTTTGTCTGCTGCTCAGTTTCGATCCGTCATTGAGTCAAGAAGAACGAGAGAATGGGAGGAGACGAGCGGCGGGAAGAGCAGGGTTTATGCAAGATATGATTTTAGCGACCCTCCTAGGCGACTAATCAAGCAGGAAATCAATCGGTACGGAATAATCGAAGTCAAATTATGTAGAACCAGACATCTTTGTTGGCCATAAATTTGTTTTCCACTCTACTTCACTTGAGGATCTCAATATCGTCGTCTTTAAATTCGATACTGCGATATCCAAACATAAGTTTCAGTATTAGTCACTCCCCATATATCTTCCTTGAATAGAACTTGATAGAGTAAATATTAATCTATCAACTGAGCTTTCGTATAGTTTCACGGGACAAGTCCATAGTTTTAATTAACATCTTATCATGGTCATTCACATATGGATAAGAATCTACAACCCACCAGAAAGAACCATGCTGACAGTATTTTACTCCGACAACGTCTAGATTCCTTGAACAATGTGACTTCTCACACTGAGTAAAGCCTTAACCTTTCTCCCTCCCTTTCTAAGACGGCAGAATATTCTTGTAAATTATGGCCAATTCAAAATATATGAGCACTAATTTCAATTTTTATTAATCCTAGGTACATTATTTATTCATTAAATATATTTAAATTGGTTTAATGAACTTCAGAATTACTTAAATTTTGTGTGTAAATATGTGTAGTGGGCCAAAATGGATTCCCTCGAGTGTTGTATTTTTGGTCAGCTCCTTCGACGTTTGAATTTTTGAGTGACCCCCAAGAAGCACGATGGTCTGGGCTACTTACACTTATCTGCATTACCTGGGCGAGCCATGATTGTGCATGATGGCTCACGTGGCAAACACACAACTGGGCTGGGCCTGATCATTGCTTGGTGGAGCCATTGTCCGTGGTCGTCGCGGACGGCGGACCCCACGGTGGCCGGAGGAATAGGACAACCCACTTGAATGTTTAAAAAGAGACGTGTGAAGCCACCCTTATCTTGCTCTAAAATTACTATTGGATCTAGGATGGATATTATTTTATGGGTCCTACTTTACCGAGTCACCCAGTCGTTCTTCTCTAATTTACCGGACATCTTTCTGATCTGACGTTCAAAAACGTTGCACAGCCATCGATCTTTTAGCATCTAGACGCCTCTATTTATACACCCTTTTACGTATCTTCATTAATTTCAGTTTGCATGTTAGAAGAGAGAAAGAGAGAACATGGTTCTGCTTGAAAAACTTTGGGATGACGTGTTGGCCGGACCTCAGCCTGAACGTGGCCTTGGCCGGCTGAGGAAAATCACCACTAAACCCTTGAACACCAACGGTTGATTCATATTTCATTGATTTATTTGTTGAATTCCATGTTTAAATTTTTGGGCTTGTTTGTGAGCAGACATGGAAGGGGAGGCAAGCAAGTACCAGAGGTCGCTGTCGATGCCGGGAGGAATCCCGGGGACTCCGACGACCCCAACTTCTCCGTGCACGCCCACCACTTCCACGTCGGCTTATAAAGATAACGTGTGGCGGAGCGTCTTCCACCCCGGTAGCAACCTCGCCACCAAGACCATCGGAGCCGACGTCTTTGACAAACCTCAGCCCAACTCTCCCACCGTCTACGACTGGTATGTATGCACATTACCATTTTTTTCCGGTGAAAAACTGATATGCAATGAAAACTGGGTTGATATGACGTTGCAGGCTCTACAGCGGCGAGACGAGGAGTAAGCACCGGTGATGATAGGCTAATTTTCCGGTGATGATTCCAATGTATATAGCAGATTCAGTTTATTATCTCGCCGGTTATCTTCGTTGGTTGGATCGTTTTGTTAGTTCAACTCCTAATAATATATCTCCTTTTCTGTAAATGAGCGCCGCCGCCCACGGCGGTGTTGATAATAAATTGAGCGCTGTTTTTTTTACATGAAGCGCTTTGATCAGCAGACAAGTTATTAGCCTCTCATGTTGTGAGTTGTCACCCGATGGACCCAAAATAGGAAGCTTCAATCTCTTAGCTCAATGGACCCACACGTGGGTTTGGATAAGACTAGGATCGGAATGATGACAAATCTCAAAATGTCACATCCGGTGAAGATGATATCAGCAACAAGAATGCTAAATATCAGACTTATCAGTAAATAATCGCCTGCTAAATTGCCTCATCCTGCTACCATTCTTTATAATCTGGTTCGATTTCGATCTGGTTTTACTCAAGATAGAAAACCGACTAATTCGGTCCTCTCTCTTTCGAAAACAAGCTTAACTTTTGGAATCGAACCCGCGAACTGATAAAGATTTGATCATTTGGTTCTAGTTCATTCTCTTCTAGTTCCTATGAAGATACGAAGAATTCAGATTAAACAAAAATTTAACTCTTTAAGAAACAATCAATTGTGCTAGAGATCTCCAAACTTAACCAGACAGATCATTAGGAAACGTTAAACTATCTCGTACTACATTAAATGCAGAAGAAACAACCTTGTTTTTCCAAAGAGGAAAGTATATAATGTACATTTTAGACGTTTCATTCAGTGACCAAATATATCAAGAAAATAAAAACCCATCTTCCGGTCCAAGAAGTTCGAATATTTCTAATATTAAAACCAGCAGACGCCATTACAGTGCACTATACCATCTACATATTACTCTTTTAGCAAGCATCAAACTTCGCCCCAGATTCACTTTTCAAGTGATTCACCTTCTTCTGAAAAGCTAAAAGCTGGTAATAATTCACAGGAGATGTAATCAGAAACACATCAAAAAAGCATTTTTCTAGAAAGTTCATGGGATTTCAAGTTATTTGAAGTAAAGGGTGCGAGCTTACGAGAGAACCGAGCGGTAGGCTGTGTTTTTCGAGTTCTCCAATGGTTTCTATGTCTTTCAGAAGTTGCAGTTTGTCTCGTGTCGGGTCAATCAGAGCGTTTTCCGAAGTTGAAGGATTGGATTTGGCATGCAGCTCTTTTAACATGTACATTTCAACTTCTTCAGCTTCAAATCCTGTTTGGAGAGCTACATACTAGAAGGAAAAAACAATAGAAACTCAGAAGTTAAAGTCTGAACCCGAAAGAAATTTGATCGGATTAACCGTAAAATCACCTGACATAGATGTCTGACCGATAAGGAAGACTTGCAACATAAATATGGTCGTTCCAATGCCGGCATTGTCTGCTCGTCCAGCGAGACGAGCACGAGATGAATGCTTGACTGAATAAAAATAGGCATCATTGTTAAACCAGAGTCAGCTGCTAAGTATTTGGATCTTGCTATTCAGATTATCCATTATATCTACCATCTTTTACACCGCAGTTTTCATTTTATGAGGCGTTTTAACACGATTTCGGAATACTTTGATCGTTTTTAACTCGTTGACTATTCAAAATTGCCAGAGAAGAGATCGACAAAGTTTGAAATCAATATAAATCACTCATTAAATGAAAACATGAGATACACATGCCGAATTGAATAGATAATAACCTTAATTATTCATGTGTAAGCTGTTATTCCTCTAAGATCTTACCTCCTCATTGCTGTCGTCTGACACCCGTAAATAATCAACCAGCTTTGAAATCCGATTGTTCTTAGCATTTTTTCCGTTGCTGTTACTCATATTCCCAAATCTCGTGTGACTTCTCATGCCGTTTTTTCCCCATGCAAACCTTTCCGAGCTAACCGGAAGTCCCAATGCTGGGCCGGGAATTTCCTTATTTGCTTCAGTATCATTTTCATCGCCACCTCCGATTGTGCTAGTAGCACCTGCTGCAGAATTATGTGCACAATGTGCAGACCCTCGTTTTCTAAACCTTTTCGATTTTGGTTCGACGGGCTCATCAGCAGAAGATGATTCTTTTCCATCATTACCATATGCATCCTCATTGTCATCGGATCCTAGAGGTTCAGGTCCGTTTCTGCTGTTTCTCCTCCCTCTCATCTTTTGCACAAATTTCGGGCGTTTCTTCGTAAGAGCTTCGGATTGCCGTCGACTAGTTTGGGCAATCGAAGCCTGGATCTGCCAAAGTAGATACAGAGAATTTTCATCCTGAAGAAGCAGTTTTAACATGGATAGATCCAATGATCATCATGTCCTAAGTTGGATATGAACAAGGACAATGAAGAAGCAACAAATTAGCAGAGACCAGTGTTGAATTTCATATCGAAAAGAACTTTTCTGCACTACTAACTAGTTTTTGTCCAAATTCGAAACTAAACGTGCATCTCTACAATAAATTCTCTGCAAGTTTCACCTGCTTATTGCGAGCCTTCTCCTCTTCTTGAAATGCCCATTCCTGTATTGATGTCATAACAATGAACTCAGAGCAGCAAAAAAGAAGAGGGCAGTGAGTCAAATCAAGATGCCATAAATCGAAGTCCTACCTCTTCCTCGTACTTATCGGTATCTGGATAAAGTGCAGCAATCAAAGCATCATAATTCGGGTCATCTCGCAAAGATCGACGACTAGCACAATGAGTGCGACAAGCAGGACATTCATTGTTACTGCATAAAAACGGACAAGAATTGTTTAGAGATCGAAAATCAATATTTGAACTTAGTATTATATCATCTCAAAAGACATACCCAAGCCGCATAGATTTATCGATACATTGTCTGCAGAATCGGTGGAGGCACTCCATTACTGTTCTTGTTTTCCTTATTATCCCTGGCGCATCCAAAATGGAAGCAAGTCTTTTAGAACTTCGTGAGATTTTAAAACATATTGATCATGATTTTCAAACATATTATGACAGCAGACATGTCAAGGCAAAGATGAAAACTTTAATCACATCTAATTTCCATAATCCCAGATTCAAGAAGATAATAAAATGAAAAATACACCATACTCAACCCCCTCCAGCAAATTACAAACATGGAATCGAAAAGCTAAGTTTTTGTAGGTGTTACATCTGAGAAGTGCTTAAAGAAAGACACTAAAATTACTATCTTCAAATGGGATCTTCGTGTACTAATCTTCCTACTAACATAGTAATAATAGAAGTTATTGTAGCACTAACTCATATACTCATGATGAGATAATGAAAATCTGCTACCCATTAGCCATGTTTCGGATTGTATCAGATTAAGACAAGAAATAAAATATGATCTTACAGCAGAAATCTTCTTTCTCGGGGAAGTTCGTACCTAAACAGATGGGACATTGAACTTCTTTGCGGACATCCGACAATTTCACCATTAAAAACCTGCAATAAATCAACATTGATTGGCATCTGAACTAATAATTTTATGACATAGTTCAAGAAATATAATCTTTTTAGCTCTAGGAGATGAAAAAATCAGATAGAAAAATAGACATTCGACTGTGAGAAACTAGCTCGGGTTATTTATGCTCATTCTGTTCTCCACAATCTACAGACTGAACGAACATCTCTGCATTTACATTAAAACGAAGCTTCCCATTGCATCAGATAAGTAAAAAAAAAAGAAACCAAGTTCTTCAATCTGGATCAAAGATAGATACAGAAGGCCAAGCTTTTTCACGTAAGGTTTCCCTCCCCAAGTTGCCTAATTCTGGTAATCTTCAGCGAGATGACCAAACTGTGCACGTCCTTCCACGAGATTTACTAAAATTTTGACTCAGATCACAGTGAACCAATAAAATTTTCATATCAGCACTCACGTTGGTCAGTATAAGCGTCATAAGAATATGAAATAAAACTATACAGACTACAAAACTAATCTACTGCAGTTACTGAAGCCAACCAGTTGTAGCTTTTAGTATAAATAGATGAAAGCCAATAACAAAGGAGACCCGATTCGTAACTAAAAATCCAGCCCCACCAATCTTGGTGTTGCAGGCGAACTCTTAAGTTATCAGAATGGAGATTTTACGACAGATATATAGAATGATTATAGCTATAGCAAAGCCATTACGGCGGAGAGATCATCGAAAAATACGAAAAGAAGAACGGTAGATGATAAGACGAGTAGGTCCATGCAGATCTCTGTTCATCACCCAGGATTCGATTACCAAACAGCGTCACAATCGAGAAGAACCCACTATCAGCTAGGTAAATTGAAGAAGAAGAAGAAGTGGGAAAATAAGAATGCGCTGACGAAGAAAGAAGAAGGAGACGGAAGAGCAAATAAGAGATGAAAAGAGGAAACTAACTCGTCCTTATCTCCGTCACTGGACGAAAGGCTTCGATCAGAATCTGAGAAAACAAAGAGAAAACCAGAAGACCATTAAACCCAGTAAAAAATTATGGAAACGAAAACACGAAACTTATATGGAGACGAAGAAGGTCTTCCTGCATCGATGAAATTCGTGGTTCGGAGAAAAAACCAAAACGTACCCTCTCTATCACCTTCTTCAGGGTCTTCATGTTTCTCACGTTGCAAAAGATCATCCTCAGGATCCTCCATAGCGCGCTTTTGTGCGGGCATTGCCGTCTCTCAAATCAAAATAACCTTACCCAACAACCAGATAACTCAATACACCTCTGCAATTCTCGGTCGTTGTTCCGGCCAAACTCGGCGTCCGTGGCGGAGGAGGCAGCTGCCGAGGAGTCTGACCAAAGGAAGAGAGAGTCGGGGGGGCTTGCAGACTAAAACAATTTTTCTTTGCATCAAATTTTGGTATAAATTCTAGCTTCGCAGTATGATGTATGTCTGCCGAGGAAAAAAGAAAAAAAGTGTATTTTTTATACAGGAGACACGGCCGTATAAAACTGCTGGCAGTAATTTCGTAAAACTTTTCCGACTTTTCCGTATTTATGAACACAAGAACCAGTCTTTGACTCTGTGGTGCTGTTTTAGCTAATCAAAGTGGCTTAAAGCTAAATCAAGACTTCAACGAGTTAGCTTAGAATTAATCGGTTAATTCTTGAGCCGAGTTGCCTGGATTTCAGAGCGTATAAAATGACAGCTTTTTCCACTGAGCTTGATGCAGTCGTCTGAAGAAATGGGATGCAGTGAATTTCGAGCCAACTCAATCGGCGAACAGAACAAGTCCCATTTGCGCTAAATATTTGTAGAACTCAAACGCCGTCATCTCTTTCTCATTGCTTCTCCAGCGGTTATCGATCTCGTCGTCAGATCGTGGCCATGTGAGAATTTTCCGCGTTCTTTTTGATGTTTGTGGATTTTTCACGATTGGTTTTGTTGGGAATTGTGAAAAAGGGCGTCGAACTTTTTGAATTAGGATCCAAATGGCCTGAAGATGAGAAAACATGGGCTTCATCATTGCCAGTGAGTGTCGGCGGGTCTAATTTCTTTGGGCATAATTTGGATTCTCCTTTGTTACCCTATTTCTCCATTTACTCATGTGCGAAGCTCTGGTAGGACAAATCACTCAGCGTCTGGGACGCTATTGCCCAATAAACTCGAAGACTCTGAAGGTTTTGAGCGTCTATTTTGCCCTAATATTGTGTGACATTTCATCCATCTTTGAGCTTTTTCTACCACTGCAACACGAGAGAGGCCATTCCCCAGGATTTCATCCTTTTTTCTGCAAATTATTCTTGGGATTGTCTAGCATCTTTCTTTCTTTTTCTGCAAAAAAGAGCTGATTGTAAATTCTGCTTAGTTGGAGTCAGAAATGACTTTTTTGGTACGCAGGGTGAATTGTTCCTGAAAGATGGCAGGATCTGAGCAGAGAAGCATCTCCATGGCTCCCTGCAAATTTTTTTCCCATCAGTAAGCACTTCAAAAACTATCTTTGTAGAGAGCAAACTCACACCTTTCAATCGGAGGACAATTTATCACTTAATTTGCCATGCTTCAAGCTGAATGAATTATTCTTTCATTATGTCTGACTGTATATATTTATACGCAAAATTGATTAATCGGGTATGGCTGCAAAGAAGGCAAAGCTGCACCCACCTCTTTTTTGCTCGACTTCCATAATATGATTCGGATGGTTAGTTGATGGATAGAAGCTTCCTTTGAGTTGCGTTGATTGTATTTTTTACTACTCGCATTATTAAATTTTTTATTGGACGAGACGGTGCAGTTGTCGATTTTAAATTCATTATTCTCGTAGGGGAAGTTATATTCATGTTAGCTATTTTTGATGTTATAGGTCGATTGTGAACTTAATCTGGCTGAGAAGCATGCGTTCTTCGATGATTGCACTTTCATCGAATCGTGGTTGTGAAGTTGGCTAATCTTTAACTTCGCTTGCTAAAGTCTAATATCCTATTATGCTTTACTCCGACATACTCTTATGAAGTTGCTTTCATACTCGTCTGATTGAGTTTGCAGTCGAAGACCAATTTAAGTGATTGAAAGGGTTCCGGATATTTAGTTACACCTTAGAACATTCCAATGGCAATAAGCCGGGGGAGACGGCCATATAGATCCGTTTGTTGACTGCTCTCGGAAAACATAAAGAAGTTTTTTTTCTGCTGTTTTGTCTTTGCGAATGCTACTTCTCTCTCACTATGTTTTGATTTTGTCTTGGATGCCTGAAACTTTGCAGTTTGCACTTCTTTGGGATCATTGGAAATTGTTATTCTTGCTTGTATCTGTTATGTAAAGAAATCCTAGAAATGTGCCCGGGAACAATATTCTCGGAAGCAAGTTTAATATCTAATATTATTTTCTTAATTGTTATTTCCTTAATTGCTAGATATTATGATAGTTTCTTATTTCAAATTAAGTTAGTTTGTAACATATTTATAGGCATGGATCCTTGAAAATTTAGAATCAATCAATCAATCAATTTTATTAAGTATTATTTTCTCTTTTTTCTTTCATTTGTCTTACTCTGACAGGAAAATGAGTGATTACTTGTTCTAAGAATAAACTCTCGGACGAAAATCCTAATAGTACATGATATGTGTTTCTTTCGCTCGCTGATCTTGTGCAGATGTGTCTTATCCATTTGTTCATAGTTTGACTTTGTATTGTTGGGAGTGGAAGGTTTTCTTGTTTTCATGGCCACACAGTGTAAAATTTCTTGGACTGAGATTCAGTAATATGGGGAAATTGGCCTCTGATCTATATAATTGATTATGCAAGATTCTAGTGATAATTCAGTTTTGCAGCAAAGAATCGAGTATTTTCAATCATTAGTTTTGTGTGTTTGAGAGTTTCTAATGTCTTTGTTTGTGTGTTTTCAGCGTACATGACCGATGAATAGATCAAAGTGCATCATGGAAAACGTTTTCGCGTAGAGCCGAAAGCCGATCCACTATCCCATAGTCACCAAGTCATTGATATGCTGGCCGGGTTAGATCCACTTTTCATCATCTGCCTCTGCATAGTGTATGATGATGCTGTATTGAATTGACTTCACAATAGCCATCCCGAGCAATGCAGATAAAATAATAGGCCTCTCTTTGGTGGCATCACCCGTGTGAGTGACCGGTAACACGAGCGCGACTGTGAAGATACGCTACGAAGCATGAGATAGATGTAGTGGACGTGAGGGAAAGCTGTTCCGGTCTCTGTGATCCAACTCGGTTAGCCTTGAGTTACTGCTGGAGGCTCCATCGGAAGCCATTGCAACTACTTGAACTGACTTTCTACTGAAGAAGCTTAAGAAAGGAATCGATATCAACACAAAATCGCGGCCATGATAAAGGTTTAGGATTTTGTATGATGTTTCACGAATATCGCTATTTCATACTTCGTCTCTCAATCTCGGAGATATCACGAATATCATATGTATGAATTTAGAGATGGGTCCATTTATTCTTACCCAATTGATCATGGATCGAAGTCGAATCTATACCTTTATATGCAAAATGATTGGGTAATGGTAGCTTGGTCCATTTTAAGCATACAGACTTGAGTTCTTGGGGTTTAGACATCGCGGCCGCCGTCAAAGGCGGGCGATTGTCCGAAGAAGCGCGCGTTCTGAGGAGCAGAGCTAGAACGATCGTTTCATTCAATCGCTCCACCCCATCAACTTCCTTATAAAGTTTTTTTCTCCCATGTGAATGGCACAGAGTGGCTGAGAAAGAAGAGGGGAAATAACAACCTCTCCCAGAACGGCGAGGTAGAGCGAAGGTAGATGCTTTTTTAGAAAGAGATGCCTGAAAGTTCGAGCTACAAGGACTATGTGGCGGGGTTACTCGCCGGAGTTTCCACTGTCGTCACCGGCCACCCCTTCGACACTGTCAAAGTAAGTTCTTCAGCTGTTTTTTCTTTGGCATTCTTCCCGTCGTTCACCTTCACGATACTATTGATCAAGAAAAGCCAGTGAGATTTGAGATTTCTAGAAAATATAGGTGGTGAATCCTAAGCATTCTGACCTCAAAAAGGCCTGAATTTTGCTGTAACTGATGATGATTTCTTGGCAACAAAATCATTGTTTCTTCGCATTTCTTTCCTTCAAACTGCAATTCATTCTTGATTTAGGATCTTTTCTTTGTCTTAATGCCTAATTATCTGCGAGTGAAGGATTGTTAACAGATATCCAAGACGCTTAGTTCGACATGGGTTCTTATGCAGGTGAAGTTACAAAAGCACAATACGGAGTCGTTGGGGGTCACCTACAGGAGTAGTCTGCATTGTACTATGAGAATACTGGAGACAGAAGGAGTAAATTACTCTTGGAACTTCTTGAACTCGTTATATTCCGGTTCTGATGTTTAGTAGCGATGTTCTAATAGATTTTCCATCAAATAACACCAATTTGGTCGAGCTCTACGAAATGAACTGAGGGTCGAAGTTAAATTGAAAACTATGTTGCAGATGAAAAAATCAATGCTTATTATCCAGTTTTAAATAGTAGAAATGTCTATCTATAACAATGAAATATGATGGAAGAAACATCTATGTCTTAATTCCATATTTTTCAAACATTAAAGATCATCTTCATCCTCGTTGTCTGGTTCTGTTTTTTTTTCTTTTTTCCTAAGTCCTAAAGGGTTTGGGTTCTTGGCAGATAAAAGGGCTTTACAGAGGTGCAACATCGTCTTTTGTCGGTGTGGCTTTTGAGAGTTCTCTACTTTTCGGCATCTATTCCCAAACAAAACTATCACTTCAGGTTAGTGCTCAATGTTTCGATCAGACCATTCTTCTTCATGTTTTATTTTTCTCAACATGCTGAACAATTCCGAGATATGAGGCTCTTGCTTTCCACAATTCCTAAATCTCTTGCATAACTTCATGATTAATCCCCTCCATATCCTCTGTTTGGAAAGGGAGGTGTTCAAACCGCCAGACCTGATCCCAAAGTTATTCTTCCTTCTGCTGCTTTTGGTGGGGCCATCATCAGCTTCATATTGTGTCCGTCTGAATTAATGAAGGTTCGTAAAAATGAACATATCGTATATTCATTTCTGTGTTGGTTTCAGTTGTGACACTAGATTTCTCCAGTGTAGGATGCAAGTTCAAGGTACGGACTCTTTGGTTTCAAAGTCTAGAAGATACGATAGTCCTCTCGATTGCATGCTGAAAACTGTAAAAACTGAAGGGGTAAGATGTTTCTGTTCTTGTAATAAATATCTAGACACGGATTAGGAATAGTTTGAATTTGACCAATGAGTTTCAGGTTCCAGGCATCTTTCGTGGTGGTTTTGTGACTTTTCTGAGAGAATTGATTGGAAATGCTGTGTTTTTTAGTGTTTATGAGTATGTACGATATTTCTTGCATTCGAACCTAAAAGCTGCTTCGATCGATCATCACAACTTGATCGATACAGGCATCGGGATTGTCAGTGGTGGCCTTGGTGGTGTTGCAGTAAGTTCTTCGACTACTTTTTCGCTATGGGTTATTCTCCATTTCATATTCACTCACCTCTTTCTCTTCCAATTTTCCCAGTATTGGTCTGCTGTTTTACCTCTGGATGTGGCTAAGACAATCATTCAAACAACTGAAAAAAACCAGTCTAGAAATCCATTTTTGGTCTTGAATTCGGTATGATTTCTTCATTAGCACATTTGCTCGATGAGATTGTTTTTTTGTCCACTCTCGAACTATCGACTTTGTTCTTTTTTTGAGCTAAAATTAATCTTTTTACAGATATATCAGAAAGTGGGCATTAGAGGCTGCTATGCAGGTTTAGGCCCCACAGTTCTTCGGGCATTTCCGGCAAACGCTGCAGCAATTGTCACGTGGGAGCTCGCTTTGAAAGTTTTAGGTGCTCCGACGAATTCGTAAGACGGTTGCTCAATGACTATGCCTACTAGGCTTTCTGATCTTCCTGTTTGTTGAGTACGAGGCAATCGATATGAACCCTTTTTTTCTTCAATTGAACATTCTTCGCCGAAATTTTTTTGGTTCTACTTAGTTTTAGATCTCCGCGAGAAAAATTGATGGTTGTGCAAGGAGCTCCAAAAAATCGAGTTTTTTTTAATAGCCTGGCATGTAAAGATTGGATTATTGCCTTTGTAGTGCATTGATGGCATGAATTATCTTGTCTCCGGCTCCGGAGAAACTCTAATTCTCCCCGGATATTGACTTCGGGTTCATGGAGCGGTTCGACCATAAAAATACAGATTTCTTTCCTTTTTTACGCCTTTTATTACTTTGACACCATTCTGTGATCCCTTCATGTATGGTACCTTGGGAGCTATCTCCATGAAGCTCTGGTAGGCTTTTCCGGCGCCGCTCGTTGTGGCCGGCCAAACGACTTCTGCAACTTCTCTTCGACTCTTCAAATTCCGATAGTTCATGGAACCTGTCCGAACCCGCTATTTTCCGTGAGAACGAATTCAGTTTTCATTGATTTTTGCTGCTTATGAACTCAGTTGCTATTGTTCTTCGACCTGTAAACTTTGCAACTCTGTTCTTCGTTTTTTTTTCCTTTTTTCATCTTCAAGTAAAATAATCAGTAGTGAAGGCAATTGGTTGTTCATCTGTAAAAGGGAAATTACACCAAGTTAGTTTTGAGGTTAGATCTCAGTGTTCTGTGTTGAATATCTACTCATTTTCAGAAGTTTCAAAAATGGCGGACGGAAGATTTCCAACTTTCAACAGTTCCATCAAGATGATCCTCAAAGAAATTTCATTCTCCATTAATGCTCTGATTTTCGTACCTTCGCTTTCCATCTCTTTTTGCAGCCATTTCCAGGCGTAAAAGATGGAGAAAAAGGCACAGACGGAATACCTTGATGGGAAGAAGGAAAAAGGAGATGAAGACGTTGAGAGAACAGCAATATTTCTCTCCATTTTAACTCCAGTAAAGCTCAATAACTTCATCCTCTTTGCTCATCAAAAGAAAAATGGGCAAAATTTTGGACTTATTCCTCGTACCATAGGCGTATAACAACAAGTTTTATAATTCACGAAAGTTAAATCACTTCCATGGAATCTATATGTAGTCTTGACGCATGTTCTTTGTCCCCAAAACTAGGGGTGGGCAACCTGCCCCTCTTAGTCACGAAATAATGGGCATGATTAGTGGCTAGTGTGAGACAACTGAACATAATTATATGATTTATTCGTTGGTTTGACACTTAGTGGGACATGATTACCCACATGACAATTGACCCTAGCCACGCCTCAATTAAGGTTACACTAAATTGTCACCTCAAGAGAAATAATCACTCACAACGTCCTCAAATCGATGATCTTCGTTAATGTTATTTCAACAATGGTTTAGTAGTCTTCTTGCAGTACGATGACAAAATTCATTTGAATTACGTGGTAGCTTGTCTTTTCAGGAACGAGAATTCAAGGTCATATGATTTTGAAAGAGACCCGGGTTTCAAATAAGCTTTCGTAGTATGATAACTGATATAACTAAAAATTTGAAAAATACTATCGGAAGAAAGTTAGATTCCAAGTGAACCAAGATTACGAACGTCTATTTTGTACGGATGAGAAAATGTCCAGATCTAGTAATTGTTAGATACTAACACATAGTAGACGATAAATTGTTGGTAAGTATCATCACAGTGTGAGAGTTTAATCTTCAAATGTTGAAGTTACTCTTTGTGGTGTCAGGTAAAGGCATTCAATCTCTGGGCCGTTGAGTCACAATCCTCTCACATGCTGTCGGGCCGGGGTATGGAAGTCCTGGGAGCGAGTGATTTCGCCTTTTTGATCAAATATAGCTCGTCTAATAATAAAAATTTGAAAAAAAATTAATTAACTTGCATTGATAAGCCCAAATTTCTATCAATTATCGGCTAGCCTAAAACGTATTGTAAGCCGGGTGTTCAATTATTTTTTATGGTCATAGCGATAGTGCAACATAGTCTTAGTGGGTGAAGAATAATAATTATTTTCGCACTTCAAATTCGATTATTATTTTAATGTAATTGTGACACTCTAATCGTAATTTTTTCATACATAAATAAACAATCATAGCCGGATAAAAGTGAATAACCAGCCTGATTAACCCTTGTAACATTGTACACTGCCCCTTTTTTCGTCATATTTTATTAAATATTATCTCGTTACTTTCATTGAAATGAGTAAAATCTAATTAAACGATACCCTAGCGAAATCCGTTGAAAACATTATGTATTTTATTACTATATTTTTAGGAGTAAAAAGCCATAAAATCGGAACTGATACAGTGAGTCAAAAAAGTTTTAAAATTAAATAAAATTTAACTCAAACCCTAATAAAATATAATATAAATCTTAATATAATAATAAATATATTTTATTACTATATTTTAATTTTTTTAATATAAAATAAAACTAGGTTAAAATCGGAACGGAACCAAAATCGCTGGTTCTGGTGCTGGTTCTAAAAATCCAGAACTGTCAATTCTGAATCTATTTCAGAATAAAATTGAGCAAAACCTTACTGTGCCCACCCCTAAATTCTATGCTAAAAATGTTGAATTAAAAATTGAGAAATGGATTATCTTAATATGATAATTCCTACTCTAAGTTCATCTAATAAACGAATAAAAAAAATTTATTAAAAATTTTATTTGATAAAATAACTCAATGTAAGCACATAAATAAACGAATTTTCATGTAAATCATTATAATAAGCTCAACTTTTTGTCACGCCCCGAAGGGTACCCGACACAGAACGGGGAACGACCCAGCCCAAAAGGGACGGACCGTCCAACCCTTTTTCACCTAGATCCAAGTAAATAAATTAAAGCGGAAGTCTTGTAAGCTCAAATCAAATAATAAAATATCCAAATGAGACATTCAATTTATATCAATCATCAGTTAATGTTCCAATAAACCAAACCGCATCAAATTAGAAATAACAAAATTCAACTAGTAGTCAACCTTAAATAATAAATTGGGTCCTTGAAATAAAATGTGAACTAAAGAGAAATCTCTGACTTTACTCCTGAACTTGAGGTTGAGGTTCGTCCTGAATATTTCCTGAAAATGGGAGTCGTTTTGGGGTGAGTCGACTAAACTCAATTAGGATATAATTTTATATTTAATAATCCATAAACAAAACAAAACATGGAATTGAGCATTATCAGATATCAAATCAAAACAATAGATAATATCATAATCAAAATCAAAATCAAAATCGACACTCGGCGGTCGCAACCAATAACCCTGAGTCGATCGGCTAAGAATGATTAGGATTTGAAGAGGATGAGTTGGGAGAGGAAGAAAATAAAAGGGGATCAGGAGAAGGGCTGTAAAAGAAAGAGAGAGAGATAGAGTTCCCGTCAAAATTAGGGATAGAAAAAGAAAAATGAAGT
Source organism: Begonia fuchsioides (assembly GCA_003255005.1). Taxonomy (NCBI): domain Eukaryota; kingdom Viridiplantae; phylum Streptophyta; class Magnoliopsida; order Cucurbitales; family Begoniaceae; genus Begonia; species Begonia fuchsioides. The sequence goes on from QAOC01021264.1 coordinate 211,780, forward strand.
TTTTGGAATAATGAGAAAAAAATAAGGGTAGTTTAGACTTTTCTTTCTTTTTATTTTATTTGGACTTATCTATTCTTGATAGTCGCCTGATTTAACTTCCGATAGTCGATGCACAATCGTAACAATCCATCTTGTTTCTTTGCAAATAATATTTGTGCTCCCCATGACGAAGTACTATTTCGAATAAATCCTTTATGTAGTAATTCGTCGAGCTGAATTCTCAACTCTTTTAGTTCAGCAGGAGCCATACGATATGGGGCAATAGAAATTGGTGTAGTATCAGACACCAAATTGATACTAAATTCAATTTCGCGGTCAGGTGGTAATCCAGGCAAATCATCAGGAAAGACACCAGGATATTCACATACCACCAAATTTTTAATATTCTCATCGGTAGAAACATAATCAGTGCTCATGGCGAATATATTTCCATAAGTTTTCAATCTCTTCCGACCCCCCAAACTAGCTCGAAGAATTGGGCTAATCGGAGTAATACTTTTGTTGCAAGAATGTGTTAAAACTTTTTCATCCTCCAAGGTAAGTGACAAACTTCTTTTGCGACAGTCAATTTTTGCCTTATAATGGCTCAACTAATCCATTCCTAAGATCACATCAAACTGATCCATAGGAATTGCTATTAAGTCTGCCAATAATTCATGTCCATCGATAACAAGAACAGTAGAACGGACGAAGATGTCCATTTTATGATTAGCATCCAAATGAGTGTTCAAATTCAAGGGATTTTTTAATTTATCATGTTTTAAATCCATAGCATGAACAATTTTTATAGATATGAAAGAATGTGATGCCCCAGTGTCAAATAAAACATGGGCAATAGTATTAAATAAGATAAGCGTACCAAAAGTGGCGCCATGACCGTCACCAAAATTTGGGGTTTCAGATCCAGCAACTGCATAAATTTGGCCGGACGCCCTGCCTCTACTCATTCCGCCACCTCTCGATGCATTAGGTGCAGGCTTCGCAGGAGTAGGACTCGAAGCAAAACTCTGTTGGTACCCGCCAGTTGGTTGATATTGATGCTGATATGGAGGTCTATATCCAGTCATTTGAGTAGAACCATCAGCTCGAGACCCAGTATAAGGATGTGAATTAACTTGCACAGTTTTTCCTAAAGTGCCCAGGTTTTCCACAAGAATGACAGACATAAGAATGTGGTGGTTTGTCTGCATAAGGTGTACCACTAAACTGACTACTCTGAGTATGACCTTCTTTGCTATGATCTCTTCTGTGGTCTCTTCTAGTCATCTTACCTCCAGCATTTTGATCTTTGTTTCCTCGTGGTTTATAGACACCAAATTGTTCAGTCAAGTCGTTCTCCACACGTTGAGCAGCAGCAATTGACTCAGGAAAAGAATTGAATTCCAAGGCAAATAATTGATGACGAATCTTTGGCCTCAGGCCCATTATGAATCTCACCATATTATCCATAGGATCCATAACCTTGACGTATTGAGAATATTCCATAAATTTTGCATAATATTCTAGCACAGTTAAATCTCCTTGTTCCAAACGATGATATGCAGTAATCATGTTCTGGCGATGACCGGCGTTGCAATAATTTCCACAAAAAATAGTCTCGAATTGTGCCCACGTCATCTCCTCAATTGGGCAATCCAATTCAAGAGATTCCCACCATACTTCAGCCATCTTCTCAAAATAGAATGTCGCGAACCCAACCATGTATTCTGTGGGAACTCCAATCACCGTAAAGTTCTTACGTATAGCTCTCAATCAATTCTCTGCATCCTGAGGGTCAACACTGCCCGAAAACATAGGTGGATTCAAACGCCCCAGTTGCATGAAAAAGTTCAGTCTTCGTGTCTCAGGATCAATTGTTCGTTCATTAGCTGTACGCTCAGTGGGTGCATCAGGAGAAAGATTCCTAGGAGCTCTTCTCAAAAGCATTGTCGTAAATCGGAAAAATTTGTAATTTATCAAACTTCATTATTAGAAAAGGAATTCAAATAAATTTTTATTATCTAATCATTCTTCAAAAATGTTAATTGAATGTCTCTTTTCCCAAATTTCGAACCTTGAGCTCTGATACCAAAAATTCTGTCACGCCCCGAAGGGTACCCGAGACAGAACGGGGAACGACCCGGCCCAAAAGGGAAGGACCGTCCAACCCTTTTTCACTTAGATCCAAGTAAATAAATTAAAGCGGAAGTCTTGTAAGCTCAAATCAAATAATAAAATATCCAAATGAGACATTCAATTTATATCAATCATCAATCATCAATTAATGTTCCAATAAACCAAACCGCATCAAATTAGAAATAACAAAGTTCAACTAGTAGTCAACCTTAAATAATAAATTGGGTCCTTGAAAAAAAACGTGAACTAAAGAGAAATCTCCGACTTTACTCCTGAACTTGAGGTTGAGGTTTGTCCTGAATATTTCCTGAAATGGGGAGTCGTTTTGGGGTGAGTCGACTAAACTCAATCGGGATATAATTTTATATTTAATAATCTATAAACAAAACAAAATATGGAATTAAGCATAATCAGATATCAAAACAATAGATAATATCATAATCAAAATCAAAATCAAAATCAAAATCGACACTCGGCGGTCGCAACAAATAACCCTGAGTCGATCGGCTAAGAATTGTTAGGATTTGAAGATGATGGGTTGGGAGAGGGAGAAAATAAAAGGGGGTCGGGAGAATGGCTGTAAAAGAAAGAGAAGGAGAGATAGGGTTCCCGTCAAAATTAGGGATAGAAAGAGAAAAATGAAGTTTTTGGAATAATGAAAAAGAAATAAGGATAGTTTAGATTTTTCTTTTCATTTATTTTATTTGGGTTTTACACTTTTATTTCTGGAAATTACATAGGTTCATCGGTAACATGAATTTTTAAATATCAATTTGGAATTTGTTCGATCAAATCCTTGGATCTTTCAATGTAAATAAAATGAATATTGAACTGATTTTGTCGGTTTGGTTGAGGTTAGTTCCATTTCAATTCAAGTTTAACTTAAATTCGTACTTGATTTGGATCGTTTTTTGTTAATTCATAATCAATTTTAGTTTTTTTTTTGTTTTTATTAATTAATAAATTAAAAAGCATGTGATATCATAACATTGATTCAATTTATTTTGCGATCATAGCCAAAAAAATGTTTTGAGTTAAACAGATTTTAAAATTTTGAATTTCATTTTATTCAAAAACAAAGTTCTGATTATACGCGGAATATGTTACAAAATTCAAATCTTATCTTGTGCTTGACCTAACCCTAAAAAAAGAATACTTGTTTGGCTGAGGGCTCTAATTCTGATGCAGTGGAAGGCCAGATTATCGCTTCGATTAACGAAGATTGGACAAAAGTAAGAGTATAAAAGTCAAGAAAATAGCTTTTTGTTCTTGATCTAGGCAGAATATTGATAGTGGCCAGTGGGTAGATTACTGTTTTAAACTTCGTAGCAGAGAATTAAATTATCACACTGTGATCACCAGACTTTGAATTATGATTCATTATCTCAAATTTATTATTCTTGAATCAACTAAACTATGCTCGTGCGAACAATTCTCCTTACAAAGACATGAGAGAGTCGTTAAAGTCTTTAACGTGGGAGTTGAGGGTCTTTCATGTCTACCAAATTGGAATCTCTTGGTACGGCGGTGGTGGTGGCAGCCCACCGCTCAGTGGATGGGTGGGTGGATAGGGGACCCTCTTTTTGAGTTTTATATTTGATCGACAATCTATTTCCACTAGCATCGTTTCTCGTTCATACCACCATAATTCTGACAAAAAAGGGTGTAATAATTGACATTTGAAAACATTTAACCATAATTTAACTTAATCATTTGAATAAAAACAGCCCGAACCCTCGCCGGTCAAACACTGCAAACCCTAGTTTCTGGCAAAGAAAAAGAAAGTCCAATCCATGCAATAGAAGCCTGAATTTGAAACAGACATCAGCGTGCCAACCTACTGTTGATTCTTATGTACAAGATTCGTATTATTTAATTATATAAAGACATGGTTTTAGAGAAGGGAGGCTGCTGCCGGAGAATATTGACGGGGAGAGAAATTAGGGTTAGAAGAAAATCCCTTGGGGGACTACAAAATCTATTTGTTTCCCCAATCCATGCATTTGCTTTTTCTTTCTTTCTTGAAGGCTGAGCTTGCTTGCCACATGCGTCTGCACTTTGTGTGGTTCCATAATTTCATTCCCTCTGACACCATCTGTTCTCTATCCGGGCTGCAGTCAAAGAGAGGGAAAATGACGAAGAAGAAGAGCCAGCCTCTCGGGAATTAAGCATGGTCTGATCAGATCTCTCTCTGTTTGGAGTCTGAGATGAAGAATCTACGTGGTTGTTCTCCTGTCATTTCCTCTTGGATAGTTATTAGTTAGAGATACTTTGATTACACAAACAAGGAAAAACTTGTCTTACAGATAAAATCTGTAATAAGATTAGTTAATTGAAGAACAGGTATTCTTCTGAGTTCTGAACAACAATGGCGTTAAAGCATAGAAAGTGGGATTTGCAGAGTGAAACTGCATCGTGGACTGGGGTCTAGGGATTCCCTCGGTTTTTATCTAATAGAAAGGAATGTTAGGTAGTGATTTCTTCTGTCTTTTGTCTCGTGGAAATGTTCTCTCCTCGAAGTCGAACCTATCTGTCTCTCTCTCTAGATTCATCTCTCATCTTCGCTTCACTTCGTTGTCCTTTCTTTGTATTTCGAATGTCCCAGTTTATTCTTTTTGTTATTTTAATGCGAGTCAGAATATATCACAGATCAAATTCGACCTGCTTCCATACCCATCACGTGAAATTCTATTCGATTATTGAAATCATCTTATATACTTTTGTTTTCGTCTTCTCCTGCTGATCTTTCAGTTCGCATCAAACTGAGATTCACGTCGCTGCTTCTCTGTCTACTCTCTCTCCTCTTTCATTTCCACCATGGTGCTCTTCTCCTCAACTCCTGACCAGTGGCCTGGGGTCTCTCTCCCTCTCTCCCTCTCTCTTCTCAATTATTTGACAAAACACTACCATCCCATTTTTGTTTCCTAGCTATTGGAAGAGAATATTCGTGATGTGTTGTTAGTTTTACCCTAATACTTGACATTTTTCCTTCTTTCTTACGTTTCTCTTCTTGTTGTCTCTCTTTTGTGCAGAATCAAGTCGTAGATGATCAGAAAGGCTTGATGGGTTCAACGAGCAGATTAATGGACAAATCCGAACAACGACAGCCGCAGCAAGAGCCGCTGAGGTGCCCTCGATGTGATTCTTCGAATACGAAGTTTTGTTACTACAACAACTACAGTCTGTCTCAGCCTAGATATTTCTGCAAAGCCTGCAAGAGGTACTGGACCAGAGGCGGAACCCTAAGAAACGTTCCGGTGGGCGGTGGTTGCCGGAAAAACAATCGAGTCAAGAGACCCATCGCCGGTCTCAACGGAACAACTTCTGTTTGTTCTTCTGCTTCTGCAAATACAAACCCTCCTCCACAGCCACAGATTGATTTGTCTTCAACCTCAAATCATATGAATCCTTTGTTTTACGGGTTACATAGTAGCCAGTGTGATATAAATCTCTCGCTCATCAGGTCGGGTTCTGGAATTTCCGAATCTGTTGTTGGATTTGACATTATTCAACCCCAATTGAATGCTCTCGGACTAGGGTTTTCGTCTGGAAGTCTATCTAGTGGAGCTGATGATGATTACCGTTCTGGGTATAGTTCTTCCAAGCAAATTCATGATCTAGTATCCTCAAATTCACTTCCTTCAAGCTACTCCATATTTGGTAATACTTCTTCTTCAAGTACTGCCACTGTTACTGCTCCTCCTGCCATCGCATCTTTGCTAGCTTCAAAATTCATCAATGGCTGCTCAAAAGATACGAGAGCTCCAAACAATTTTCACTTTACGGAAACATTTGATCAAGATGTGCATCAAATTGGTTACGAGGAAACTGAAATGGAATTGAAGAGAGCGAAACCAGAAGCACCGAACAAATTGGATTGGAACGTAGCTAATTGTCAGAATCTGAGCGATCAAAGTGGGGTTTATGATCCGTCTGTTTACTGGAACTCTTTTGGAGCAACTTGGCACGATCCAGCCAATATCGGATCGTCCCTTACCTCCCTCATTTAGCATCCAATTCGGTAAGTCTAGAGTTACACATTTATTTAGTCTCTCTTAATTGACAAACTGATGTGTTATTTCTTTGTTCGTCGGACATTTTGACTGCACGAGGAACATGTAACACATCGACGTTATCACTTAAGATTGTCTAAATTTGAGTAGCTTCATGACTTTTTCGTTCCAAAGATTGTGATTCCGGTCTCAATCTCTCTCTTTTTCCTTTCTATCCTTCTAGTTATTTCGTCCATATTCAGCTTCCTGGTTAGGTTCAAGCAGATCATCTCTTATACTTCTAGTAGATTTCATCCTAAGCATCGGCATGTGGTTGTTTCTTCCTCAAAAGAAGCAGAACAAGAACAGTCAATGTTCCCCTTGAATTATCGTCAGACAAGGAGACTAATTGGTTTTTTCTTCCTGGGTTTTTCTTAGGGTATGTTTTTTTTTGTTTTCCGATTTGGTATAACGATGGGTATAGAAGAGAGGGAGGTGTGTTCTGTTATTTACGATGAGATTTCTTGTTGGTTCGTGGCTCTTGTTCTGAGGTTCTCATCTCAGCTATGGTTTTATTTTGCTCTAGTTTTACTGTGATTTTAGCTGTACACTTTATGAAGATGATCAAATGCAACAGGAATAGACGAGGTATTACGCTTAAATTCTCACTGTTGAGGATGATATGCAGACATGCCTGGGCAAGAATCGGTCTGAGCCGGTCTTTGGACGGCCTAAACCGATCCGTTTCGGAATCTGAAAAGAATCAGCCTGAATCAAAATATTTCATGTTCGTTCGGGTCAGTTCAATTTCTAGTTTTAAAATTAAAAAAATATATATTATTTTTAATTCGAACAATAAAACAATAAGTTAAAAAATCAAACTTTATGAAAAAATAATTTTGATGAAAAAAAACTCAAATTTAATAGGATACAAAACCGAACCACAAACAAAACCAAGAAAACAAACCGAGCCGCAATTTTAAAATTTCAAAAGACTGAAAAAAGCGACCCTAACCGAACGGTTCAGCAGGTCGGATCAGTTATGCCGACTTATACGGACATAGGTTTGTTTTTCTAAAGCTGTATTCTCATTCTTGTAATTAAGGTCGTTGGAGATGAATTCAACGGAAGATAAGGCTCAAAAGAACATCTTCGGGTTGACCAATTTCCTAGCTGTGACTGTGCAGACTGTGTTAGAACTTGGAAGTGCGTCTGGGACTCCAAATGTGAGAGAGAGTGTATACTTTTTAGGGGTTCCCATGTATGCATTTGCATGTAATTGTGCAGCTCCTTTTGGTCCGGGCTGCCGATTTTTCCTAGGTCGAATTGGTTAAAAACAAAATTGTGCTATGGCTGGTTCGGGATATTAATTAACGGGTGCGAGTCGTGTCATTCCCATAGGATTTTCGCAACAGCACGAAAAACAATCATGCCTAAAAATTGAACGGATCGTTTAACCCTTTTAATTTTAATTTAAATTAAAATATTATAGGAGAAGACTTTGAAATAGAACTTACGAGTCAAGCTCAATTTATAAGATCTAACAATTTAATCCAAATAAATAAAATACAAAACTCAAAGTTATTGCTAAAAAAAATTGATGATGGGAATGAGTCGACAACTTAGTAACAAATAATTTTAAATTTAATAATTAATCAATTTAAAACAAACAATAAAGAAGAAATAAATGAGTATGGCCAATGTTACACTTAGTAGACCGTGACCACCCAAATAATCAATACTCAAGCAGTAATAATTGATAATACTCTGATCCAGTTTATCGATTTAAAACTTAAGGACAGACATTTTATGACTCTTCTCCTTCGCCGACCGGTTCATCCTCATCGCGTTGTTTCCTTTTTTTTCTCCGTTTTTGTCACATTCCATCCCTCTGTGGCGAATATTATGTTAACAGTAAGGGTGTGCGTTCATCTTCCTTCCCCATCATTCTCCAGTCCTCGTGTCCAGTAAACTCATAGTTTATACAGTGAAGATGGTTGAACTTTTGGGCGTCGCCATCGCCGACAGAATGATATCCTGGTATTTAAATTCTGTGTTTTTAAGGTTTTATCTGGTAGTGGAGAAAGGAACACATGCCCACGTTGAAGACAAACTATATCGTCAACCACAAGTGATCCTTCTCAAAACCCTAAACCTAGATTCTTGTATTTTCAGAGGGTACAAAGCCAGTCTCGAGTTCAACCACAAACACAGAACTAGAACAAGATCTGCATATTTACAGATGAAAGTTGATCAAATATTAGAATGGCGATGAAGAGAGAGAGAGAGAGAGAGAGATCTCCATGAATTTATGAGGGGTAACCAGAGGTTGCATGGTGTTCTGTGAAACGGTAAGCCCAAATCTGATGGATTTAAAATCATAAACAGCGCCAAGCTCTCTCTCTCTCTCTCGCTCTGGTACGGCTAATATCCCCACACCACCGGACTCCGGCCGCTTGTCACCCTCTCCCTCCATCGGGAAACTCCTCTATTCTCTCTCCAATCCTTCTCCTCTTTATCTGCCCTAATCGTAAAGTTATCTAATTTGTAATGTTAACTATTTTTTTTTTATTTTACATTTGTAAATTTTAAAATTCATACAATTTAATTTTAATTATATGTAATTTTTTTTATAAATAATAAATATTTTTACGTATGTTTGACACGTTTGGCTCGGCTCGAATAAGCTCGAGCTCGACAGACTCGACCGGCTCGGCTCAACACGAAGCTCACGAACCGGCTTGAACCAAAATTTAAAAAAAAAAGCTCGAGTCGGATCGACTCGAATGAGCTCGATAGGTTCGATAGACTCATCTCGAAAATGCAGTAAACTCATAATTTATACAGTGAAGATGGTTGAACTTTTAGTTGAAGAGTGACAGATCTGGTAAGAAGACTTATCTCGAAAAACTCAACTGACTTGATGAGTCAAAAAATTTATAACTCGACTTGCAGCTCGATTGCTATTTCGTTGACTGAAAGAGAGGTTGCTTGTACTTCAAGTCCTCTCTCTAATTCTTTTCTTATTTAGAGTGGCGCCGCCGTGGTTGGTGGTGGTGGACAATGGAGTACGGACGAGAATGAAACGGAGAAGATAAGACTGAACAAGGTGGGCCCAAAGTCAACGTGTTGTCTTTTAAATGGGTGTCGTTGAATTGGTTTCAAGCTTCCAGTGTCAATTCCCCGCGTCAGCTGACACTGGACATGAATCAGGTAGGACGTGCACCACTAGATGCAGAATCAACGGTGGATTATGGGACTGCAGTGCACCTGTAAATGCTTTGAATCTAACGAGTTTTGTCTGCTCAATCTTAATCATCGCCGGTTTCTTTCTTCCTCCACAACACCGTCGACGAGACCACGGATTTGCTGTAAAACCAGTGAAGTTGCACTGTTTTTTATCCACACCGCTCGAGGAGAGGAGAGAGAAACCCAGACAACAATTTTGAGGCAAACAACCCAACCAAGACAACGACCGCCTCCCACCATCTCTCTCTCTCTCCTCTTTTCTTCTCTTTCATCATCACGGCCTCGACTTGGCTTTCCGGCATCCCATTCTCCACTTTTTGTTCGGTTTCTTCTGAGTCAAAAAGGCAGCAACAGACGAGAGCGTGCTGGGTTCTACGAAAGAGGAAAGCAACTCCACCTTTTGCTTCCAATTTCTTTTCAAAATATAAATCAGTTTTCTTATATTCAGATGCTACAACGCATAAAAACAAAACCAGACAAAATAGTCAACGACTGCTTGAATCCTTGAGAAAAAGCTGACTACTGAGCAGTTCTCTTCTCTCTTCGAATTGCTCCATCGAATACACCAAGATTGCAACTTTAGATCTACCCGACTATCAAGATCACAAACCCAGAACTCAACATGCAGTATTTAACTTCAAGAGATAGAATTTAAATTAATAATAAAATTACAAGTTGGAGGAGATACAGTTCCGTTTCTGCATTTAATGCGTTCCAGAAAGCATATATAGACTGATGATAGTCGTTGTAAAGTATAATTAAATGAGCAATTATCAGCCAAGCCATTGATTGAATATGAGAACTGTAACGCCTCATAAAGTTTCTAATTGGTCAAATCCGCAATGAATTAAGCTCCAAAAGCAATCTTATGAAGTTCAATTCTGGGAATCGAATTTCAACTTCTTCGTCAAACAAAGCAAGGGAAATCAAATACTCTCTCACTCCTGAAAGTTGCAAACTTTCTCTGCAACCAAACCGGTGGGAGTCGGGGAAGAGAAAATGACGATATCAAAAGCATCAAATTTTAACAGATCAGTCACTTTCTTTCTATACTCAGCGATAACCCAGTTTAAAGTTCTTCCCCAGTCGTAGAATCAAATACTGGAAATTACAGGAAAAATAATTGAACAAAAGTTGAAATTTCTAAAATTATTTTTTAGAATAAGACGTCTAAGAACCTGGTACTTTCGGCGAAGATGTCGGAAATAGCGGCAACAGCTGCGGTTCTATGTCCCTCGGAGTCGTCGCCGGAGAAGGATGGAAGTAAAATCCTTTCTCTTTAATGGCTTTCTCCTCTGCCTCTGCCTCTGCATGTAAATTCACACTCACATTCTTCAAAGAGCTGAAATTCACGGAACCGGATCGGTCAAACGGGTCGTGTAACAGTGGGGAAACCGGGCTAAGAACGAGCGACGGGAAATCGAGTATGCTGGGGGAAAGAATCTCGTGATTTCGACGAGAGAACCCGGAATTGCCCGAACCAGGGTTAGGGATTAAAGGGCTGATCTTGAAGTTTCTCAGGGCATTTCTTCGCTCGTAGAGCTTAAACCCAGATTGTTGCCTTTTGGGTGTCGTTTTGATGGGCGGAATATGGGTTCTTGAAGGTGTGTCGGGGCCGGAGATGGGGTTAGAAGAAACATTCTTCGAAATTTCTGAGGATCCGGTAAGCATTTGAACTACCTGCTTAAAGGAATTCGTATCCGCCTGAACAAAGGTGGTCGGATAAGGGCTACCGGTTTCGGATCTGGTGATGTGTCTAGGAGATTGTAGTTGTACCTGAGGCAGACACGACGGCGCCGTCGCCGGTGATGGAGCGTGGACCGGAACCCCTCTGCCATTACTGCTGCTGCTGCTACACGGTGTAGTTTGGCTGCTCGGAGATAAGCGTAGAGATGGGCTCGGAGGTGAGTCCATCGTGAGAGAGAGAGAGAGAGGGAGGGAGAAGAAGAAGAGGCAGGGCGTGGTAGAGTAAGGGGATAGAAATTTGTTACGTTTTTCTACTTGTATGCAATTCTCACGTCTTAATCCGCGCGTGCCCAACAGATTCCTAACAAAATAATTTATTTTCTTCAATTATAAATTATTAAAGGTTAATTTAAATTAGAATGATTTTTGTAACATATATTTCTAAATTTTAAAATCGTGAATCAATATTTTTAATGTTATAATTTAATAATAATTTTGTCGATTTAATTCTTTTATTTAACAAAAGAAGTTGAAAAATTATAATTTAATGATTTTTTCTATTTGTCTCATAAGTTAAATAAAATTATCAATTATTATAATATTTTTTACAAGTTTTTAAATTTATAAAATTGATTAAAATTCCTAATTAAGCTACTGGAGATCTAAAAATTATCAAAAAAATAATAATATGAAAGAGTGTAATTTAAAATTATAATAAAATTTATTATTTTGATCGATGATTTTTAAATTTTAAGATATCTGGTATAATTGTCATAATAGTACATGAGTAATTGATGTTTCTCTATTATTATAATACACTAATTATAAAAATAAATAAATAATTCCTTCGTGAGATTTTTCTGCCGCTATATCTTTTTTCTAGATTAAAATAATTAAAAATTAAAAAGAGAATTAGGGTGGGCGGTTACGCTCTCTGAAAGAGAGTAAGTTAACGTTTAGGGAAGAAGCACAAGTGTTGCTATCCAATTGGTCTACACATAATTAAATGTTAAAGGTCAATAGAGAACGCAAAAAAGAGTGGGTCAAACGGTCGTTGAATAACTTTCATTGACTTGAGCGGCTTTGACGTTGACCGCATGTCTCATTAAACGATGCCGTTCGGAGAAACAGTAGTTCACGGATAAACAAGTATGAGCCCAAAAACGACCCAGCCTAGTCTGCGTAACCCGAGTCTGGCCCAGCCCGTTAGAGATCAGATCTTGAACCCAGTACCAATCCAGCCTGAAGTCAACAGAATTTTTTTCTTCTTCTGGAGTCGTTCTCTCACGAGAAGCAAAAGAGCCATTTATATTTGCGTGTAAAAGTGTATTTCTTTGGAAAGCAACTGCTTCCACTGCCACCATTTCAGGCTGAATTACGTCTCTCTTCTCGATGACAGCCATTAATGGCTGAAAGCCTGAAACTTAAGCTATGCGTGGCCTGAAACTTAAGGTATGAGCGTTCTCAAACGTAATTTTTTATTCAAATATAAAGACTACTAGGCAAGTAAAAGAAAATGCTCGATGATGGAAATTGGAACAACAATGCCATGAAAAAGATGAAAATACTCCGAAGTTCGATCGGTGGCTGCATTAACGTGGGCAAGAAGGTTGGAAAGCGAAAGGACCGGCGGAGTAAAGGACATGAGGGTGTTTCTGAGCGTCGAAGTACCATCTCTCCGGCCTCAGTAGCCCACCCATTAAACCGCCATTTATAGATGAAGGTTTTTTGCAGTGAGCCAATGGCGAAGAAGCAAGAAAAACTCTGCACCTATGGAAGGCGAAGCTGGTTATAGTCGTGGGAGCTGACACGAAGAAATAACCTCTCTTATCCGTGGTCGCTTTTTGCACCAATGGGCGGTACTTGGTATTTTTGCAGACCAGTTTCACAGTAGCACCTGTCGAAGAAAGAGACAAAAACCCATTAATTTTTCTGAAGGAAAAAAGCTGATTCTGGTGTCGGGTCTTGGTGTGGCAAAAAGTATTCGTGACTCCTTGAAAAGGGCAACGAAATGGAGTCCAGAGTTAGGGTTTAGGGTTACGGCTAGTAAGTCGTGTTGTTTAATGGTTACTTCTCCGTTCAAATTTAAACGGAAAAGTGCATAGGATATCGAGCGCCCAACAGAATTTTTGGGAAATACCGTAGCTTTGTTAGTTCTTGAGCAGAAAAACCGAGACAAACAAGATAATAAGAACATGCATTTGATATCTGCTTCGATCGAACTACAATAAAAATCTAGATTCAGTAAAAGTAGACGAAATCTAATGTAGTTTTCAGGTTAGGGTTGCATTAGCTGGACCGAAAAATCATCAGACAAAAAGGAAAATGATAAAGAGTTGAAAGCTTTGAACTAACCAGCAATGGGAGTAGCTTTCCAGAGAGTATCGACCCCCCGGTACTTGCATGATTTGCAATACACAACACCTTCAACTGCTATAAAACTTCTGGGGGCTGAAGACACAGGCGGTGAGGTCGGTGGATGAGCCGTCGGAGGCTGTGGGTCGGGGTGATGAGGTGGGTAGACAGGTGGATAATGAGGGGGAGGGAGGGGAGGAGGGTGGCTCGGTGGCTCAATCGGACCATGAGAATGAGGTGCGTAAACCGGTGCATGGCTCGGAGGGTGGTTCGGTGGCTCAATCGGACCATGAGTGTGAGGAGCGTAAACCGGTGCATGGGCTGGTGGGTGGTGGTGGGGATGGTGTGGGTGGTGGTGGTGGCGGTGGTGGTGTGGCGCGTGGGCCGGAGGGTGGTGAACAGGGTGGTCAAACGGCAGCGGAATGGGTGATTCAGAGATGGGATGAGCTTGGTTTGAAGGAAACAAAGCGAAGCAGCTCAGTACGAAGATAAGCAACGAAGCACTGCGTGCGATAGCCATGGGGGTCGCCGGTCACCGCTTCTAACCGGAGCTGGAAAGCAAGATACAGCCAGTGGTGGTTTTCAGGTGGGGGTTTTAAAGAAGGTTTTCGAGCCGTTGGTGCATGAAAAACGAAGAAGGTCACGTGCTAAAGAGCCTTGAAGTAGCAGCAAATGTTTTTGGAATCATTTGTTTATTAATTATAATATATGATTTAATTACATGAAAATGGTCACTGATTACTGTCACGTATCACGTCACCTTATTTAATTCAGAATTCACACTTCATTATTTGGATCAATGAGGACTGTTCTAGCTAAATTGTAGCTTAATCCACCCTGTATTGCCCACCCAGCTGCATGAAATTCATTAATTGGTGAACAAGATATCCAAAGATAAATATAAAAGATGTAAAACAGATTAGGGTTGGCAAATCCTGCCCATGGTGTTCCAACCGAACTGAGCAGGTTGCACGATTCTAGTCAGTTCTAAGAAAGATCAAAAGGTTCTAGTATTTTATAATAAATAATTATTTATATATTTATTTATTAAATATATTTAAATTGATATAATTACGTAACAATACATTGAATTATGATAAGAGAATAAATATAAAATTACTTTTATCTATAAACTATAAGTCTACAAGAGTAATGTTATAAAATTACATACAATAGTAATGTTATAAAACTGAACAATTTCTAAAATATTTACACAATGTATATGTTGAATTTTTTTACTAAAACTTAATTTGTTGGGAAAATTCAAGACTTTTTTGTGTGAGAATTGCAAGAGTTTCATTCTAAAATTTGGATTTTTTTTTTTTAAAAATAAACGTATTTTTCTTGAATTACTATGAAATATTTTTTAGTGAGCCATTATAACATGGACATTAACCCTTCGAACCGCCGTTTGTTACATTAATGTTAAATCCCTACAGAATCTGTCGTCTTACTTGTATCTAAAAAGTCAAAATCTCCCGCCTTCAAAGCCATTTCATCTCAGTCCGACAATTTGTGAAGGAGTTAAATCACGACGACTCAGCGGCCCAGAAATATGAGGCATTTACCTGATATCTCAAGGAGCTACCCCAACATTGGAGGTAACAACTCCCATACTATGATAGCGCAGACGTCGAATTTAGGCTATTGTACTCAATCTACAATCTCTGAGCCAACTGAACTATGTCCGTGCGGACATGAACGTCGTCTTCCTGTCTACTGAACGGGCTGCTACGAGCTTGGTATGGTATTGTCAATGTTTTCACGATGGCTCCATCCGACCGTAGCTCCTTTGATCTGATGTTGAAATCTATGCTCTCCCTGAGTTATTATCTTTAAATCGAACAGAATGGTGCAAGCCCCACCTAATGTTAGTCGATTATCGTGATCTTCAACTTTCTAATTTGTATTGTATTGTCTACGACAGCCTATTTCCCACTATTTTTGCGATTTTATGGTATCATTCTTGGCTGTTTGAAGTCCACTCCCATCAATGGACTTCAAAGAACACATGGGAAATGAATTTGATATCTAAGTGCATATTCTCGTTCCTTGCTTCCAATCATCTTGTTTCGAGTTGTTTCCACTCGATCCATCCGACCGGCCAATGCATACATATTGGAAAGCATGATATAGTGCCATGGATTTTCGGGTTCTAGCGCTAAGAGAGATCGTCTGAATTCCCGGATTAGACGCCCCAGTTATATGGATAAATTAGTAATTATGTAAATAATTAGGTTATTGTGAAGGCTAGCTAAGCTTTAAAGGTAATAAAGAGCTCACCTGGGCCGGAATGGGCTGCATCGATGAGTCGCAGGGCCTAACTGCCATGGACCGCCTCTCTCTCTCTCGCTCTCGCTCTCGTCTTACTTAACTCGTCTCGAGCGCCGTTAGATGCAATTTTGTTTCTCAAATTCCCAGGGTCGCGCTCTCCTCTCCGCTAGGGTCACGTTTCTTTTCCAACTCGTACAGAGACTCGCAATCGCGATTCTTAATTACCGGCTAGACTAGAACTTGCGCAAAAAACCCTAGACACATGGAGGACGACGTCGAGTATGATCAGATTATGAACGACGACGAGGAAGAAGAGATTACGCAGGAGGATGCTTGGGCTGTGATCTCCGCTTATTTTGAAGAGAAGGGATTGGTCCGTCAGCAGCTCGATTCCTTCGACGAGTTCATTCAGAATACGATGCAGGAGATTGTGGATGAGTCTGCTGACATTGAAATTCGTCCTGAGTCGCAGCATAATCCCGGACACCAGCCTGATTTTTTGGAGGTGCGTCTGTGATTTTTGTTGTTTCTTACGGGGAATGATGAATTTTGCAGATGAATTCTTTGTTATGTGGGCGACTTCGTTATTCAGCTTTACTCTGTTTAGTTTGTAAATTGAGCAGTCTCGTCCTCCTTAAGTCTAGTAAACACGAACGAATCATGAACATAATGCTCTGCTCCATGACTATCGTGTAGTTGTTGTTTGGCTTCAAGCTTCAAAATTGGTCGATGAGGTTGTTAAAGGATTCTTTTTTTTAACTGTAACTTGCAGTAAAGAACGGACTTTTTAGAGTTCTATTGTGAATATTCTATGTGATCAACAATTTTTTGGAGCATGAAAAATTTATACTAAAACAGTCCCTATATGGTTACGCAGACTATATACAAGATCAGCTTCGGTCAGATATATTTAAGCAAGCCTATGATGACTGAATCAGATGGAGAAACTGCAACGTTGTTTCCTAAGGCTGCTAGATTGAGGAATTTAACATATTCAGCACCTTTATATGTTGATGTCTCTAAAAGAGTAATTAAGAAAGGGCATGATGGTGAAGAAGTCACTGAAACTCAGGATTTTACCAAAGTCTTCATTGGGAAGGTTTGTTTTTTATCTTTTCTTTCTATTCTTTTAGCAAAGAAGGATTTTGGTTGCATGTAAGCATTTTTTACTGTCAGGTTCCTATTATGCTCCGGTCAAGTTATTGCACACTGTATCAGAACTCAGAGAAGGATTTAACTGAGCTTGGTGAGTGCCCATATGACCAAGGGGGATACTTTATCATTAATGGCAGTGAAAAGGTCCTTATAGCTCAAGAGAAGATGAGCACGAACCATGTTTATGTTTTTAAGAAGAGACAACCCAACAAGTATGCATATGTGGCAGAAGTTAGATCTATGGCTGAATCCCAAAACAGGCCACCTAGTACGATGTTTGTGCGAATGCTTTCTCGAACTAGTGCAAAAGGGGTAATTGCTTATTTTTAGCAGCGATAGCTGCCTTATTGGAAGATCCACCTATGCTTTTTCTGTAACAAAGAAATGATATTATGTATTAATTTCTGATGTCTTCGTTGATATATTTTTAACAGGGATCCTCTGGGCAATATATTCGTGCTACTCTTCCATATATTCGAACTGAGATTCCTATTATTATCGTATTTCGAGCTTTGGGCTTCGTTGCTGACAAAGATATTTTAGAACATATTTGTTATGAGTTTTCGGATTCTCAAATGATGGAGTTGCTTCGGCCCTCCCTTGAAGAAGCATTTGTAATTCAAAATCAGCAGGTATCTATGTTTATGTAATCGACACAGAATTTCATAGCTTACAGAGCTGGTGTAGTTTCTGCCATCCTTGTTATGTTTGTTTTTTTTTTAATCTTCAAGTTGTTTCTTTCTCTGGAAAGCATTTTTTTTCTCTGATATATGATGCCTGATAGGTAGATTTTTCTGTTTCCAGGTTGCTTTGGATTACATTGGAAAAAGAGGAGCAACAGTTGGTGTAACTAGAGAAAAGAGGATCAAGTATATTATTTTTATTAGTTTGGCTTTTCCCCAACAGTTTCACATAAATTTCTCATCTGCGTATAGAGAGTATTTGATGCGTCTATATTGCAGATATGCTAAAGAGATCCTTCAGAAGGAAATGCTTCCTCATGTTGGGGTAGGAGAGTTTTGTGAGACAAAGAAAGCATTTTATTTTGGGTTAGCCCTAAGTCTGAGTCTGTTTGGTTTACCATTTTTATCATTGTTTTGAATTATTAACACAAGGCTTTTATATCTACCAGATATATTATTCATAGGCTCCTGTTATGTGCTCTTGGTCGGAGAGCAGAAGATGATAGGGATCATTATGGCAACAAGAGATTGGATCTTGCTGGTCCATTACTCGGAGGCTTGTTTAGAATGGTAGTTTTTGTGTTTGAGAAATTGCATAATTATTTACTATATAACTTTTCTTGCATTGTAACTATTATTTTATATGAATGCAGCTATTCAGAAAGTTAACCAGAGATGTGAGGGCTTACGTGCAGAAGGTTTGCTCAATTGAAATTGTTGTGTTTCATTAAACTGAGAATTTCATTTATTATTATGTACCTATCTATTTGATACATGTAAAATGTCAGGTCTCAACGTTCAGAAGGTTTGTTCTCTTTGAAATTTATTGTGTTTCATCCAAGTGATAGCTTCATTTATGATTATGTACCTCTATTTGATACATGAAAAGTGTGAGGTCTCAACGTTCAGAGAGTTTGTTCCTTGGAAATCTATACTGTTTCTTTGAAGTAATGATTTCATTTATGATTATTGATAATCTATTTGATTCATGGTACAGTGTGTTGATAATGGAAAGGATGTTAACTTACAATTTGCCATCAAAGCAAAAACTATAACCAGTGGGCTGAAGTATTCGCTTGCTACTGGTAACTGGGGACAAGCAAATGCAGCTGGCACGAGAGCTGGAGTGTCACAGGTGAGAGAAAAATCCTTTGTATGAGACACATGATACTGCTAACATTTAAATCTCTTAATTGCAATCTCTCCTTACCTCTCCTCCCTACTTTTTTGCTATTTATTGTACAATGTGTCATGAGCTTTTTTTTATATTGATTAGTGTGAAAAGATTCCAAAGCAACAACTTTCTTTTTACAGGTGTTAAATCGTTTGACATATGCATCTACTTTATCACACTTACGAAGACTTAATTCTCCAATAGGACGAGAAGGTATGACCTGTTCTGGATCTGCTACGATCCGTTTTCATTTTGGAACAAAATCTTTGTTAAAGAGTTGATTTACCTTGAGAAATTGTTGTGTTGTTCTTCACTAAACCGATATTTATTCCAGGAAAATTGGCCAAGCCACGGCAGTTGCATAATTCCCAATGGGGAATGATGTGTCCTGCTGAAACACCAGAAGGACAAGTACAACGCTAACCGAACTTCTATGTGAAAATTTGTTTGTTAAAAATACTAAACATATATATATATATATCTCATGTATATGTAAATTTTTATTATTGTATCAGGCGTGTGGACTAGTAAAAAATCTGGCACTGATGGTTTACATTACTGTTGGATCAGCTGCTCATCCCATTCTGGAATTTCTTGAAGAGTGGGGAACAGAAAATTTTGAGGTAAGCTGTATGACTTCAAGTACTTACGTGTGGCCTGTCTTTTGCTATTTTGTATATCCTGGGCACTCACTTGAACATTTTTTATTCGTTGCAGGAAATATCTCCTGCAGGTATCCCTCAGGCAACTAAAATTTTCGTCAATGGTTGTTGGGTTGGTATCCATCGCAACCCTGACATGTTGGTGAATACATTGAGAAGGCTGAGACGGCGGGTAATTTGCTGCTACCATCTTCTCGCACTTTGTTTGATTTATCTTTCTGTGTCCTTTTATTTACGATCTGTTTGTAATATTTCCTGCTGATAAAGATTTGGTTAAATATGATAATCTGTTTGTTGATCTATCTTATGTTAATTTTATCACAGAGATGCCACCAACTTTATAATTTATTACATTTCTGTTTTCCTTTTACTTATCATTTTTCTTCTCGGAATTTTGTGACCAGGAATATGGGATTTTGGAATTCAAAAATAACAGTTGCCATGTTAAAAGTTACTCTCCTTTATCGGCATTCTTTTTTGAGTGTCTTTCTGTTACTTGATTTGATTCTATAATAATAAAGATAGATCTTTTTACCTAACAATCTTTCATTTAAAAGAACAGCTGATTTTGTTGTAAAGGTTAATGCTGTTAATTGTTCTTGCTTAGCTGTATGGTTTTGTGACTGCTGATTGGGCTGTCTTTTCTGTAGATTATTATTCGTTCAAGTCTTTCTGTTCGATTGTCTTCTGATATCCATATGACGTTTTCTATGGCTAGGTGGATGTCAACACTGAAGTTGGTGTTGTGAGAGATATCAGCTTGAAAGAATTGAGGATATATACTGATTATGGGCGCTGTAGTCGTCCTTTGTTCATCGTTGAGAAACAAAGGCTTCTAATAAAGAAGAAAGACATACAAGCTCTACAGCAGAGGGTTAGTGAAGTTTAAACAAAATTGATCTTTGAATAATGTTTAATTTCTTTTTTGTAATCTTAATGAAGGATTAATATGACAGGAATCACCAGAAGATGGGGGCTGGCATGATCTTGTGGAGAAGGGATTTATAGAGTATATAGACACTGAAGAGGAGGAGACTACTATGATTTCCATGACAATAAATGTGAGTAAGGAGTTGGAGACCACATCCTTACACTATGTGGTTGTGTAGAAGCTATTGAAAACTTAACGGCATTTGAATTGTGCCAGGATCTTGTTCAAGGAAGACTTAATCCAGAGGAGGTTTATTCTGCCACTTATACCCATTGTGAAATTCACCCATCATTGATTTTGGGTGTTTGCGCCTCAATCATACCATTTCCCGACCATAATCAGGTCAGTATATTTCTTTGGAGAATCGTTTTCTTCTATTGAAGTTTCTGCTTATTGGGTTTTTCTCCACTTAGTCTCCACGTAATACATATCAATCTGCTATGGGCAAGCAAGCTATGGGAATTTATGTCACTAATTACCAATTTCGAATGGTATGTCTTTTTTTCCTGAAGATTTATTCCTTTTTTATGTTGCATCTAGTCAACAACACATTGGTTTACTTTTTTCCATGGATTCCAGGATACGTTGGCTTATGTTCTGTACTATCCACAAAAGCCTCTTGTCACAACAAGAGCTATGGAGCACCTCCATTTTAGGCAGCTACCAGCTGGGATTGTAAGTGCATTAGTACCCCTCGCCTGTTTTTATCTTGTTAAGTTGCATGATGATGTGATTGGCATGTTGTTTTTTTTAGAATGCTATTGTTGCCATTGCTTGCTATTCCGGTTATAATCAGGAGGATTCTGTGATCATGAATCAATCCTCAATTGACCGTGGATTCTTCCGATCACTTTTCTTCCGTTCATATAGGTGAAATTGCTGCCATGACTTCTATCTTTTTAACAAATTGAATATTTGTTTAATCAGTCGCTGTTATTCTCTACCCATACCCATCCACTAAATGTTTGATACAACTTTTTAGGGACGAGGAGAAAAAGATGGGAACATTGGTAAAAGAAGATTTTGGTCGTCCAGACAGGTCTAATACAATGGTGAGAATGGGTTTATGATATTCCCTGGATGCTAGACATTTGCTAATTGGTTGTTTTTCTTTACAGGGTATGAGGCATGGGTCGTACGATAAATTAGACGACGATGGTCTTGCACCTCCTGTAAGCTAATATTTCATGTTATTAACAGATAGCTGTGCGAATGAAATTGTAATGATTGATCAATGTTTGGGTTAATCTTCTAGGGAACCAGAGTTTCAGGTGAAGATGTCATCATTGGAAAGACTACACCTCTTTCTCAGGATGAAGCCCAGGGACAAGCTGCTTCTCGTTACTCACGGCGTGATCATAGCATAAGTTTACGCCACAGCGAGACAGGCATTGTAGATCAAGTAAGATTAGCTTTAGTTTGAATAATGAATTTCTATAATAGTTTAGGTATTTGTATTTTCCGTAATAACTTCGCACTTTCTGTATCTTTTTTATATTTCTATAATCACTTTTGCTTCTAGGTTCTGCTGACAACAAATGCAGATGGATTGAGATTTGTCAAAGTAAGAGTCAGATCTGTTCGAATACCTCAAATAGGTGATAAATTCAGTAGTCGGCATGGTCAGAAAGGGACGATTGGGATGACGTACACGCAAGAGGATATGCCGTGGACAGTAGAAGGGATTACCCCCGATATCATCGTGAATCCTCACGCTATCCCCTCACGTATGACTATCGGGCAGCTCATTGAATGTATTATGGGAAAGGTTGCAGCTCACATGGGAAAGGAAGGAGATGCCACTCCTTTTACAGATGTCACTGTAAGCAATGACTAATTGTGCTATTTAATTCAATGATTCCTTCAAGTGTTTGGATTCTTCGATGAGAATTTGTTTTTTTTTTTCTCATTTTTCTTGATTTGCTTTGTTTCTTTTAGGTGGACAATATTAGCAAGGCTCTACACAAGTGTGGATATCAAATGCGGGGATTTGAGACTATGTACAATGGTCACACGGGTCGACGACTCACTGCCATGATTTTCCTTGGGCCCACTTATTACCAAAGACTAAAGCATATGGTTGATGACAAAATTCATTCTCGAGGAAGGGGTCCAGTGCAGATACTTACTAGGCAGCCTGCTGAGGGTCGATCCCGTGATGGAGGCCTCAGGTTTGGAGAAATGGAGCGGGACTGCATGATTGCACACGGGGCTGCTCATTTTCTAAAGGAGAGGCTGTTTGACCAAAGCGATGCGTATAGAGTTCACGTTTGTGAGCGTTGTGGGTTGATAGCCATTGCAAATCTCAAAAAGAATTCTTTCGAGTGCAGAGGATGCAAAAACAAAACCGACATTGTTCAGGTACCCGTTCGTTCTTCCTCTTTTGATTAAAAAAGTCTCTTTATTCTCTCCGGAGATGCTGATGACTTTAAATTTTTATTTATGTTTTAATTACGATGAAATATAAGTTGCTCTGGTTTTGGGCATCGGTGGACTTATGCAGGTACATATTCCCTATGCTTGTAAGCTACTCTTCCAGGAGCTTATGGCCATGGCAATAGCCCCAAGAATGCTCACTAAAGATGTCAAACCTTTGAAAGACCAAAAGAAGAAAGGATCGTAAGATCCTTAGAGACATGTTTTACCCATGTGATCAATCAGCAAAACCTCGAGACATGTTTTTCTGCGGTGACCAGATCGACAAGAACTAGAGGATGGCCTGGTGTTTTAGCTGAAACTGTCTTGTTTTATGAGAACCAATATGACCCTTGACGGAGAAAGAGTGAGACTGAGTTAGTCATATATGTAATTGTTTCAATGTGTACTGGTTGAGCTTTCATCATCTGCTTTAATTAATGGAATTGGTTTGTGTTCTGTTCTTAGGTGGATGTAGCAATGGTCATTTTCTAATTGGGTCTTATTTTATCTCAAAATAGAATCAGAATTGGAACTCAACAATTTTGAATTTTTAGAACAAAAACTAACCGTTCTTATTTCGTTCTGATTTTTTAGAACAAAAACTAACCGTTCTTATTTTGGATTTTAGGTAATTAAGTAGATTTATAATTAATTTTAAGATTTATATAATATTTAATTATGGTTTTAATTGAATTTTATCTAATTTTAACACGATTTTTTACTCTTAAAAATCGGTATCGACTCATAATTTATGATATTTTAAAAATTAAAACAAAGATTGGATTAAAATCGATAGTTCTGCTCTGATTAGCAATTGTGATTTGGTTTTGTCTATCCCCAAGTAGATGCCTTATTTAACTAACTGTGACCTTCATTTTTTGTTTGATACTAAGCAATTTTTTGTTAGATTTTGAGTCATTGAAGCTATTCTTAATTAGGCTCATTAAGTAATCATAAGATCGTTTGGTTTTATTGAATTAGTAAGTTATATTTTGGTGGTTCAATAATTATTAAGTGCTCACGAGTTTTATAAGCGTGAAATTTATAGACCGGTAAAATTTTAAAGTATTAGTTAAAAAATATATTTAATTTCATGATGTTTATTCATATTTTGAGCTACCAGTGATATCAATGAAGCAAAAAACTCATCTTCGTTTCATTTAACACACTAAGTAGGGTTCTGCTTTTGTTCATTTTAAATTTAAAATTAGATTTTTTAAATTACCAAAATTAAGAGATTAATTGGATCATTAGGCTAAATAAATTATAAAATAAATATTATTTTATTTGCCAACAATTTCCAAAACCCAATGCATTTGGAAATAACAATGAGCTATCGTATCATATGAATCCAGTCCTAATCTAATATTTGCTTGGAAGTTCACTGAAGGTGAGATTTGAAAGAGAGAATGGGAAGCGAAGAAGTCGACGATGAAGGACCGCCCCCGGGATGGCCATCAATCGCTCCTCCCCAGTCGACGCCGTCCTCCGGTGAGTCCTCTTTTCGTATTTCAGATTCCCCCTTACTCTAGTTTAATGGTTGTAGCCTTTCGACTATGGTATAAATCGAAAACCACTCCATCACTGCCCTAATTTTGGTTCAGTACTGATCGTCGATTTAGCAAAAGGGGTTCATTTAAATGCAGCAACAGTCTCGAATCCTTCCGTTCGGTTCAAATAGTTGAAGTATCGACAATCCTCGACATCCATGGCTGAATGGAATACATTCAATGTCAATGTGCACTTTCAGTGCCTATAATCTTTTTTTCTTTCCCGTTTATTCCCCCACTAAGTATTTATGCACCGAGTTGCCCTCGGCTTGTAGTTCTTTTTGGTTTTATTGTCAGTTTGTGCGGAGGAAGAAATAGAGGCTCTAATTTGGGTGAAAGCAGCACAATGTTTTTAATACTAGAATTAGTGTGGACAATTAAGTTTGTTGAAGGTTTTATGACCAAGAGTTTATTTGTGTATCGCTCAGAAATGGCTCAAATGGTTTGTGGTACTTGCCGCCGGCTTCTCAAATATCCTAAGGGTTCTAGACATGTTCAATGCTCATGCTGCTCAACCGTCAACTTTGTGTTAGAAGGTTAGTAAGGAGTTTATGTACTATAATTTGTGTTATTTTCTTGTTACCGACGGCCATAACACCCATTCTAACATTGAACTACAATATATGTCGTTTCTGGGTAATTAGCTCTGGAGTAATGTTTATTTTCTAATTTTACATTATTAACGTACATGTTGACGGGCTAGACAAGGATTAATATAGTTAGTATAATCAAGAAAATAATTAGGATTAATTATTTATAGTTATTATCCTAATCATTATTTGATGCCATATTATATTTCAAAGAGTTTGAATGGGAAGGTAAACATAGAATCATCCTTAGCTTGTTTGCTCAGTAATTCTATTTGCTTAAATCATGAAACTTCGGAACTACCCTTATCCTACATTAACATGGTGCAACGGGATTTAAGACTAATGACCGTTGCAGCTTACTTGCTTCTCTGTATTGACAAAGTCTTGAACTACACTACATTATCAACTATCTGATGATATTTAATTAGTTTGTCTTGGATTGCTCCGTCATTATTGTTATTATAATACCCGTTTTTTCAGGTCATGAGGTTGGGATTGTTAAGTGCGACGGTTGTGCAGTGTTATTGATGTACCCATACAGTGCACCATCCGTCAAGTGTTCCTCTTGTCAAGCTGTGACAAAAGTTGGGGTGGGTCAATTTATTCCTACATTACTAATATTGTATGAAGCCTACATGTTAACAAGAGAAGAAAACCCCTAATTATTGTTCGAACTAGAACCTGTATTTGGTATTGGCTCAGTTTATTTCCTACCCTGTGAGAACCATGACCGGTTCTTTATGTAGAAGAACCGTCTTTCATGGTTTAGTTCACGGTTTTGAATGCTAAAAATCAATGGAATCATGAGAACCGTAGATAAAATCCAACCTGATCTCATTCAGACCTACAAATAACATTTGATTCATCCAGAATTTGGAGAAATCTACCCAAACTCAACACTAAACTTAATATTAATTGTAGTTTTATTTCATAAGTGAAACCCATCTCGTGTTTCTTTCTATACATTAGGTTATGGTTCCGGTTCTAAAACCTAGGTATCATTAGCATACACAGTGGTCAGATTCAAATCAAGACTGGACAAATTACCTCTACTTCTAGTTTAGGATTTGGGTTTTTAATATTTCATCATCAGATTATGTAACATTTGTACTCATTTGTACTGAAAAACTCATGACGAGAACATTAAGGAAAAATAGCTAGTAGAAGTTATTGATCAATCACATAAAGATGATAGATTCTTTGCACTTACATGTTATTTGTGATGTCTAATTTGTGAAGGACCACAACAGGCGCGCCCCTTGGTCGGTTCAACAAGGTCAACCACAGCCTCCTCTCAACCCTGTTCAATAAAAGTAATCATCTTATATTCTATCCCATGATGTATTTCATTACAGCACTTGAATCTCTTTCGCTTGTAAATATCAAACATGTAGCTAACTCATCTGTGCATGTATATGCCCGTCCATTCTAAAATTTCAAATTTGTGGGATGAGATCCGCAGATAATTATTCTAATAGTTGCTTGCTTCTGTTATTCGGGACTTCTGGAAAAGAATGCGATAATTTGCTCCCTAGATGAATGAAAGTAAACTTGCAAACAGTCGGCAACTTATTATATTTATTTCATCAATCTAACAACGAAATGAGAGCATTTTTTTCCGCAATGGACTGATGCAGCAGAAAACTGAGGGAATCTCGTTTTCATGAAAAATTATGCAACGTTGTAGGAAACTGTGAATGACAATCAGAAGAGCAACTTGGCTTGTAGACTCAAGCAATTTCCAAAAAACATATAATTGAGTGTAGTATAAACGATTGCTGTATGACAATTTCTAACCGTCAGTCATCATCAGGTGAGAAATCCTCGTCAGAAGCAGGCTCTAAAAATGACCCCAGAGTTTTCCTCAAAATGCTGAAAGTTTTATCATCCTGTTGTCAATGGAAATGGGATGCCAAGAATAAGTGAAGCTGGGTCAGATTGAATTAGTAACTTAATGATTTACCTGTTTTTTCTTCTTCAGCGATTCTTCTAGCTTAGCAATTTTATCCGCACAATCTTTCTCGTGGTCCAATATCATATTCCTTTCTCTCTTCCCTGATTACGTAGGTCAGAAGGTTCCTAAACATTGCTACAACCATATAACGGTCTATAGAATCTTACTTAGTTGTTCATATTTGGTGAATAATCTTTCCTTCTCTTCTTCAAATTTTGAAAGTGTATCTGTCAAAAAGCTTGTAACTATTAGTTTTGCGACAAAAGGGCCTAGATTATCCTGTGTAAAATATGAGAAGAACTTTGATCTTTGCGGATCTTAGTGTCATCAAGAAGTTAGGAGTCATTCTCCATGAAACCTAAGAATGCTGGTAGAGATAATTAAATGTAGATACTGCCTTTTAAAGAATGGAGGTGGGCGGCTTTCTCCTTGCAGAACTTCTCGTAAAGTGCTTGGAACTTGGAGGTTTCATTCCTCAAGGAATTTTCACTCTACAGAAAATTAACCAGAAATAATTATCGCCATACACGAATTAATCTACCAATCGCAGTGTTTAATTGTTGGTTATTTCTCATTGGCGTCCCTATCACGACCTCTTTTGAGCTTTTCGAAAGTGCTCTAGCAAAACTTTGCCTGCCAATCAAAAATGAAATGATTCTTAAAATAATCTCAATTACAATACATGTGTCATACATCAAAATCGTGCTGGAAATGTCATCCACGACACACCAAAAAAACGTAATGGCTGAGGTGTGTTGTTTTTTTTTTAAATTACCTGTCCTTCTCAAATTTAGACTTCAAGTCATCAGTCATAGTCCTTATCTCACCTGCCACACTTTCACAACAGGATATTCAAGGTAAAAAAACACTGGAAATATTCTGATGCTTAAGGAAGGGAAAATTGTGGACCAGAAACGAAAATCAAACTTTACTACACAATATCTGCTTTCATCAGAAAGAAAATTAAGGATGGCGTAAAACCATGAAACTGACAAACGATGATGCGATTCGACAAATGATCAATATAAACATCTCAAATCCATGCTTCATTTCAAAATCTTCTCCTATCTTCAATAGAATGGTAAAACGACAACGAGAATAGTAGAATTTCCATCAACGCTAACAAGATTTGCAGTTCAAATGTTGGCAACACTTCAAAGACATTGGAATAAACCTCGAAATAGTTTCATCATTCTTTTTCTGGCCATCCTTTTGTGTCTTCTCTTTGATCTGTTGCAGCGCCGACATAATGCCTTTGATATTGCTGTAATTGCGACAAATTTCTCTCGTCATTAATCACAAAGCTAAAATTACGGAGAAAAAACAATAAAAAAACCTGAACGATTGTGAACCTGGAAAGATCAACATCGAATTCAAGATCTAAATCTTCCTCTCCACGTTTCCTCTTGTCCGAGTTCGGAAGCTCTGGCTCCGATACTTTCTTCCTTGTGCTTGGTTTGGAGCTGGACATTGTAGCCTAGCCTCACTTCGAGACACAGAAAAGCAAACTCGCAGCTACCTTTGGCTCTTTCTGGCGATGTGCAACAGGCAGGAAAGTATTGAACAAAATTCGCAGATCCTCTCAAAAGAAGTCGGTTGTAATTTATACGAAAAAACTCAAATTTCCTAACCAACTATATTTCAAATGTTTTCCCCAAAAGTCCTTAAATAGAACTAATTTAATATTTGATCCTTCTACTAAGGAGTTATCACATAAAAGTCCACAATTTGTGAATTAACAAAATTGTTGCTGCCCAGGATCGAACTGGGGACCTTTAGTGTGTAAGACTAACGTGATAACCACTACACCACAGCAACTTGATATCTTTTACAAGTTATAATTTTCAAAATATAATCTCTTTTCCCAGCTTTTAGTTCATGATTCACAGCTTAGATTTTCGTCCCATTTTGAACCCAAATGAACATCGTAGGCAGAATCACAAAATTTGCCAACGTAATCTGAGTATTTGATGAGAGATTTGTCACACTTCGAACCAGACCAGAATAAACAGGGTAGCTAGAATTGTTGAAGAAATAGAAGAATCCTTGATCCTGAGTCAGAATGAAAGGAAGAAAAAATCGAACATCAACGAATAAAAAGGAAAAAACAGCATTTTTCAAGAACAGTAGCTCCGGCTGCCACAAGATAAGCTTTAGTAATCATTAACTACTTTGATAAGTTCAGCAATCAGTTCAGCAACAAAAAACAACTTTGAGTAACAATGAGCAAAACGAAAGAAAACAAAAAGAATCGTACTAGGGAATAAAACAGCACTAATGACGATTGCTGAATGTCCACAAGGACGTACAATTTATAAACCTTTTGAATTCTGTCCCCACTTCCTATTGTCCTAAATCATCTTTCCAAACTTTTACTAAAAGAGAGACTCTGGAAAAAGAATGGTGACAAACAAGAAGGCACCAACGAGATTAAAGAAAATAAACTGAGTATGTTAGTACATTAATATAGCGTTTATTGTAGGGATAAAGATGAAACTATTAACTCTATATTCTCTCATTTTTGTAACTTTACTAATGGTTTTAAGTTGCTATGAAGAAAATACTCTAATGAAATTTTGTTAGAAAAAATTTATGTATTTTACCAAGAGGATGACAACCGAAAGAGGCAAGAGAACTCAAGTCTATAACTTGCACGAACATAGCTCAGTTGACTCAGAGATTGTAGAATTAGTACAAAGAGCCTAAGTTCGACGCATGTGTAGTCCTAGTGTGAGAGTTGTTATCCTTAATGTTGAGGTAGCTCCTTGAAATATCAGGTTAAGACCTCACATCTCTGGGCTCATCGTGATTGACTCCCTCACATGCTGTCGGACCGGGGTGTGAGAGCCTTAGAGGCGAGATATTTCGCCTTTTTAGTACAAAGAGAACTCAAGTCTATAAAAAATATATTAAAAAAGATATTAAAAAATAAAAGTATATTTAGAAAGATAATGGTATAAAGCAAAAAGATGAAAAAAACTATGGAAAATAAAAAACATACGAGGAGAAAAAGATGAAAAAACTCACTCGTGCAACTTTTGGATTGTGTTATGCATTAAACGAGCACTATATTCTTGCTAAAATAAACCTCAAGTCCTCTTTTTGCCATTGCTATAATAAAAAAAATTATTTACCTAATTTATAATTTTGGCTATTAAAATTTTCCATGAATTAATCCAAATCATGGATAATTTGTCCCATTTTCAGTACAAAAGACTTTATCAATTTGATTTTAAATTCTTAGTTTTAATTGTAAATCGTTTAATTAACCAACATGTCTCATTGAATATTTATTTTTTCATAATATAATTTTTTTAATTAAGTTTATCATATTTGTGCTTCCAATAAACCTAATTAATCTTATTTAATTTATCATAATCTTGGAAAACATAAAATTTATGCTAAAATTAAATAGAAAAGAAACAAGAACTTTGAGTACGTTCTAACCCAAAAAATTCTCGGTTCCTTTCAAAAGTTTCAAGAACCGATTTAACCAACATGGTTCGGTTTTATCACAAAATCGATCGGACCATGACACCCTTCCCTAAAAACCACCATAGTAGAACTTCAAAACATGGAATCCCAAAGATAATCATAGAAATCTCCATAACTTAAAAAAATAGATTAAAACAACTTGGTTTCATCATGCAACCTCTTTCTTTTTAAAGCTCAAAAGTTTCCGATTTATAACATCCATCCGAATAAGAATCGACCCGGAGTCTCCTCCTTCGGTCCACCCGATGGACGCCCTCTCCAAAAGCTTCAAAATCTGTCAAAACCAAACACTCACCTACTCAAAGACGCATCATATGAAGTAGAATAATAACGGTATGATTTGTTAGAAATTTATTTCATCCGACTAAATTCAATCTACATTATGTTTATCTTCTTATCCTATTTTTTAAAAATAAACGATGTTGTGACAACAATGTTTGGTTTCATTAAATTATAAAAGGATAATATATTATAAATAATTTATTTATTATATTTATTGGACTGATCATATTTGACACGTTAGTATTTGTTTTAAGGAAATAAGTAAACGTAACATTTTCCATCGATAAATGCAGCTTATACCACAACAACCTTGTTAAAATTTTATTGATTGTCCTTGAGGAATCCTCAACACCTCCAGTAGAAAAAAAAAAGAAACATGATTAGGAGAAAACATTTCAAGCTAAATATTTTACCAGTCGCCTGCGAGACCCTTTCGAGGTATCTTCATTGTTCGTCTCGATTATGACTTTAAGGTACTTGATTGCTGATACAAAAAAGGGTATTGTAGTTTTAATGAGTTTGAAATAATCATCATCGAAATGAAATGAAATAAAAGCAAGGACCGACATGGTAAGCCAGAGAGAGAAGTAAGATGACCCTTCAGAAATCTTATGGCCTCCTTGATTTCAACGTCATGTAAATCAAGTACCAATTCATCTTGAGTCTCTGCATTGCTGCTAAAGAACAGAGACGCAGATGATAGAGATCCTCAGAGTTTGAGAGTTTCAAATATTTATTGTGTGTATGGTGAGAGAGAGAGAGAAACAATAATGCATCTGACCTAGTTTCCACAATAATTTGACAGGATGCTTCATCAGCTTCACGAGCCTTCAGACAAAAAAATTGTCCCTGTCCAACGAAACATCCAAAATATTCATAATAAATGAACTCCTTACAAGTTTGAAGATGAGAGATAATCCATAATTAGAGAACCATATAGTCCAACGCCTCATTATCAAAAACTCTTTAGATGAAGAAGTACCTGTTCCAAAAGCTTTCCAGCAAGAACATGATCATCCTTGGTGTATGCATCAATGGCCTAACACGAAAAAAATCCTCGCTTCAAACTCTTGTATATGATGGCAGAAGATAAATTTTCTTTTTCAAATTAACAAACAAATTTGAAAGGCCTCATACAGCTGTATAATATTCCTTCATTGTGGCTCGATACTCCCTAACTGCTTGTCGAAGAAGCAGATATTGATCATCTTTTTTCTTAGCTGCAATATACCATACACATGTATAACAGTTGTTGAAGATGATAATTACTGGTCAGATGGACACATTCATCAAAACACGACTTGTTACGAATTTGAAGTGACCCCAGACGTATTTTTCAGGAATCTTAATAAATGGACATGGAGGGAGTGGGGGCTCGCCTGTTGATTTCCTAAATTGTATGTATGTGTAACAATAAATCATATTTTTCGCATATCAATTGAAAGCAGTCAAACCACTGAGCATCAGATAATCTCAAAAAATTAAAGCAGGTCTTGAGTAAAATGGTGAGTGGCTTGAGCAAATTTTACCCAAACTCAGTTTCAAATTGACAGCACTTGCTCTAAGGATCTCAATCTCCTAAAATCTGGAAACCTAAATATTAGTGTGAAACCTAAAACTTACTGCGGCTCTTTCTCCCAAAAGAATGCTTTTCCAAATTAAACCTTATAAGCATGATTAAAGAACGGAGAAACTGATATTCCTATGCCTTACCATCCTCATTACCATGCTGTGTATGTACAAGAATCTTATCCCCTATATCAATATCCTCTAGGGGTTCTGTCACCATTCGTCTTGATACTGCAGACCGCTGAACGGATTTAAAATTGGTCTTCGGTGACTCCTCAATCCTCTTAGATGTATCAAACAATGCAGTGAAAACTTCCTTTTGAAGATCGTATGTTGTCTTGTCATGTTCTGTTGATTCTATGTCATTTGTCTTTAAAGAGATATTTGCGTTACTGAAGTAAAGAAAGCTAAGATCAATACGTGACACTCCTTCCACGAGAAGAATTAAAATAATGGCCAAATTTTTTTGAGATCATCATACTTAAGTTCTAGAGAAAAACAAATGGGTCAAAGGAAAGATATATACCCTCTATAACCATTAGTCTTTTGTGATTCTGATCTTGAAATAGGTTCTGACTGTAAAACAACATAAATATAGAAAAAGATTTATTATCCAAAAGAAGTGCTGCAATTAAAATCTTAAGGAAATATTTATGCACAAATATTTCTTACATAAGTCATAGACAGTCTAACTTATAAGAACAACAAATTTTTGTGAGATTGATTTTAAATTTTACCATTATGTTTGCTGATCCTCTCACGTCTCTCTTTAACATTAACAAATTAAATTAAACTGAGTGATATCCTTAACTACTAATTCACTCTAACGTATTAATCATATATGCCGCCTGATTGCAATTAAACAAACTAACCATGCCAGAGGACTTAAGGACAGAATCCTTCCTTTCATCCAAAGTAATTGCTGATAGATCAAGTAATTTATCCATGCTCTGAAATCTCATAACAAAAAATACTTAGATAAAAAACTATAAAACTTCCAGCTGAAAAGAAAACAAAAAATGCAAACCATACTCATTCATACTACAATAAAAAGGTGAACTGTCAAGTATTACGCAAACAAGAAAATGACATGAAATAAGATGTAATACTCGAAGGTTCAAAGGAAATTCTTTTCTAACATAAGGAATTAAGGGCCACACAGACAAAAGATGAAACTAAAAGTCAACTTTGGTAAATTTACATACAAGCGTAAAATTGTCTCTAAGTTCCTCTAAAATTGGCTCTGAGTTCCTCAGAGAAAAACCAAAGTTGTATTTCCTGTAAATTGCAACATTTTAATGTAAACTTGAATGGATGAAGCTCTCCATTTGCTCACAACTAGACAGGTTGGAAGGCAGTTTTCTAACCGTTTAACTACAAAATCATTTTGAATTTACAGGGTGAAAAATTCTAGAGACAGCTGATTTTTTTCATCCGTCAATTCCATACACTCTAGGACAGATTGGTCTCCAGTTCAAAGAGAAATTTTAAATTAATGCAAAATACCAAATTACAACCGGGAAATGAAAGATCAATAAAAGACGAAAACCGGATGTTCTATAAAGCATAATCTCACTATACCTTTTGCATGTCATATCCAGAGCTACCTGCAAGTGAAATTGACATCATTAATCTCCCCTGATCTAAAGCTTAAAATATGAAACTCACATGAATGTAAACTTTAAGGTTTATGTAGTCACCAAACTCAATAACAACATAAAAGAGTTTCAGTAAACTGCAGAATACTTAATGCCCGCGACTACTAAATTTCCCCAAATATTTTTTTCTAATTGTAACAAAAAAAAAACATCTTGCATATATTCTCAACTTTAAATTCTTTTAGTAACTCAATAGTCACTTTGCAACATAATATGACTAACAATACATGCCCACTGACTATCAAATCTCCACAGATCTATTCCTAATTGTAACAAAAAAACATCTGACAGACATTCTCAACTTTTAATTATTTTAATAACTCAGTAGTTACTTTTTTGCAACATAATATAATTAAGATTTAAAAGACTTTCAGAAACATTGGTAAACATTGGCAAGTATCTCCTATTACATCAACAACAATCATTCATTATTGACTCTGTCATAAAAATCCACACCATGTGAAATATATTTACAAGCCAAAGCCTAAAACTACCAACAACTAGCTAAAGAGGTACAAAGGAACTCAAAGAAAGAGTCAATGATTGAGAGCCTCAACATCAACAACATGATGGAGTATAGTTGCCAGGACTATGAAGCTGAAAATTAAATAACATGGCTAGAAGGCTGAGAAAACACAAATGTTTAGACTTTAAATATTAGACTAACAATTTCCCTCATTCCCCTATGTGATTTCCATCAACTCCTTTGTTTATTATAAACATCCAGATTTTCAAATTAGGAATTTGCAAAGGGATTTTTCTTAGGGATCAAAACAGTAATTCAAGAGACATTGTAATGAAAAGACATTTCTTTCTATTTCAACTAGTAAAAAAATTATCAATCAAAACAGCAAAATCACCATTAGTTTGCAAGGGAGAGGTCTAAATAGTTACTTACAAAGAACTTTGCAGATCACATCTTTCTCCAGCTTGAACCCATCCCCAAGCATTCGGAAGAGAAAATCCTCCATATCCTGGTGCAAGTAATGATCCTTCGTGGACTTTACATCAACTTTTTTATCCTCCATGGGCAACACTCCATACTCTATTTTTACTGGTTTGAAAACCCTGCTAGACTCATCTGTGTACGGTTTGGATTTAAAATAATCTTTACCAATAACACTAGAAACACTGCCAACTGAAAATGGATGATTTTTAGGCTTCCACTGCTTGGAGCTCCCTTTGGTTAGACGAGACTTATCCAAAACAGTACACTCTGATGTGTCCAATGGCTTCTGAATGGAAACCTCGAAACCACCACACACATTTGAGTTTGAATTGCTTCCCTGTACATTGCATAGGATTTCGCCGGCCAACTCTACATTCCGACCAGCCTTGCAAAAGGCAGAAGCAATATCATCAATTGAAAACGCCTGACCAAATGTTTCTACCAATCCCTTGAGATTTGTTTCCTCTTCATCGCTGATACGCAGCCTTGATCCAGATCGATCCGTTCCATCCATTCTTATCCGTCACATGTACATTTAGAATCGTATTTAACGAATCTGTTCAAAACGGAAAATCCAGAAACAAAGCAAATGAAAACAAACTCAATCGACTAAAATCGACTGATAATATATGATTAGACGTACAACGAATATGGAGGAAGACAACCAATAAAATCCAAACAACAATCGAGTTTGACTAAATTTGACACCAAGTCTAGAGTGAGGAACTCATAATTCAAAGTTGAACCAGCGTAGAAAAAATCGCATTGAATAATCAATATACCAATTCTAATACACGACAGCGATGAAGCTTCCTCCAGAAGTAATGGCATTGATTAAACCAGTAAAAAAATAGCGAGTGAGTGAGGTGGGGTCATTCTTGGCGTGATTCCTTGAAGAAAAAAAGCATAAATGGACTGAGAAAGAGAGAGAGATGGAGAGGCGAAAATGGGATTGATGCCCCACTCTCGCGTCGTCTTCTTCTTCTTCTCAATTCTCTCCCTCCAGCAATTGTTCGGGCTTCCTACTTTTTCCTCCTTTTATTTGTACTTTTCGGTCATTTTCCTAGTAAGGGTTGATTTTCAAAATTATCTTTGCATTCTTATTAGAGCATATTAAAATATACCATAATTAATATAATAAATATTATAAATTAATATTTATAAGTTCTTAAATTAATATTTCAGTAAATATTAGTAATAAAAATGTTGAAAAAATTATAAATTTGTAAAAATATTTATTTTTTTTATGTTAAATGAGTTAATTATAAAATTATTATATATCTTTTTTTTTATTTATCTACAAGTTATTAAAATTAATCATATCGATGAAAATAACTAATTAAATTAATAAAAATCATAAAATTAAAAAAAAAACATGTAAACAAGTTATCTATTGCAAATACTTATTTTTTTATGTTAAATGAATTAATCACAAAATTATTATATCTTTTTTTATTTCTCTATAATTTATTAAAATTAATTAAATTAATAAAAATAACTAACTAAATTAATAGAAATTATAAAATAAAAAAAATATGTTGATAATTTGTAAATTAAAGGTTTTTATTAACAAATTTTAAAGTTAAATGCATTCGTTACTTAGTCTGACAATCACTAGAGCTAGTGAATAATGCAATGTATTTTTCCATTAAAAATGAAGTTGACATAAATACCCTTGCTGTTTAAGGTGTGTGAGTCGGTTCTGCTCCAGAAGAAGAGAGGGGGATCAGGAAGAAGAAGACGATACATAATAAAAGATGATACCGCAGCAATGGGCGTCACCCTGTGGTAATCAGTGCACTCACAAATACGCAGCGCTTACTCAGATTCCTTGTATGATGAACTTCTCTCTCTCTCTCTCTATCTGTGTCTTTTCTTGTTTGTTGACTTATTTAGATTGGAAGGTATGGTTCTTTTTTCTGGATCGAGGCGACGCATTCGCAGCGATTGTATTGCTTCCTGTTTCCATTCGATTGGAAGGTTTTCTGAAATTTTTTGCCTCGTTATTATCATAGTAGAGTTGAAAATATTGGCTAAAACTTACGTGATTGGATAAATGAGATAAGCTCTTTCCTCGTTGTTTATTTTAATTATTGCTGAATCCCAGCTGTGATGCGATTTTTTTTACGATTACGTTTTGACAAGCTCTAGTCTAGCTACTGATATTGTGGCTGCCTCGCTTTCAGTGTATTAATTTTGCCTCCCTGATTCTCATTCAGCTTCTTTTCGAGTCATAGCTAAGGTCTTTTCTGCCATTATGTGATTTGGGAATAGCTGTGCTAGTTCTTGAGTTATATTATATATGCTATCGAGTCTCATAGCTTAGTGTTACGCATATTGGAAGATAATTTGGTACTTTATTGGCATTTACATCTATGGTACGAATCTAAGATCTTGAGCAATCTGATTTAAGATCTTATTGGATTTATTAAATATCACTTTTCACTTGGTGATCATTTAGGATTTTGCAATACTCATAACATATCTAGCAACATTTTCAAAAGCTTAATCTCCACTGAGAATAATTTAAACATTTATATATTTTTTAACATTTCCCATGACTTATAGACCAATTTCTTTTTATGGATCCTTACATGTGTTTCTTTTTCAATGTGGCTATTTATGTTGCTGATACTAGTACTATGACAATCACCAACAATCTTAAAAGTTTAAAATTGGGTTTTGAATCAATCATTTTATACTTTTTTGCGCAAGATTTTACTCATTAGAACTCCCAATAGTGTTGTTACAATCTATATTTGTGGAGCTAATAGTCATCAAGTCTTCAATTCTAATAAATAGTTTAAATTCGATTAATCCCCCTTAAGAGAAATCATAAAACGAGTGATACATGTAATCAACCTCTGCTTTCATTTATAGGGAGAGTATTTTGCAAAAAGGGCTGTGATGCTGATGGAGAGACTTGGGAAGAATGTAAGTAATATTTTGCTTCTTTATCCATCCCTTTCCCATGGTATATTTCTTTCAATTGCTAAGCCCAGTTTGAACTCATCTGATAACTTGTTTGTTGTAATATTCTATTTGTATCTTTATAGACCATAAACATGAAATGACCTTCAGATATAGTGTGCTTTTTCACATCTATAAAAATGGGTAGCACAATCAATTCATGGGATAATGCTGACCTCTTTTAAATGGAGAGACATTTTGGACACCCCGTGCTTAAGTTCTATTTTCACCGGAGTGGAGAGAGACATCTTATTCTGGAAGGCGAGCAGCTAAGTTCACAAGTTGTATTTACACAAATCTGTGGTCTAGACCTGGAACTCAATTCCGACGCTATGTATTTTCCCATTTGATGTTATCTTGTATATTTTGGAAGGACATCAATTCTGAGTTTGAATTTTGAAATTTTACTCCATAGCCTGTTTTTTTCCTTGAAGTGTCTTTAAATTGACAGGTTTGGAAGAGTGTAACGAAATATGTTATAAGGACCCAGTTTTGAAGGATCGGCAGTGGAGCGCTTACATTGATAGATCTCCTGGAGATGCCAATCATTCAGAAGTAAATGGATGTATCTATACTTTTGTTGCTGTGTTTGAATAAAACAATCACTGACCAGCCTCCTTCAATGCCGATACTAAAAAAAGAATTTAAAACTACGACCCGTCATGGGGCTTAAAACGTTATGAGTATATTTGTTTGTTTCGCCATTTCTTAACTAAATTATTCATTTGATCCATCCAGGAATGTTTTCATGCTTGCGTATCTGGCTGTGGTTACAAGGTTAGATATTTATACTTGAGTCCATCAAAAGCTTCATATTCTGCAAAAATAAAATAAAATAAAAAAACGTTCAAACTGCTTTTGTGTTTTAAAGGTTCCTTATTATGGAGAAACTAAATGATTGAATATGATTGTGCAGTTCGATATTGATTCAGAAAAAGTAGTCAAAATTCAACCAAACAGACCAGCTAAACCTCCTCCGGATCCAAAACCAACTCGACCAGCCCCATCGACAGCAGAAATCAACCCCACTCCTGAAGATATGCCAAGTACTTCAGCATGAAGGGAGACATGAGTATTATTAGCTTATCACTTTCGCAGGTTTGTTTTAACCTCCGAGTAAGGTCTCAGGCTTTCCTCAATATTTTTCATAAATTTTGGCGTATAAACTTTGAATTCACCTATAAAAATCGGTCCTCGATTATCGAAGTTGGTAGAATGTAGTTTCTGTTCCTCGATGTTAATTCTAGAAGATAAATATGATCGATTTTTAGACCGCCTTTTTCCTAATTATGATAGTACCCAATGTTGATGCTGAAAGTTATGTTCAATTTGACATTGAAAGCTACCAAATGTTGACGAGACCCGGATTACTCGAACATATAACAGTTTAAATGGAGTTATCGAGCGCGAATGTAACTTTAAGTACGTATTTATGTCTTCTACGTGGTTTCTGATCAATGGAAATGATAAATAGGCGAAAAAACACTTACTTGAATTTTGAGAAAATTAGTGGATTAGTTAACGAAAATCATAATAGCATGGTGTTTTTCAAATTTGTGTCAAGTTCAAATAGTTCATCGTTGAAAAAATAGAGGTATCGTTTACAAATTCGAACATAATTAAGGGGGTAAAGTAATATTTATTCAATATTAGTCTTGCTAAAAGAAATCGGGCAATTACTTGCAATGACAAATCTTACTTATTAACAACTGTATTTAATTAAATTATTTAATTATTTATTAGGTTTATTGTACTAATTTTAAATTATAATATAGGTTAAGCTTTAATATAAAATAAAATAGTAAAATAATATTAGTTTTCTAAGGTAAAGATAGATTGTGCGCTTGCGTAGGAACATGGCTAACACGGTTGGTTTTATCTTTAAATAGAATTGAAATCGTTCTGAATTTTTGAATCAGCATTAGAATTAACGAGTCTAGTTTCGTTTTCATTTGAATCTGATTTTATTTTATATTTAAAAAAAATAAAAATATAATAATAAAATATATATTTTTATTATATTTAAGATAATTTTGAAGTAATTAGATGAATTTATATTAAATTTTAAGATTTATATTAGATTTTATTATAATTTTAATTAGATTTTAATCGATTTTAGAATTTTTTTAATTTAATATTTTAATTTCGATTTTATTATTTTTTATTTTTAAAAATTAGCACCGACTTATAAATTATAGATTTTTAAAAATATAAATTATAAATTTTTTAAAATTAAAACTATCGTAAGATTAAAACTGAATTCCTTTCGGGATTACTGTTTCGGTCCGCTAAGCGCTTGTGCAACCATTTGTTTCGTTCTCTGAATCGGAGAGGTTCTCTGTTGTTTACTTTCCAGAAGAACGAAAACGCAGGGAGAGCGGGTAAGGAACTGATTTTCAGACCGATTTGTACGCCTAGGATGAGCGTTGGCGCGTAACATTCTCGTATGCTTGCAGAAGATTTGGAAGCGCAATGTTTAGTTTGATTTCGAATTTGCGATAAACTAGTAACAAGAGTACAAAATTCAGCGTGTAGGAAGTTCCAGTCTTCAGAGAACTGGAACTTATTAATCTAGAAAGGAAAAAAAACTACTTGTAGAAATGCCTCAGGTAAAGATTATCGCGAAGAATTTCATGGACATGGTGGCTTCCTTGCCCACCCTAAAGCTAGACAAGCTCTATGATAATGCATTCATTTGCGAAGCAATTCTCAGGTTATACTTCTACTGACTTAATTGGTTTTAAGTTCTTCTTTTGCTTGTATTTCATCTCAATTTCTTAATATCCACTCAACAATGGTTGGTTGATGATTTGATCTAACGTGGTTTTTCTACTGCTTTGATGTAAAGTTTGTTTCATTGAAATGTTTCGAATTTTAAATTTCCTGGTAATATTATAATTTGGATCACAATTGCAATTCGTATTGGCATGTTGCGATTCAGAATGCTCTATTTCATGAGTATCTTAATTCTTTGCCCCAAATAGGTAGTTTTTTCCAACTGATTTTCCCTTACTGTTGTAAATCAAGCTTACGTTTTCTATTTATATATTGTAACAGGTCACTTCCACCACTCGCTAAGAAGTATGTCCTACAAATGTTGTATATTGATACTTCAGTGCCAGCCAAGTCCATGGAGGAGTGGGTCCTGGCAGATGGTTTCTCAAAGCATAAAGTTGCAATTGATCGATTGATTCAATTGCGAGTATTCATCGAAACAGTGGACAGGCGTGACTTTATATTGAGATGCAAAATTCTTGTTTTTGGTTGATTGTTTTATATGTTATATGACTATGATTTTATCATTATACTGCCAGTGATGTTGTTGATTCTTTTATTTTTCCAGGAAAAAAGATTCAACCTACAGATTAAATCCAACCTTCCAAGCTAACCTCCAAAAGATCTTGATACATGGGTATGTTCTCAAATGCAATTCAATATTTAATGTCGGGCATAATTGATCCCTTTTATGTTGTTTGGTTCAAACATAGTAAAGCTCTTTTATTTTATTTCTTACTATGTAAGTTTGTGATCATGAATTTGGATGCGTAGGGAAGTGCTTCCAAGAAAGCCGATGCCGTCTAATATCACTGTTAGGCTTCCAAGTTTGGAGGAGCTTGAGTCTTATGCCCTCAACCAATGGGAGGTGTGCTTGGCATTCTTCTGCATCTTTAATGTATTTTCATCTTTACATCCTGTTTGGAATGGTGTGGTCGTAGATTTATTTTGTATTGTATTATACTACATAAGTAAAGTTACATCATCAATCTTAGTTGTTTGCTGGATTGCAATTTTTATAGTCTTACATCTTATTTGTTCACAATAGAGCTTCTTACTACAACTGATAAGTCAGGCTGAAGGGGCATCGAACATTAGCCCTTCTATGATGAAGGTTTTTCAGAAAGGACTTTTGAGTCAGAGGTTTTTCTTCATTTTCAACTGTTTGATTCACATGAAATCACCAACACATGGCTAAAATTTCTGTAATCGTGTTTGTTGTTTTACCATTTTTTTATAGGGACAAAGAAGCACCACGATTAACCGAAAGTGGCTTCCAATTTTTGGTGTGAAACTAGTAATCAGAACAGACATAAACATTTGAACTTCTTATATATGTTTAAATATTTACTATAAATGCATATCTTACTTAAAGTATTTTGTGATTTCGTTGAGCTACAGTTGATGGATACAAATGCACAGCTTTGGTACATTGTCAGAGAATATATCTCAAATTCTGAGGTATCATCGCACTTCTTTCTGTCACTCTAGTAGATTTTATAGTTGAAATGAAGTTCCCTCGAACATGTGAGGATTAGGAAGACTCGGTAGTGAAATATTT
This sequence comes from Begonia fuchsioides, assembly GCA_003255005.1. Taxonomy (NCBI): domain Eukaryota; kingdom Viridiplantae; phylum Streptophyta; class Magnoliopsida; order Cucurbitales; family Begoniaceae; genus Begonia; species Begonia fuchsioides. The sequence continues at coordinate 253,827 of QAOC01021264.1, forward strand.
ACCTTTTTTAATATTTCTGGTGTAGGAACTAAGTGTGGATCCTGCAGACTTAATCTCATTTCTCCTAGAACTTAGTTTTCATGTCACAGGCGAGGTATAGTGCATGTTCTTAAATTTTGAAATGATTTTTTTTTGCTCCGCGTGGCCCTTTATGACACGTTTTCCTATCATAATTTCTATTTCTAGAAATCTGAATGTCACTTGTGATGAATATAACAAGTGCGCTTTGTTGGTACTCTATCATTGAACTCTCACGCAAGCCTGTTTCAAATGATATGGCATTATTTTCCTACAGTTCTTTCTTATTTAGAAAATTTCTTACCACGAATCTCTACTTTTTTATATTGATTACTTCTTTTATCCCAGGCATATGATATCAGCTCGCTGACAGATGTTCAGAGACATACAATCAAGGATCTTACAGATTTGGGTTTAGTCAAACTTCAGCAGGTTTGCTCGAGGATTTTTTTTTTCTTTTACATATGTAGAACATGTTCCTTAACTGCAGCTTCTCAAGACTTCGATTCTACTTCTTGAATTGGTTTTGGATAATTCACTAGGGCAGGAAAGAGAGTTGGTTCATTCCTACAAAATTAGCTACAAATCTTTCAGTGAGTTTGGCAGAATCATCTTCACGAAAACAGGTGTACTTTCTATTTAAATGTGTTTGAGCCATTATCACGGTAGGCAAAGGTTGTGACTATAAATTTTTAATTTGGACCAGGGATTTGTGGTGGTGGAAACAAATTTCAGGATGTATGCATATTCAACTTCTAAACTGCACTGTGAAATATTACGACTTTTTACTCGGTAGGCAACCAATTTGTCTTATTATATTTGTGCAAACTGCGAAATTGTAAAGACCACCTCTGCAGTTCAATTAAAGAACTGAGTTTTAGATCATTAAGCTCTATCCTTGATCTTGATGGCACTTGCAATAAAACACATCATTTAACATAGTGATTTTACTTATCAAGCAGCTAGAAATTATTGTCGCTATGAAAAGTTAAACATGCAATTGATAGTTCACAATGATCTTCGATTTTTAATCATTTATCTTCCAGTTTATAAAAAAATACCTATCTCATATCCAGGATAGAGTATCAACTTCCGAATCTTATAGTTGGAGCAATTACAAAAGAAAGCTTGTATAATGCTTTTGAAAATGGAATAACATCGGAACAGGCAAGTTAATTTTCCTGTCAGACGTTTACATGTACGGAAAATTCATCATAAACTTGTTATTATCTGTAGCCCATTGCAAGATTGATTATTCTTATGGATATGATAGTTGGATTCCTGTTCTGATGGTTGGACCTTAAATGGCAGATAATTACTTTTCTCCAGCAGAATGCACATCCTCGTGTTGCAGAGAAAATACCTTCAGTGCCTGAAAATGTTACAGATCAGGTATTTTCAGTCTTACCTTTGTTCAGTGCTCTCATTTATGGTAGTTGAACGAGTAAATTGTTGATTACTAAGAAAGGTGAATTTGGTTGCTTTTTTGCACTGCGAATGAATATCTTTTAATTGTTTGAATTGTTTTCGTGTATGCTTATAAATCTCTGTACCGTGACAGATTAGGCTGTGGGAATCAGATTTGAATAGAATTGAGTTGAGTCAAGCATACTTTTATGACGAATTTCCTTCCAAGGTAACGAAACAATTTTTCATCAAATCGTATCAACATTTTGTTACTTTTTTCTTTAGTTATACTGGAAAAAAAAATTTCTCGGGACAGGATGTGTTTGAGGCAGCTTGCGACTATGCTCGAGAATGGTCGGGCCTGCTATGGGAGGATTCAAAGAAGATGCATTTAGTTGTCAAGGCAGACATACATGTGCATATGAGAGAGCATCTTCGACGCCAAAAATAGAACATTTGTCATCCCGGTGCCAAGAATTGTGCTAAGAACGACGATTTGAGGTTCGAGTTTTGCTAAGTTAGTGTACCCGGATCTATCAATATCACTTGAATCACATTTGCTTTGAATTGAGGTTCAAATGAGTCAAAAAATGCAACACCAAAAAATAAATAAATCCTAGCCATTTTTCTTCGCGTTTCTCTTCATCCGACTAAAGGGTCCGACTGCTCTGTCGAAAATATACATGTAAATCACCTGACTCCACGATTTATATGAATCGAGCCCATCATAATACTCCGGTGCAATCTCCTTCACCTTGTAGAGCTTGCTCCCTGGAATTCTCGGGAAATCATGGTGTTCATTGTGATATCCTACGCTCCAAGTGACAAGATTAAGAGGTCCGTAGTAGGAATATGTCTCTTGATTCGGATTGAACACGTAATGTTCCGAGATGAAGTGCCCGGCCATTGGATGCATGCCCCCTCCAACAAAAGTGGAAAGTATCAAGTAGGCAAAAGACTTCCAGCCACAGAGACAAACAACGGCCACATCGATAACAACTTGGATGAAAAAGTTGATGAACTCCCACCAGCCGGGGGGCTTCGGTTTGAGAAAAAGTGGCCGAAGTGCGTAGAAGAAGAGTTGCAAGACAACCCAGATGGATTTCGAGACCACGTTTTTTACGACATTGGCCTCGGCATGGCTGGGGACGTCCATGTCGATTCCGTCGACACCTTGGAACCGATGATGCTCGAGATGATACTTTTGGAATGTGACCGACATGGGCACACCGATGGGGAGGTTGGCGAAAATTCCTAGCCAGCGATTGTAGACTGGAGTGGAGAATGCGAGGTTGTGACTGAGCTCGTGGATAGCTAGAAAGAGATTGTGGTTGAGAAAGGATCCAAAGAAATATGCGACTCCGAGGATCTTCAACCAGCCTGAATCTCGGAGAGACGTGGCAGTCCATAGCTGAAGTAAGGCAACAGCTGAAATCTGGGAAAAAACATGATTTTGAGTTTTATGAATCGCAAGATCTTAAGCATAAACTATGGAATCAAAGACATTATGGATACGAATGGTTAGCTTCATGCCAATTTCAAATGCTTCTCTCAGCCAACAAGAGATGATCAAGCATTTTTACGTTTTCAAGCAACAAAGATCAAAGGAGAAGGCAGCTCATCTAATGAAAGAACATAGAAAAGAACGAATCATTGAAACAAACAATCAAGTGATATGCATTGAACCCAAAACAAAAAAACTCGGTCATCTTACCGCCTCGTGATTTAGTCTAGCAATTGGGCGACGGGATGCTGTAAAAATGGCGACGAACAAACAGAGATTCAATAACAAAAATCCCAGAAGCGAGCAAAATGCGGATTCTGAACGATCTACAACGCGGCAGATTAAACAGAAAAGAAACATAGACAGACGAAGATTTGAAAGTGAAACAGAAATGGGGTCGACAGACAATTCTAGATCTGAACCGCGCGGATATGGAAAAGCTTGAGAAACAACGACAATGGCGGAGAGGATAGAAAGAGAGAAAGACCTTAAGAAAAGCCCAGGGATCAGGGCCAAAGAGCTCTTTGATTTGAGGGTGACGACTCAGAATCTGACGTCTCCTTGAAGCGTGAGGCTCGTCGGTGTATGACCAGAAAAAGTCCGACGCCATCGCCACTCCCTCGGCCTCCGCTTCTCTCTCTTCAACTTTACCCATTGCCTGAAATTGTGGTCGGATCTCTTCTTTTCCCGATCTGCCCTGCTGGGTCTAGGAATCCAATCAGAGCCGTTGACAACTGTAGATTTATCGGCCAAAAATAGAAACAAACAAATTGACAGAATATCCTTCATTGAGTGGACTCGCTTCGTCTCTTTCATTCTCCCTCCTGTTTACAGGCTGTGATTAAACCTTTTCTAAACCTTCAATCTTCATTTCATTTTTTTTTTCTGACCATAAAAAAAACCTCAGTTTTCCCATTTTAACCTTTTTGCCTCTCGACTCACCATGGACGACCTGATTCAGCTCTTCACCAATCTCCATTACCCAGCTGAAAACATTAAACATTTAAGAACATTGATACAAAAAAACTACGATAAATCAGCTGGTTTCCGAACACTATCGCAGCAAAGATTCATTCCGACGTTCGATCCTAGCTCTCATCAAACCAACATGAGAATAGTCCAGGATAGAGAAATGATGAAGATAATGAGACAATAAAGAGTTGGAAGCAAACTCTTTCATGATAAAGATTAGGGATGTACAAGCATGTACACAAATGAGATCAATACACTTTAGAAGCCTCTATCAACTTCACCCACCAGCCAACAACAATTCAAAGACTGGATTCTTCTGATCAGAAGCGGGAAGAAAGCGCCGAACCGACTTCCAACTCATCTACCGTTTATCGCATTATCTTTCAGTAACCCGTTGGGTTGAGATAATCACTTCAAGTGGGAATCATAAGTGTCAAAGAGAGAATCAGGAACGATCAAAGGCAACTTATCTATATACAAGAAGAGCCTCCTCAAATTCTCTCTGCAAATCGTGGCCATGTCTACTATGTCTTTGCATTCGGTTAGTACCCAGAGATCTCCAGAGCTTACTCTCTTAAGACTGTTTCGACAGAAGGGGCATGACTGTGATCGCATTCTCCTGCAAAGTGGATATGAATCGTTAGAGATAGAGAGACACATAGGAATTTTGGAACATACCATCCTAATGAACAAAAAAATAACGTTTATATAAACTCTACTATATTAACAAGAGTGATTCTATGCTCATATTAATGATTCTCACCTCTATTAACTTACAATTAGATCTCAGCTTTTTTATTTGTTCAACATACGATTCATTGTATTATGAAAAAGATCATTTGACAAGATAAGAATCAGCCTGAATTTGGTCATATTCTACAACTAGTCTCAAATTGCCGCTTGGTATAAATTTAGAAACTGTAGAGAGGGAGAGAGAGACAGTTGAGAAAGAAAAATGTAGCAATTGGAGAGAGAGAGAGAGAGAGAGGGAAATACCAGTCATGGTAACATTTCAAGCACATCGCATGACTGCAGTTTGGCAAGACAATTTTTCCATTGGTCTCCATACAAATTCCACATTCTTCTTCTCTTTCGAGTTCTGCATCCGTGATAGGTGTCCGTACCTCAATATCTCTTTTCCTGTATCTTTCCATGCATACTGCTTTCTGCTTTTTATCCTCTGTATCAGTAACCCCGCTTTGAAGTTGCAACAAAGAAGGATAAATAAGCGCTGCCAAAACACAATATATTACTTTAGCTTAATTAAAAACCTCATTGCAATACAATTTCCAATAAGCTTAATCATAACTAAGAGACTTGTGGTAATATACCATAAAACTCTCTGATACTTGCTTTTCGTTCGTGGGTAGACATGGTGGTCGTGCCATCCACATAAACCTGCAACATATAATTAATGACAACCAATCATGCACATTATCCGTTATGCATTTGATACATTTTCACTCTAATTTTATACTCTAATCTCACCCTCGGAAGCGACACTCACGTGTCATTCTTTCATTGATAGACATATTATGGGATAACATAAATATGTAAAATAATAGACCACATGAATTAGTGAATGAAAGAAGTGTTGAAATTAGAATGTTAAATCAAATGGAAAATGTTATAATACTGTATTTTTTTATAAAACATGTAATCATTGAGTAGGTAAAAACGAACCTTATAAATTAAGATTCTAAGCAATCCTAGAGCTCCTGCAAGATGGCAATCCGTCCACTGAACGAGAAAGAGGAACAAATGTGCTGCAGGACTGTATGACAATCTCATCTGAAGACAAGCACCATCGTAATCCCTAGGAAAATCTGATGCCCTGTAATTCCCATGGAAAGCTAAAGGGTCAGCAAAAAACAATCCGTTACCATAAATCATGTACAAACAGGGTCCTAAATACACCAAAACAGTTATCTCCAGATTTTTATTTCTTGTACCAGTTACATCCAAAAGAATGAGCGACTAGCAGAATAATGGTGGATCACATTGGCCACGTAATCTTGAGACGATTTCGTGAAGATATGAATATACAAAATATGCACCCACTAGAGAATCCACAATCAAAAGGTTAAAGAAGTGACTTGAATTTTTGGAAACAAAAAAAAAAAGAAAATGGAAAATTAGCTAAGTAAAAATAATGAAAGGTTAGAGCAGAATCGAGAGTAAAGCACATAAAATGACATAGACAGTTATATTAAGAACTATTCCATGTTCTTGTATGCACACTCTTAAAACAAAACAAAGAAATTAAGGTTGCTGAACTGATAGAAATAAAACAAATAACATTATAGATATTGAAGTTCGAGTGGGTGCAACTAGCAAGAGAGAAAAAAGGAGAGCAGCAAAAATGTTCCTTAGCTGAACAGTCAAGTAAACAAAGAAAATCTTCCAGCTCAAAAGAGCAGGACGTAGAAACCACAAGGAGACAGAAAATGGAATGAAATTTAAATTTCATCGCCAAACAAGTAAAACAAATACCAAAAAAATAAATTGCCCATCAAGCATTAAGAACTACTGCGTTAAACAATTTCTCATTTCAAAAATCCCAAAATTTGAGCCCGAAGAGTCATCAAATCACCCGATTAATACCAATGCAAACATTCAAACCAGAGGCAAACCCCGTAAAAACTTAAAACAAAGCGAAAAAAGGATCACTCACAGAGTATTCGCGTGCTGAATATCAGCCTCGAGCACCTTCAAAGAATCCTTGAATGACTTTCCCATCGAAGTTACATACATCATCGCAAGAAAAAGAAGAAAATAAAAATATAAACTATAATCCGGAAACCCTAATTTCTAAACCAAAAATCGTTCTCTCCTCCGGAAGTGGGTGGAAACTGAAACTCTGCAGTCTGCAACCTCTCGTGCTTCTTCAGGGTGAAGAGAAGAGGAAGGCAGAGAGAATTGGAGGACACGTGGAGGTTGTTGAAGAGTCTAGTCAGAGTATTCATTCATATATGAAACGGCACCGTTTGAAATGAAATAAAAATACAAACCTTATCCACTAATTGTCGTCCTTCTGGCACGGGGCCCACTTTTAACATTTCAACCGCGCTCCCGGTGGCTTTCCTTTCTCACGCGCTGATAAATTTCTTTAAATATCTCCTTGATGTCTCGTATTTGCCCCCACTTTTACACTTATCAACAAATGCACCACTGCCTATTTCTCTATTACTTCATGTTCATGCATGGTAATTGTACCAACAGCGTGACAGGCGTTAATTTCTGTAAATAATCAAAGAAATTAATGTTCAAGGCCTTTTTGTAATAGACCATGGATACCCAAGAAAAAAAAAGTCAAATTTTTTTATACTCTCAAGCCAATTTAGATGAAAAACGACAGACAAACGTCTATGATCAAACCTTGTACGCTAGTTTGATCCAAAATAAATGTTACATATGTCACACAAAGGGCAAGAAATTAATGACTATCCCCTTAACGATTGCACTAAAAGGGTAAGAAATTTCTTTGGGCACGAGCTTGTTAAGCGAGCTTTGAGATAATCAAAGAGAAGTTGAGCAATGCACCAATTTTGATGTTTTCAGATTTCAACAAAATCTTCAAAACTGAACGCGATGCATCCATGCAAAAAGACAAACTATTGGCCTATTTTAGTGAAATAACACTAGACTACACGTTTGGGCTCAACTTAGGTCTATGTTTGAAAGAAACAACGTAGATTTAGTGCTCAACTTAGTATCAAAACACGAGGAATAGACTCCTCTTTGAAATAATTATTAGTGTAAATTAATATAATAAATTATAAAAGTACACTAAAAAAATAAAAGGTGGTATTTATGGACTTTGAACTAACTTGGACTTGGTCATCTTAAATTCACGGTCAATAATGTAATTTGAGAAGGTCAAAAGGGTTAGAATAGTCATGATTGGTGTTTAGTTAGATGGGGATGTGGGGTGTTTTGATTAAAAAAGAGCTAATGCAAAGATAATGTAAAGCTTATATGGGAAAGTGGGTGGTAACCAACCAAATGCTAAGCTTGATTTGGGACTCCCCATGGATATTCCATACATTATGTCTACCTCAATTGACTTGTACAACGTTATTATTTTTCTAAATTATACAAAAGGACAGGCAAGAGGGATCGTGGTCGGGTCGGTCTGATTTTTTGCAAAAATTAAATCGAAGCATGAACCTTCGGTTGCAAATTTTACGAACCAGAGCTTGACCATCAAAAGATTAGAACCAGACTATATATTCGGTTTTGGTCTTGGTTCGCCTTTCGTCTTTCCGATCAAATTTTTAACAAAAGCAATTTACTACCAACAAATTAAAATAAAAATATATATATATAGAATTTGTAGATCAAAGGAAAATTATCCACCAAACATAATAGCATTATATAGTATGTGAGTCTATTAAATTATAAACTTGTATAAAAGCTTAATGAGAAATTTAGAATTTAATGACAAAAAGAACTACGAATTTGAATGGTGAATTTCTTATCTGTTCAATTTTGAATTTAACGTCAGTACTACTTAAAATCTAGAACCAAGACGCCCTAGTTCAATCTGCATAATGCAAGACCCATAAAACAATTTTATCGGAACCAGCCAGCCAGCCAAATGTGTCGTATCTAATACGATTTTATGGTTTAATACAATTGTACACACCCTTAATAAGCCAAACTTCTCTTTGTATCGTTTTCGAGCCATAGTTAAAAACAATTTGAGCAATATTGTTCTTATAACGATCAAAACTATTATTTTCTCTGACAAGGTCTGTCTATGAAAAGATGAATAAACCAAGCGACAAGAGCTTCTAGCTGGGTCGAAACCAGGTAGGTCCCTCCACGACATTAGGTAACTGAAATTGAACATCCTTGTTAGAGATCAAGATGTATTTCCTACAGTCCGCACAGACATAGCTCAGTTGGCTCATAAATGGTAGATTGAGTACAAGAGCTTAGGTTCGACGTCTACGTTGTCCTAGTGTGAGAGTTGTTACCCCCAATGTTAAGGTAACTCCTTGGAATATCAGATAAAGACCTCTGATCTCTAGGCCGCTGAGTCACCGTGATTTAACTCCCTCACAAATTGTCAGGCAGGGGTGTATGAGCTCTGAGGGCTAGAGATTTCACGTTTTGAGGACAAGACGTATTTCCTACCAATTGGAAATTTAAAACTACATGTTATCCAACCAAAACATAACATCATTAATAATTAATAACATGATTAGTTACAAATGCCTCTTGGAAAGCTTTCGACGCAATAGGTCGCGTAAACCAAATACCTATTACCAGATACAAAAACATAACTGATTCCCAAAAATATAGATTCCGACCAAATTAGAACTAACAAATAATCTCAACCTTGAAATACTGAAAATAAAAATTATGTAAGCTCAAAATCTCAACATATCCAATCTATCACGGCGGGGAAGCATGCAATAGTAATAAAAACACATTGGTTACAAGGATAACCAGGCTTGAACAAATCAAATATGACAAAGTTGGAAAGCAATGCGTAATCATTGTTCGAATTAGGCACAAAATAAACGCGACCCACGAGTTCTATACAGAAGCAAATGGAAACCAACATTTCAACCAAACATCACTTGACTTCAACAAACACAAAACAAAAGATTATCAAACGTAAGATCACTTCCTCATGTCTTCCAGTATTTCTCTTTAACTCTGTCCAAAGGGGCCCTTTTATTTTGTTTTGCGTTTCCAGAAGAGGACAACGCCTAGATGTAATCAGAACCATCCCGAAAAAACTCCAAGTCTGGATGCGTCCCACCACCTGGCCTACGTGGGTTTCTGCAAAAAGATGTCAAAAAGGTTAGTAGATAATAACTACAAATGCTAGGCTCTTATTATTAATTTTCAACATCTTCATATTATGCAGTTTGTTATTCGCGAAGAAGAAATGATCAGAAATACAGGCAGTCAAATGAATCTAATCATCCATTCAATATCCCAATACCCCTTTCACCATTAAATGTTTCTTCGTTTGCTAGATGAGGTGCACGATTAGACTTGCAACTCCAAAGTAAGATGATTTCCATAAAACAAAAGAAACAATTCATGAAGGAAGAAAAAAGTTTGAAAAGCATTTTCTTTTTGTGCCAAAACCTACAACTCAAGTCCTTTTACCCTCCCACCGCATCATCAAAAAAGACCACCGAAGTTGGAAGACTTCGATGGAAAGGGCCTAATGTAACTACTTCATCTTTAATTCCATTAGTATTTAAAAAAATATATGGTAGACAATAAAAAGCATAGTTACCGTGGATAACGATTTGGCCCAAAACCAGGAATGTCAGGTGGACCAATTGGATCGAAGCGAGCACCAGGAGGTACGCCCCTGTTTCATTCAAGTACTTAGATGACTTGCAGAAGTTAAATTTTAGAGAGAGTGAGAGAGAGCTCACGGTGGTACACCAGGAAAACCTGGTCCCCTACCACTTCCACCAAACCATACTGGATTATTAGGTCCTGGAAACAAGAAAGAGAGTATATGAGTATATACTTATAGTCTATCAATTATCATTATCTGGGAATGAAATATATAACATATATGCTTAATAAACCTATAAGCATGCTCCCGCCACCACCAAAGCCAGGCCTGAACGATCAAAATGGGTTAATATTGCGATATATAAATACAAATAGAGAAACAGCTACAGCCAAAAACACCAGCAGATACCTGACAGGGTACATTCCAGCGCCAGGGCCAGGAAAAAGGTCATCACCACCAGCAGGAAAAATTGGAGGGATCACGACTCTGATGGAAACCAGAAAAGTAAAGTGGAGTGAGTCTCATAATTTTTGATAACTTATTTTGAATAGGAACATAAGGTGTTTATTTTAAACCTAATAATAACTCACATTGACCACATAGTTTATGCTTTCAATGACAGAAGTACAAGACGTTATCTCATGTTCAAATTACTTTCGGACAGTAAATTGAACTAACAAGACAAATGTAATAATGAAAGAAAAATATAAGATGGAAAATGAAATAAAAGTAGCAGATAGTTTGGAAAAATTGATATCCAAAGGTAATTGAAACTGTTTGAGCATATATCATAATTTAAAACAAGAGATACTTTTTCCTATTTTGAAAATAATACAAATAAGATGAAATACTTCAATCAAAGACTTATTCACAAAGTTTAAATATGAACAACAAGTTACAAATTTAAGTTCTTTCCTTCTAGATCAGATTGCTAAGATTCCAACAAACTATCTAATCTTACCAGTATAAAATAAATATTTTACAGGATTGAAAAACATAGGTTTAATATGACTACTATAATTATGAATACTTAATATCACCACCTAATGTTTACAACAAAAAATATAGCTCAGAACCTGGAAGGCTTTCATAAACATATTTTTTTCAAATCCAAAATTGCTTGTTTTTTAATTATGAACTGCATTTTTTTTCATGTTTAAGAGAGAGTGCTTTGAGAGAGAGAGAGAGAGAGAGACCCTGAAGGATGGACGTGAGGACCTCGTGGTCCAGCAACATGTACTTGGGAAGCTTCATTTACATCCCTTGAAGATCTTTCACCTGACTGTGAACTGCAAAGCACAAAACGCATTTGTAAGGAGTCAATAATTAGGACTCTCTCTCTGTGGATTTTGTGCTAGAGTACGCAAAAGGAGATTCTAAATACATCAGATGCAATATTCTGTGTTCAAAGAAACTGTGTCAGTAGCAATGCAAAATTTAGTGACCATTTTGGAAGATCTTAGGGCATAAGTAGACCCCTCATTGAAGTATAGCACTTCAAGTCACCCACAAACTGGTGGGCAAAGTGGGGTTTCAAACAAATCACTAAGCAACTTAATAGAATGTTTCGTGAAAGAAACAAAACCAAAACAGTTAAAGGAATTTTTCGAGTGCACAAGAGAAATTGCATCAAACAGAACCGAAAACGAAAAGTCACCAGCTGAACTAGTGTTTTACTCAAACTCAGTGTATACCCTTAGATAATAGATCAACTACAAGAAAATGAAAAACATCAGTGGAGAAGCAGTATGGAAGAAAAGTTTACAGAAATCCAAGGGCTTGTGATAGACTGAAACATGCCAATTCAAAAATAAAACACAGACGGAGAAAAAGAGAAGTTATTCAAAAAAGAGAGTTGATGATAGTTCATTTAAAACAATACAAATAACTACAAGATTTTGTGACAAGTAAAACCAAAGAGATGGCTACTTGCCTTAATTAAAAACAAATATTACATGCATGGTCGACTTTTCTCAAGGTTAGAGCATACTATCGACAATGAATGAATGTGTTAGAAAATAAGGAGAAAGATCACAATGTCACCCATTAATGAATGTTGGAATAACAGGATACACTAACTTCATCACATAAAAGTCCATGGGAAATACCAAAGAGGGCAGGAATGTGATGGTTATTAAGGGGTGTGTTATGTAGTGGTGGGTGTTTTATTTTAAATGATGTCAGGCGATTGTGGTTAGAGGGAGTGGAGAATCTAAGCCGCTAGCAGGGAAGGGAAAGATATGAGTGAGGAAAGATGCAAGGGAGAGATATATTAAGACTAATCCGCTGTTTTTTTCTTGTTTATAAATTTCAATTGGTATAATTTCAGACCTATGGCGTATTTGTAGTATGGTTGCTGTTCTTGACTTTGAAGTGGGACTAGGTGGGTAGAAATTTTAGGAAAGCGCATTAAAAACAAGGTGGAATAAGAGAGACTCTTTTCAGAGGAGCTTGACCAGACAAATGGCAGCGAAGGATGTGTCCGACCCAAGCGGATCTACAGACTACAACAATACAGATTGTCTCAAAGGGCTCGAAGGATATAATTTCAACGACTAAATAATCCAACAGATTGACACAAGGATTTTGCCGTTCACTTTACATTGTTTGCTCTCTTTTGTTTGGAATCGAGGAAAATCAAACGCCATTAAGCCATGAAGTTCAGATTACCTTCTCATGACCTTAAGGACAATGTTGGTATTCAAGGGGAGAGTACTTTAGGAATATATTAGGGAGGTGGGTTAGTAATATACTAGGGTTTTAGGTATTTATATTGTGTTATATAAATAGAAGGTATGCGAGGGTGTTAGGAGTTATCATATTGAACATTTTATCCAAAAATTTTCAATGAAAAGTTTATTTTTCAGGCGGTGGCCTGTTCGGAGCTGGTTCCCGCATGATTGTGATGTTTTATTTTCCATTTTGTCCATATTTTACAATTTATTTGCTAAATACACAAAAATACATAAAAACTTTAAAAGAAAATAACATATGAAGTAAACTGATCACACTTAAAGCTACCCAATTATTATTTGAATTGTAAAGAATTAAGTAAATAGTTGAAATATTAAAGATATATTTCTTCTGTGACATCCTTCTCAAAGTCATCCTTTCATATGCTGATTACATGCCGATATAAAACAGGATTTCAATATCAACAAAACTCTGAAATCCCATACAAGATGATGTAAGTACAGGGAATGAATAGTCAACCTCAAGTGAAAGGATGTATAATGGGGTATCAAGTCAAGCAACCAATGGCTAGCTAAACGCAAACTAACTTGATTTAGGGAGTCATTTAAATTCTTCTGAGGAGAGGAATGAACAAATAAAGATGAATTATTGGTTGTAATGACAGAACACCAAAGCATTAAACTGCATCAAGCAGGTGATGAAGAAGCTCGTGACTTGAAAAATGAATCCCAAACTGGTTCGGATTTACTGCATTGCAGATCTTTAATGGTGATGGAGAAGCCCTTGACTCTAAATTTATTATTCTAATTCAAAAGTTGCCTCTGTCGAGGACATTTCCTATACATCCTTGAAAGATAATCGAAGCATAATACGTTGGATTTTCTAGGACAAAAATAGAAATAAACCTCAATTCAGGCATGAATTACCTTGATAGATTGCTCGACAATTTCTTTGGGGAAGAACCATCTACTTTAGTCAAAATTTGAGAGTCCAAACGCTCTACAAACTTCTCTAGATTCTTGTACTGAGCAGAAAAATTGTTCCCCCCATCCTCCTTTACATACTCTCTCACGCTACATAAGAAAACGTACAATTACGCTTAAAATAAAAATTAAACTGGTAGCAGAGATATGTTGAAGAAAGAAGTAACAATGGAGATGAATTATAAGCCAAAGATAAAACGCTCAACATCCCAGATAAGCTAACGTTTCATGACAAGACGTGAACAAAACTGACAGAACTCGATAATTTAAGGAAAAAAATCCTACTTTATTTCGAGATGAACAGGCTCTAAACCCTGATCGGTCACCGCATCGACAAGCAATTTATCATTCATCACGAGACATTTCACTAACACTCTCCTCGCACTTGGATTCTCCTCAGGGATTACGTACACGAATGCATATTCATCCTCCAGTTCGTTCCAACGCTCGATACCGACTTCATCTGAATAACTCCAAAAACACTGAGGATAGATACAAGTTTCTAGCTGGAAATAGAAATTAGAAGCAGAGATATTCATACCGGTTGAAGAAGACTGGAAGGCTGCATCAGAAAGAGCGGGAGGCCCAGCAGCCATAAGAACAAAACCAGAAGCGAGAAAAGTGGCGTGAACAGCGAAGGCGACCTTATCGTTGTCATTTCGAAAGGACGGCCGCGCCGCCCTTATCACCGCCATCACTGATTTTTCAGTCGCCATATATCTGTAATCTGCTGTGCGCTGTTTCAGTCCACTCTGCAGGGAAACGATTCGTTCTTGGATCAGTGAAGAACAAAAATAAACTTGGAACGGAAGAGAAGCGAAGAAGATTGATTACAACATATGTACTTATCACAATTCGAAAGATGGGAAATTCAAATAACCACAAACGAAAAGGCAAAGATCTTCGATTCGGGATAGCACAGATATCGTCGAGAGTTTACGAGATTGTTCTTTGAGGGCGGTGAAACCGAGCGAGGAATATTTCTAGACGCGACTGAGAATCTCGCACAACCAGAGGAGCTGCGTTGTTTTGGTACTTTTTAAGACTACGAGAGAGTCGCAGCTAAGCGGAGGAGAACCGAAATTCTCGGTTCGGTTTGGTTTTAACGTGAAAAATTTCCTAACTCAAACCCGCACCAAACCGACATTTTCCACTGCTCAAGCTCGGCACATGCAATAATTAACCACCGGCGCCATTCGAGAGGATCTGTTCTTCATCTTCGTTCGCAAATGAAATCCCTAATTTACAGTGATTTTATCCATGTACAACACTCGCAAGTTACTTCAAGGTATCCCTTCCCGCTGCTTACTCGAGAAAGTAGAAGATTCTTTGTAACCCATGAGAGGAAATGGCTTCTTCAGTCTATGGCATCCCGATTTCGCTCCGCCGGAGCTCTTCAAGCTGCCGTTTCGGAAGATTTTGGGGGATGGGATGATAGTGGATTCGTGGGTGACTCAGAACGGTCTGGACAGTCGAATCAGATCAGTAATTTTTTTCTCATCCATTGGCATGAATGACCGGCATGCTTTCGCTTTTATCATTGGGCTTGTATGCGCCTCGGCTATTTATAGGGTCAGCATTTCTTCTTTTCTTTTGTTTCCTGCGTCTGTTTTGGTCTTTGCTGTTGCATTTTCGTTTGGGTTCATTCGTGGTGGAAGCATTGGGGAGCTATTGTGAATGGAAATAAAAGAAGAGGGAGAGAAGAGGGTTTTAGGATTGATACTGAAAATTTGAGAATCTTGGCAGAGTTTTTGAATGATTTTGATCGTCAGGTTGGTGGTTTAACTCGTGATATACAAAGAGCTATTGTATCTAGAAAAATTTCGAAGAATGATCTGGAGAATTATATTAATGTTTTAGAAGCGAATACTTCATCAAACACAAATGCTCAAAAAATTCTAGTGGCCTTGATTGATTATGGGGACAGCTCCGTTTCTCCGATGGTTGAAAACCAGAAGCATTTGAGAAAAAACAATCTTAGGGAAATGGGGTCTGAAATGCTCCAATCTGTTGGCCAAATGTTTGGAGAAATGCATGTTGATCCTAAGACTAAAGTGAAAAATCATGTGAAGAGAGAAACTGTAGAGATTGGCCTGACCACAACCCGAGCTGTTGCCGAAACTTTTTCAAGTCTAGTTAGTTCCATTACTGAAGAAAATCAAAACAAAAACACCAACTTATTTCAGGATTCAAGGAATAAGTATGATATGGATCAGGATGGCTTTTCAAGATCAAATAAATTCCAAGCATTAGGAAAAATGATTTTTGAGACATCTGAGAATCACAAGCGATACAGCAAAGAGTATGGGTATGCTAGTCATAGATTGCAGTTCAGCAGTGATGATCGGATTTCTTCGAACGATGATCTGAATCAGGGGTCAGAGCGACTCCCATTTTCTAGAGATCAGTCGGATCTTTTTAAACTAACTCGCCGGATGAAACCCAAGAAAATTAAAGCATCATTTGTAGAAGAGCATGTTCTGGAGAAACACTGGGGAAGATAGTGAAATTTTTGGCTCCCAATATCGACATAGGAGAATGAATCAAGTGAACGATTCAACTTTGGATGACGAGGTTTCATCCTCTTCAATCATTACGATGATGACAAGGTGTTCAATAGTTATCTTACAGAAGCAAATGAACTTTTAAAACAAGCCAAAGGGTTTATGAGGAACAGAAACGAAGAAGAGATTGCAGAGATCACTTTGCACCGCACAGCTGATATACTTTCAAAAGCCACAGCCATGAAACCTTCTAGTTTATTGGCAGTGGGCCAGTTGGGAAACCCTTACCTTCTGCATGGAGAAATGAAACTGAGAATAACTCGGGAATTGAGAAATTTCCTATAGGAAACTGATCATTTGTCCGATGAGAGATGGAGCAGAACGACCAAGGAACAAAGTGATAGAAGGGCTGCCAATGATGATTTGACAACTTTTCTCATCAATGTGTGCGAAGAGCGCGAAGAACTCCTCATGGAAGCAGGGAGAAAGTATCGATTGGCATTAACAATCGATAGCAACGATGCAATGGCTCTGTATAACTGGGGCCTTGCTCTCTCGTTTCGTGCAGATATTGGACCTGTAAGTATTTGCACCAGTTTGTATGGAATGTCTAATTGTGTGATTTGCCGCAGCTTTGTGATACAAACACACTTACAATTCTTTTGAAATAAACAAAGTCAATTACAATCCTAATATACAGCAGCCACACAAACTAACATTTACGAGTACGAAAATACAGCAAGCAGAACACACAACAACACACAGGTTTTCGAGACCCTGTCGTCTCCCGATTTCCAGAATTTCCCTCTTCCTAGCCACTTTCCGAAAACTGCCCATTTGAAAAGAATAACTGTTGATGACAGTTATTTCTCTCTTCCCGCCTTGATTCTCCTTTTTGAAAACGTTTCCTATTATAAGTAAACTTTATAATAGGCTTAGTCGTATCAATTTGATAGTGGATAAAAATACACATCATTATTTTGGCTTAAACAATATGAAAAGTTTGGGTTTATCAGTTGAAAACAATTTAATCATTTATATATTTAAGAAATGATCTTTTTTATTTACTTTGGCGAGATTTAAGCGCAGGACTTATGACTATACTATGATAAATTATCGATAATCAAAAAAGTTGAAGCTTTATGATTTGAGAATTTAATCGTTTACATATTACTTGACATTTTGACACTATTTTTTCAGGATGCAGCTGCTGATGCTGACAAAATATTCATGGCTGCGATCGATAAGTTTGATTCGTTGCTATCTATAGGCAATGTCTACGGACCGGATGGTCTTTTTCTGACACTTAATGGATCTCTGTTGCTAATCAAACCACCACAAAAATTGATGATTTTGTTCTTAAAAATTCAGCTTTGTTCAGAATGGGGTATGGCATTGCAGCAAAGATCTCAGTTACGACCAAGTGAGAGCAAAGAGAAAACGAAGTTGTCGCAACAGGCAAAGAGACTGTATGAAGATGCACTTGATTTGGACCGTGACAACCTCCAGGTAAGAGAAGCATTATCATCTTGCATTTCCGAGCTCAAACTTGACAGAATTACTAAATTATAGGACGGAGTCACAAAGGAGATGACCAAGTTTTCCTATTTCTATGAATAATTATTCATCCTTCCTACAATCGTTACCTTATTACTACGGCCTGAGTTAGATGGATCGAGTCATTTCTTTCTCTTGGAATTGAAAAATCGTATTTTTCCATCACCATGTTCTCCATTTGTGTGAATTAGTCCAACATTATGTGCATTATACTCGGGACGATTAACTCGGCCTTCTTTTTGTTCAGCACACTACCTTGTTTGCTTATTACGGCCTGAGTTTGATGGATCGAGTCATTTCTTTCACTTTGAATGAAACAATCTAATTTTTCTGTCACTTTGTTCTCCATTTGTGTGAATTAGTCCAACATTATGTGCATTTTACTCAGACAATTAACTCAGGCTTTTTTTTTCGTTCAGCACACTACTTTGGTTAGAACTCTTGGTTCGGGACAATTGCAAGATGGAATCACCTTTTGACAATAAGATTTGGTTCATAATAATTTTACCATTTAAAAGATTATCGGTACACATTTACCCCCAAGCAAAGGTAGAGGTGTGATAGATCTCCTTTCGTGTTACACACGATTGTCCCGATTGAAGATTGTAGATTTTGAACAATTTTCAGTTTCTCCAACACTTGATTGCGTTGGAATTAGTCTCAGAAGAAACTAAATAACGATTCAAGATTACAAAACTTTGAAACCATGTACCACTCATTATAAGTTGGAGAATTTGTCAAGCCATTGCCATGGAATTCAAACGTTCCCGGAAAACTTTCAAAATGGCGGCAAAATTCACGATCCCGACCAAACTTCCATCTTCTTCGATGACCCAAACAGACGATACGCGATGGGCCAGCGCCTGAATCATCACTGCCACTAACGAGCTTCGTGGGTAGCATACTATGGCTTCTGATCTCCTCGCCTGCTTTCCTGAGTTCCATCCGGCTCGGACTCTCTTTCCACAGCAATATCCGAGCTCATCGTCCGACGATGATGAGCAGAATGAAGACGAAGAAGAAAATGATATCGTTGATTCTTCTTCAATCCATTCCAACAACGTACTCAAATTTCGATCTTCCAATCTGTCTCTCACGAGACGCACTAAATCCTCTGGGGGATCCCCGCAGTCAATATAGGCCATCAATTCGCCGGCGGAAAGCGTTGCCATCGCCGCCACCACTGTTTCGTCGCAGCAATTCAACGTGAATGGGGAGATTTCTCCGATCAACTTGCCCTCTGAGTTGACGATGGCGACAGAGGACTGAAGCGTTTGAGCTTGACGGATGAAGGGCAGCACAGACAGCGCGGGATCGTCGTAGTGAACCGCGAAGATGTTCTGGTCTTCAATGGCGTTTAGGGTATTGATGGGACTAATCGGAGTGGGACTGAAGAGGCCGATTGAATTGAGAAGAAACCGAATTATGTCCTCCTGGGTAAGCCAACAGTATTGTCGATTATCGTGCAAGGTAGTACCAAATGGCAGAGTTTTGTCCATGAAATCAGTGGATGACCTAGATCGAATTGGGATTACAATGTTTTGGGCGCCATCCAGGATGAGATCCATGGCTTCCAGCAAGCTGAAAAACATAACAACGAAGACATTATTCAAACCGAAAACCCCTCATATCAGTGATTTAACCGGCTAGAATCATAGAGAAACAAAACTAAAGAAATTAGCTCGTGTTTTCGCAAAAACGATAACTAATCAATCTCTCAGAAATCATCTCAATCGGAAAAGGCAAAAACGCATCTCAGATAAAGCCGATGAACACAAACCTCGCGTGGGGCTCCAGATGCTTGATGAGAACGGGAGCCTCGGGAATCAAAACGGAGACGGGAGACCTAAGCGCGATTGCAGGTTTCATAAGGCTCTCTTCCTTACAGAGAAAAGCGATTACATCCACCAAACACACCTTACCGACGCATTTACATGAGTCACCACCGTTCTTGAGCGAGTGACCGAAGCAGCTCCAGACGCTGACGTAGCTGTCGCCGAGCCACTTCAAGGCCGACAACGCGTCGCCGACGGTGGCGGAAATGGATATAGACCTAAGCGCGGGCTTGCCAAGGCATAGGTCGGACACCTGATGCAGCAACAAGCTTGTTTCCATGCACGGACGAGCAGAGGTGGTAGAAAAAGAAAGAGAAACGGAGAGGCTGAAGACGACGACGAGGGTTTCGTGGAGAGAAGAAGATGAGGCAGAGAGAGTTCAGAGGTTTCATTCACAGCGGGATTTAGTTGCCATTTATTGGCAGCTAGGAGCCATGCTATGAATAGTAGGCTGTTGAGGACCTGGACGCCGGACGGTAGCCGGTTGTTCCGTACAGCTACGTCGGGGACAAAATTAAATTCCATATCAATTTATTAACGAAAATATTATATAGTAACGGGCGTGGTGCACTTTTCGTTAGAGCCGTGGTCGGTTGCTTACACCAAGAAAACCAATAAATGCTCACGTAAGCAATGACGTGGCATGTAATAAGCGAGAGAAAAAGGTCCGTGGTGAATTATTAGAGGCAAATTGATTAGAAAAGGACAAATACAATGAAGAGGAAGGTACAAAAAAGTGGGTGTTCTTGGTTGACATGTCAAGCTAAAAAACGTGACAAAAAAAATCAAAAGTGGGTCAATTTTTTATGGCCCTTCAATCTCTTTTGGGTCATTATTCACTATCAAATGTTATCCCGCACATTGGATGCCTATTTTGATTATAATAACTTGGTTTAATTTTACGGACTGTAGTGCCTATTGCTGAGTGTTTGAGTAAATTATTTGGCATAGGGTTAGACTTGATCAGAGAAACTGCCCACAATCTAAGAAGGTGAGCAGGCTCGAAATTGAAGTCAGAGCTTCGTTTTCTTATTATAATCAGTTTGAAATTTTGTTATTGTAGTTGTCGCTTATAATTATTGTAGCGATTCGGTCTTATTTGGTTTTATTAGTGACGATTTGTAGACGATGATTGCATTCATTTAGAATTTACTTGGAATATTCGATGTATTCAAATAGTTAGAAGATGAATTTTTGGAATATGTGGTTTGACTCTAAAGAAAAAAAAATAAAAAATGAATAGAATTGTTCATTTGATTTAAAAATTATATTCTAAACGTTAAAATCATTCAATCAGAAACCCTAACCTTCTTACTTGTACCCAAAAGGCGAAATCTCTTGCCTCTAGGGCCCCACACTCTGTCCTGACAGTTTGTGGGAAGTTAAATCACGGTGACTCAGCGGCCCAGAGATATGAAGTATTTACCTGATATTCCAAAGAGCTACCCCAACATTAGAAGTAATAACTCTCACACTATGACAACGCAGACGTCAAACTTAGGCTCTTATACTAAATTTACTATCTATGAGCCAACTGGGCTATGCCCGTGCGGGCCCTAACCTTCTTACTAACCAAGGTCTTGTTGGGTTCCTTGAGTTAAGTAGTGCTATGTTAAAGTTTGTTTTTTTTTTCATTTTTAATTTTATTTTTCAGATTATTAAGTCACATGATGTGATTTAATTCTTACCCTGCAATAAATTGACTATTTAATAAAAATAATGCCAATCATTATTAAAGAATATATACTAGATAATGCCATCGTTATATTGGTGTGTGTTATTTAATTGTAACATATTATTAAAATATGTTATACCTAGTGGCCGTGGCAACTGGGCCAGAGCTAAAAGCCTGGTCTAGCCTAGCCCGCAGGCCCGAGCTACAGTGGAGAGAACTTTGAGCTCGTTCAACTCAACGGGCCAGGCCATACGCGACTCGTGAGCTTCCTGAGTCGAGATATTTAGGAAGACGGGCGAGCCAGTGTGTAGCCGAGAGCGATGAAGGGTCATGAAAGAGATTGGCGAGTAAAGGGTGGCCACGTAGGTTCATCCTCTGTATCCAATTTCATCACCAACCGACACAATTATCTTCTGGCTCAGCCTCCTCTCTATTTTTTGTCTCTTTTGATGGCTCTCTTCTTTCAACACGTCTCATCTTGAAGACGACGAAATTGGAGTTATCCCGATGCCCAAACGACACGTGTTTACATCCCAATGGACATGCCCCTTTTAATATTTTAATATTTGGATATTTTCAATTACATTATCTTCGTCCAGATAGAATTCTTTCTTTTCATTATCCTAGACTGACTACATTTTATTTTCCCATTTAATTATTTAAAAATTCTAATGTATTTATACTATTATTTTACTAATTTATTCTTTTAAAATAAATATTGACCCGTTTAATAAATTATTTATTATATTTATTACGTTATTTATCCTAAAATTACATTTTTTTAATTATTAAAATTTAATTATTTCAATTAATATTGAGAAAGAATATCTTTCCAACTAAAATTCCGAGTCAGAATGAGCGAGTTTTGGATAAGCATGCCACGTAAAATATTCTTCTCCGAGGTAATATAAATAGCCTGCAAGCCGGTTTCTACCTTCAACGATTTCTAGATCTACGTTTGTCTGTATCTTCTGAGAGATTTGATCGTTTGATTGATTTTTGGATCGAAGATGATTTCCATTTTCAACAAAGAATTGGTGCATCCTCCTCAGGAACTCCATAGCCCTGCTTCCTTGAGTTCGCCATTGAAGCCCAAGCAACCTCAAGAGATTCTCAATCTTTTCCAATCCTTTCACTCCTCTGACTCCTTCTCTTTTGGCTTCGGAGATTCCGCGTTGTTTGCTTACGCTCCATCTACCAGTCCCTACTCCGTTCCTCGCAGGTATTTCGCTCTCTTCCTCTCTGAAACTGTTTACAGCTCTTTATCGTTTAGTTTTTATAGATAGATTAGGGAAAGATTCAGCCATAACTGCGGACGTTTCAGGTTGTTTTGTTGTTTGGATGAGATACACTGCATTTTCCTGGGGAATTTGAACAACTTGAGTGCTCTAATCAAGCAGTACGGTCTATCGAAGGGCACAAACGAGGCCATGTTCGTGATCGAGGCATATCGAACTCTTCGCGATCGCGGTCCCTACCCGGCCGATCAGGTTCTCAAAGACCTTGACGGAGATTTTGGATTCGTTGTTTATGATTACAAGGCTGGATCTGTTTTTACTGCACTGGCAAGTTTTCTCGACACATCCCTTCACAATTCCTTGAAATACACTCCCTAAGTCAAACTATTCACGAGTACCTGAAGAAATTGCTGGAAAAATACAAGAAAGAATCTGAAATTCACATTGATTTTTTTTCGCAGAGCGGAAATGGAGGAGTAAATCTGTTTTGGGGCTTCGCAGCAGATGGATCTGTGGTTATTTCAGATAACCTGGAGATCATCAAAGCAAGCTGTGCTAAATCATTTGCTCCATTTCCAACTGGTACGCAAATCCAACTCCATCGAATTTTCAGTTTCAGAGCTCGAATTTTGACCTGGATTTTCGAAATTGCAGGGTGTATGTTTCATAGCGTTCAAGGGCTGAAGAGCTTTGAGCATCCAACGAAGCAGCTAAAGCCAATGCCTAGGATTGACAGCGAGGGCATGCTGTGTGGGGCAAATTTCAAGGTTGATACTCAATCCAGGGTCCCCACCATGCCACGTGTTGGAAGCGAAGCCAATTGGGCAGCTTGGGGCCCACAAGCCTGATCCCACATCAACACAATTCCTACTTGTCGTATGCTCCTTCATGCTTTCTTTGTTCATACTCTTGTTTTCTTTTCTTTAGCAATTTTCTCCCCATTTTTTGTGTTTTTATTGGGGGGCTTTGTGCATAATGCAAATTTAATTTACGCTTTAACTATTAAAAAGTAAAGTGCAATTTACCTTTGGATTTATGTATTATAATAAAGTTTTTATTTAGGGTAAATATTATTTTCCGTAAATACTAACTCATAATTTCTGTTAACTGTATTGTAAATTCGATTACATGGATGATTTTTTATCTTCAATTTGCATAATCTTATTCAAATTAGTGAGGAGAAATTGCTAAGGTAGATAAAATTAATGCAATCAATAAGAACAAATTATATCAAGTTCAAGTATATTACTCAAAAAAAAATTGATTATCAATCTTTTATATGTAGAAAACTTGATTCAACCAGTTTTCCACAAAGAGTTTGATATAGGGTAAATATGTATTTACTCTTTGAATTAAGATCCGACCCAATCAGATCAGATCGGACAATGGTATTCGGTCGGCAAAGTTGAGTTTCGATCTAAATCCAATCAGATTTGATCGGATCAGGCAACGGTATGCGGTCAGCAAAGCTGAGTTTCGATCCGAACGTCGGATCGTTATCGGATTGAAAGCGATCTTATCCGATCCGAACATCGAATTGTCAATTATAAACTAGTCCAAAATTAAAATTCTGAAATCCTCAAATCGAAGTTTGAACTTAAAGTAATTACCCTTTAAACTTGAAATTGTACTATAATTGAAATAAATATTTTTTTATCACGTTTTTTTTTGTTAGTTTCAAAGATAATGTCTCTTTAGTTTACAAATCCATTAATAAATAATAAAAAATTTTAATTTCACGATGTTAATTGAGTTTAATAAAAGTGAAATTTATTGTACAATTTTTTTATTTATTTGGTAATTTTTAAAATTAACCAGATTGACGAGCAGTGTAAACTAAATTAATGAAAATATTATGATTTACAAAAAAACGTGAAAATACTATATTGCAATTATAATATAATTTAAATGATTAATTAATAACTTTTAAAATTAGAGGTTTGTGCAATAATTATTATATAGTTTAATTAGTAAATTGATATTTACACTTTGATATCGTCGTAACACTTCTAAGATTAAACAATGCCTACGTTCTTGAAGGCCATTCATTCTGACCAGATGAAATGCTATAGCATTTTTGTGGCAAAGTTTTCAATATTTTCGACCAAGAAGCTCAGTAAAGAGATGAGTGATATTTTATTGGCTCCAAAAAGGACTACTTCTACAATTTCCATGAGAAAAGGGAGTGCAAAAACCACGAATAATGAGAATTATCGGCAATAAAATGGCAGCTGTAGGCCATGGCCAACAGATCTCGCAGAGAAAAGTGAAGCAAATCCATCCTAGATTTGAAGCTGGTGATGAACATTAGTTTAATTTTGGTGATGTCTGCAAATCCATCGCAGAGAAAAGGGAGTGCAAAATTTGGTGAATCCTTCAACCTCAGGATCTGCTAGCTGCTAGAAGCATTACTCATTTCACTCGATCGATTAGCAAAATCAGGCTTCGAACTCATTGCAACTCCACAAATATCTGCAAATCATGAGTTTCGTCCACATTTCAGTGAATCAAGATGATCCGAATGGAAATTCATGATGTTTAATTTCAAGTTTAAAACGTCGTTTCACCGAGGGCATTTCATCTCCATTCTTTCAGGTGTTCAGTTCAGTATTTCGACAACTATCCAGATAAAGCACCAAGGACAATGCATGAATTCAGATGATAGGAAACTGACCTCCAAATCCGGTATAAGATCGTGGTATTTATCGCCTCCCGAGTCAAAAACCGTGATGCCAGTGATTTTTTGAACTCCGAGTTTAGTAGCAATGAGGTTCTGTAGAACAGAACAACAAAGGGGTTCGATATCAATGAAGTATACAACAGGGAAACATTAACTAGATCTAGACCAGGCATTCTAAAATAATGAAGATAAAGAAATTATTATAGTTTGATCAAAAGTTATTATATTCACAATAAAGGGTAAATAGATTTGTAAAAGTATACATTCTTTGCATGAGAACTCACTAACTTGAACAACGATTTAGAGATTTCCAAAGAAGGCTTCTTCAAGAATAATAGGATGGTGGAAATGGATGGAATTCAAGTTTAGATGCATGCATAATTCAGAATTCTAAAAAAATAAGACCATATCCTCTGAGCCTACCAGGTGGAAATCCGCAAAGCCTAGCGCCTCCACCTTTGGTAAACCCTGGGAATTAATTTAATTTTGCAGTCAGTCACCATGGATTTTATAGTAAATCTAAGAAAAAAACCGAGTAAATTATGCTGAACAAAGCCCGAGTGAATTATTGAGAACGAAGCGACAATGGTTCATTCAAAAAATAAAATATTCCACTTAAGACTATATAATTGGCTGCATGGTGAACTTTGACAAGAACAAAAAATAGGAAGCCATAGTAGTGAATTACCAATTTTTGTAGACCATTTATCAAGACAATCTTCTCTTCATGTGAACCCCTGTCCATCATCATAACCTCAAGAGGACCTATCTCTCTTTCCGACTGGTTTTTAAGACGTAACTGCAGCTGCAAAAAGACAACACTGTCTTCAAATAACACGTAAAAGCCCAGATTCAAAAGCTTCTGAGAGCATTTGCCCCTAGTGAATCATGGAGTCATGTCTATGGATTTGTAACTACCGAAAAAGGTCTTTGCAAAACAATCGTAGATGGTATGTTGAGAACATGTAGATCAATCTCCTTGAGTGTGATTGGCTGCAAGCACAGTCAATAGACTATATTATGTGAAGTGACTTTAAATAATATAATGGTAAATTTATCTATATGAGATGATAATTACTTACTGTCCCAAGAATCTGTTGTGTCTGCAGGCGACCAGGTTCACCCAAATTTGTTCGCCATGTTATCTGCAATTTTCCAAGAATATTACTACCCTCCACTTTGACTTGTGAAGAATCTTGTGATGATCGTTTTAGCTGATAAAGATAGTTCTGGACGCCCCCATCAGATCTGATTAGAGTTGGGAGCTTAAACACCTCTCTGTCCATTTCAAGAAGCAAATTATAAAACATTAGCTTGGATACAGAAATAAAAATATGCAAATACAATTTAAAAGAATAACAAAGCAGAATATAAGAAATCAAGTGTACTGTCTGTCTGAAGAACACGTGTCAGATACCTTGTTTGGGAGTTATTCTTTGTATGATGCTCATCAGCTTTTAATACTGTTGCAGTCCAATACGGAGCAGGCTCAAACTCAACTTGATTCATAAATAAATTTGATTTTGTATGATTTTCTATGCAGGCTTCCAAAAATGTGGTTTCCTGAGAAATGAAAATGAAAATCCCATTTGAAAAAAAAAACGGTTACTGCATGTAAGAAAATCCAACTTCACAAATCTAACAAGGTCAGCTCAATCAATCAAACAGAAACAAGAGCTGGTTGGTTTTCAAAAGTATGAAGTGAGTAGGACATGATTCACATGGAACTATAAACTCTAAGAGTGATGACCTATTTCCAGCCTTACTTTTATAAACATTTGAAGATGCGCGTATTCTTAATACGATAACAACCAAAATAATGCTCCTAAATTTAAGTAAAAAAGCAAATGGGGATAGTTTGCCAAAGGTTCGGTCTTCAAACTGCTTAGCCAAGCAGTTCTCGAAACCTGTATATAAAAATATCCAGGTAGCTCGGAGCAATTTACTTACGATACTTAGTTGACATTCATAAAAAGTATCTAATGAATTATGAGTTCAATACATCCTGATTGACTTACTGGTATAAAGTAGTAGTAGATATTGGGAATATATATAGAGCTTCATTTTTTCCTTAAAAGGAAAAAATGTCTATTGAGAAAAAGAATCTACAAAATAAGGGCAAAAATCCTAGTGAAAAAAGCACTAAGAGTTTTACGTAGTATACATCGATGTCCTTTGGTTGGAGAGAACCAAGTTAACAGGAGTAAACATTCCTGTTTTAGGCCATTGGTCTTAGCAAAATTATCACACCGAGCAATGGAAGAACTACGTTCAAGAGGATTAGCCAACTGGAACATACCTTTACAACACGGACCTGAAAGGAAAAGAAAACTCTCATATAGTTAGACAATACGAAGAACGAGCACGTAACATGCTTATGAAATGAAAAACCAGGATTCAAGCATGCATCTCATATAAAGTGAAAAAAAAGTCAATACTTTTCTTTGTACTCAAGCTTTTGCATCTAGTCAAGAACACTGAAATCACCTTTGTTCTCACTGAAAGCGGATTGGCCACGACAAACTTAAAAAATTGAGGGAGATATTTACGCTCGCCTTCGCCATCAGTGTACAATGCAGAGCAGACTAACCTATGGATTGAAAATTAACAGCAAATACAAGAAACAATCGGGTCACTATCTCTATCTATCTAATTTTAGTAATTGGTAAGAACAAAACTCACGTGTGAGCTCCTAGTTCTTTCACATCATGTTCCACAATGAAATCATAGCGGCCTCCTGCACGTATTGATTCAACGGCCGACTTTGAGGTATCCAAAAGCAGAATCCTCTGCCTCTCAGTTTGAATTTCTGCCTGTTATGAACCAGGTAAAAAAATAAATCAATGCAGTTTATTTGACAATACAAAAAAGAAAAATGAATTCATAATCAGATACAAGATTTGAGGGTGTGGAATGAACAGATAGGAGATGGGGGGAAGAAAAACCTTGATTACAACATCCCTAACTTCAAAATTGGAGCTGTTATTGACGCTAACATAGCTACAGAAAGTTTCTCCCAAATATATAGCCCTGGAAGACGAATAAAATCGAAAA
Organism: Begonia fuchsioides; assembly: GCA_003255005.1. Classification (NCBI taxonomy): domain Eukaryota; kingdom Viridiplantae; phylum Streptophyta; class Magnoliopsida; order Cucurbitales; family Begoniaceae; genus Begonia; species Begonia fuchsioides. The sequence goes on from QAOC01021264.1 coordinate 282,225, forward strand.
TCAAGCCAAAGAAGAAGAAATTGCAGTCACTCAATCAGAGAACAGAGCGAGGTACCCGAAAGCTTGAGGGAGAACAAGGAGACCGGACAAACCCATTGCATCGGAGGATTCATTGAGAACGAATCGGGATCGGTAGCTGAGATCGGAATCAAGCGGAGTTGAGACCCGACCGTCGAGGAGCGAAGGAAGTTGAGACGCCGCAATTGGGTCGTCAAAAAGGTCTTCTCCGACGAGGAGATCGGAAAGGTGTAATCGGAGTTGAGGATCTACTTGAAACGAGGGCCTGCACAATCTCATCACCCTGAAAGCCAGGGAATGCGGACCCTGACCGCTACTCATCTCTCTCTCTCTCTCTACTCTGTCTCTCTCCGCTCTGAATATTTATACCTCGTCCCGATTGCTGGGAAATTTCCACCGTTAGATGATGTATCAGATCAAGGAAAAACTCAATTTTCTTCCGTTCGTACTTCATAGCGTTCTTCTGATTGATCTTCAAGCAAAGATTCATCTGGGTACCGCTCAACTGAAAAAAACTAGAAAAACTCGCAAGAGGGTGGAAAGAGAACAGCTGGACAGGGACGACGTATGACGAAGAAGGCTCACCGACCTCCACTATAAATTTCATACAGCCAACCACTGTCGTCCATTTTTCTTTCCTTTTCCATTTCTGTAAAACAGAAGAAAAGTAAACCAGGAAATTTTCCGCCTATTATTTGTGGCCTTCCTGCTCTCTCAGAAGAGCTCCAGGAGGGAAGTTGGAAAGTGAAGAAGAAAATTGATCTGGGTTTTTCTCCATTTTCATGTCGCATAAAGAGGTACTCTTCATTTCCGACTTTCTTTTTCTTCATTTTTTTCAATTTCGATTGCATGTTTCTTCCAGCTCTGCGGCTGAATTTCAGTTTCTTTTATTGGGTAACTCGTTTTCGTTTCAAATGTAGTTTATGAAATTCAATGAGCAAAAACCTGTTGAGATTGTCAGAAAAACTGAATGATTCTCTCTCTCTGTTATGGGATTCCTTTGAACGACGAAGAAGTTTAAGCTATTTAGCCTCGATACGTTTGTAATATCGTAGGCAATAATCATGAGCTGTAGCTGCTTTCGCCCATCGTCTGTCGGGAAAAAGAGCTCTGCCCACGACGACATCGTCAGTAAGCTCTTGAATTCGCAGTACTTTCTGGAACAACAACAGCCTTAACACTGTTTAATTTCACGCTGTTTCCTCTGTTGTCTGTTCCCCAGGCGACCTGCTTGAGAGTACTAAGCATTTCTCCTGCGATGAATTAACATCAGCTACTAAAAATTTTCATTCCAGCAATAAGATTGGACAAGGAGGTTCTGGCATTGTTTATAAGGTAATCAGAAGAATTCTAGACCAAATTTTAATTCTTGAATTTATCTGGCCCACATTGTACAAAGAGTTCTGCCATTGACTTGACTGCTAGACACCAATCTACAGCTTAAACTGTTAATTTTTTTTGGTTATCCCACTGCAATTATGCTGAAAATTCTTGAATGATCTAGTTAGCTAGAGCAAAAATCAATTGCTACTTAAGTATTTTAAATGAACTGCTGTGTATATAGGCACGAATTTAGGTCATCTTTACATCAAACTTTCTTGTTCTTGAGGTGGCAATAGTTCTTGCAATATTGAATTAAATCTTTTGGAATTTTCCAGGGTACTCTAAGAAGTGGGAAAAGAATTGCAGTGAAAAAACTTTCTGCAGAATCAAAGCAGGGAGTGCGTGAATTTTTAACAGAGATTACAACTATTTTGAACGTCAAGCATCCAAGCCTCGTCGAGTTGATCGGATGCCGTGTTCAAGGAACTCACCAGATTTTGGTCTATGACTACATCGAAAATAACAGTATTGATAGCGCATTATTAGGTACATTATTATTTTCATTTAACAAAATATAAATATACACTTGAAGAGCGAGTTAGAAAATCAATATTGTCCAACTATCGATAAGCGAATTGTAATCTTCAGATAGATTGGACTAAAAATAGTAACGGGTTTATCTTCTTGATCTCCATTGCTCTGCCGGTTTCAGAGGCTATTTAGCTCCAGAGTATGTGATAGGTGGTCAGCTGACGATGAAGGCTGATATCTACAGCTTTGGAGTTCTTGTACTCGAGGTAATTTCTGGTAAAACCAGTGGAAAAGCAAACCAGTGGAACTTCATGAAGAGGGAGAGCTCGTGGAGCTGTTGATCCAGAAATGGTAGAATTTCCCGGGGATGAAGTGATCAGATTTATGAAAGTGGCTTTGTTCTGCACTCAGGGCGTTTCAAATAGGAGGCCGTAGGTGACCCAAGTTGTCGATATGCTTACGAAGAACGTGCATCTTCACGAGAAGCTGCTCACAAGTCACACCCCCGGGATTTTTCAAGGACTATGGGTTGAGTGGGATGCCATTGTAACAAAAAAACTTCATGGCTGCTACTTCTTACCAAATGAGTTTTGACCCTTTACTCTTACTCAAATCACACCTAGATGATTAGCGTGATAACTAATGTGTCGCCCGAAAGGACGATGATTATTAAGTGCATTCTCGATGATTATTGTTTTTTCGATCTTTAAAAACAGATGAATGTTGAATCTGCAAAGTAGTTCACAAGAATTTCGGTATTTTCTACGGCTTTCGGTTTCATGTGTTCTGGTTTTCGTTCTATCTTGAACTAAAAGAAAATTTGGTTGGTCTGAATCTAGAAATTTGGTCCAAAACTGCATTCACAATTGATGTTTACCGACGACAACAACAATATCAAATAAGTAGCATGAATTTCAAAACAATGAAAATTGAAATCTCAACCAAAAGGGTAGACAAAAACCAACCAACTAATGCCTGTTCTTATTCTTAGGGACTAATACTAATACCGCAGCATATTACAGATAAAAAGCAAAGTGCAAGAGGAAATTACACACCAAAGATGGAAGAGATGGATGGAAAGATATTTGGTTATCAAGAATGAGTATAGAATTGGCTTACACGGCAATGGGGTCTTGAGCAGGGAACGCTTGTTCATGTGAGGGCGATGAGCCATTGGCGGTGAAATTTTTGGGCAAGGAAGCAGGGGCCCTTCCAGGAGCAGACTCGGGGGCCTTATCTTTTTTGTCTTTACCATCCTTGGCAGGAGGAGGTGGAGGAATCATGTGTGGTGGGGGTGTGTGCTTCAGCTTCATAAGAATATGCCTCATTCTCGAGAGATCGGTAGGCTTGCCAGGCTTAGGGCCCTGGATAACAGTGATTGATGGCTTCTTCTCTTGATCCTTCTTGCTTCTCTTTTTCTCTATGTTGGGAACCTCATTAGGAATTAGTTCTGCAATTGCTTTCCAATATTGTTTATCAGCTTCTTTGTGAAACTTTTCCTGATTAGCAGCGAACAACTGCTTGAGAGAAAACTAATACTTTAGCATTAAAATACTTGTGAAAGAGAAGAAGAGAAGAAGTGAATGGAGAGCAGTATTTACCTTCTCCCTTTCTCTGTTGTTTGCCCTGTTAGTCTCAACATTTAGCTTTTTCTTCTCGTAGAAACCTCGAATATAATCCTCTGCTTCCTCGATGATACGGATTCTCAGTTCTTTCTCCGTCTTCTCCTTCTGCTCAAGGTGAATGGCATTTTGACTGCAGATCAATGGAAGAAAGAATGAACAAAATAGAGTTTTCGTTCCTTTATCTATAACCTACATAACTTCATCATGTTCCTCTTCTTCCTACAAGAATGGAAATCAGTCAACTCTTATGGAGATCCAATGTGCAAGATCTGTAATAACTACTCCCTCAGTCTAGCCTCATTAGATCCCTCATAAAAAAGGCAAATAAAAAGCTTCCTAGTTCAAGTTTGTTCCTTAATTTCTTGTCCAAAGCCATCAGCCCCTTCAAATTCGACGTTTGCATAGTAACTTGAAGGTGAAAATAATGACTTGGAAAAAAGTCCACCGATTACCCCCACAAAACAAAATCATCAAGGAGTTCGCACGTCAACTTGGTTAATTAGCAGGAAGACTCAAAAAATCACATCCAATAACTATAGATCTCGACACATCTAAAGTAACCAGAAGATCTAATCGATCCCCGTGTCATCTTCAACCACTACAGGGAAAAAACCCCAAGCTAAATCGAAACTGCAATAGCTCACCAGCGCCATTCCCGAAGAGCAAATCCTTCATCTACCATCATCTCGGGCGGCGGGAGAATTGGACCATCCGACACGAAAACCCCATCCCCGATCCCATTTTCGCCAATTCCATAGCCGTGGCCGTTTCCATTCTCGAGATGAATCGGATCAAACGGCGACGGGCGGTGGCTATGAGCCGGATCCTCAAACTCGAAAAGGCCTGGTGAAGCCGCTGCGTGCTCAACAGAAACTTCCTCGAATCCGCCAGAAGCAGGAAGATCGCCAGAGAAGTCACCGCCGGAAAAGTTGGAGTAAGATCCGTATCCGGAGTAGGTATCCTCGCCGTCCATAGTATAAGCATCAAACGAAGACATCCCTCTCCCTCTCTCTCTGACAAACAAGAAACAACGGAGATTCGCCTTCGCAAGCTTTCGGGTCTCTTGGCTTTTTTCACCTGCTTATTTTATACATTTCATTCTGGTTTATGCATCAAGCAAGGTGGAGTCACTGTTCATACACTAATTTTCATTCTCGCTCACTAATACTAAGATTTTACTTTTTACTTTTTCGTGAGATATTCGTCAAAAATCTTCTTCTTATTACTCAAAAGGCAAAATTCATCGCTCCCAGAACTCTCACACTCCGGCCCAACAATTTGTGAGAAGGTTAAATCACGATAACTCAGCGGCCTAGAAATAGAAAGTCTTTACCTGATATCTCAATGAACTACCTCAACATTAAAGGTAACAACTCTCACACTATGACAACGCAATGTATAAAATGGCCATAAAAGTTTGATTTTATGATTTCTTTTGTAAATCAAATTTACTTAAACTGTCATTTACGATGCTGCAAAAGTTGTTACAACATCAATTAAATCTAATCAAAGTACTTATAAACCAGAGCTGACGTCGTTTATCGGTTAATTATATCACACTTACAATTTAAACTTATAAGAGATGAAATGTTACTCAACAATTAGGTTTGAAAATAATTTTTTTTTAACCACACTAGGTTAGAATGAATATTGTGAAAACACTCTTAACTAAATCGTATCATTCGATTTAATCACATAATAATTTTAATACACGTCTTAATAATCACATACTGGCGTCTTATCGTGATGTTTGAAATAATATCAAAGCGCAATAAAATATATGTGTAAGTTATTAAAATGAACTCTGAATAATTAACTGCAGGTTTCCTAAGTATAACGACTTACAAAAAATTCTAATTTCAATAAATTAAAAATATTTTAATTGAATCAATCAGAACTCAACACGTTAGAAGGTAAGTTAATATTGTATGCTAAGAGAATAAACTTAGCATTATACATTTATTATTATGTCATAAATATTTAAGTATTTAGATCAGACGCTTAATCTGTTTTGGTGGATTTATTCGACTTAGCGTTTTTTATCACGGTCCCACTTCGAATCGTGCGGTAAATCATAAACGTATGGAAAAACAAGAAATCCCAACATAAAATCTACGAAGAAACAAAAATTTCAAAATGGTAGACCTTTGATCGTCGCCGCTCTTCTAGTTAAGCTCGCGGCTGAGCTTCTCCCGTTTGCAAGCTCTAGTTGTCGATCGCTCGATCGCTCTTCTAGTAATAATTATTCTATTATTTATCAATGACATGCGTTACAAGTAGAAGATTAAAATTAAAAAAAATCAAGATGACATAGTAATTTCAAGTATTCATTATTGACTTTTAAATGCTTGTAAATACCCTCGTAATTTTAATTGCTATTTAACCTAGGTTAATTAGCAAGAGTAATTAAGCAGCAATTGTCTTTCACGTGCGAAATCGAAACATACGCGTGTGAACTGTGAATAGCATTTTATATCTTCTTCATCCTTCAAAATGTCCCTTCGTAGCTACCGGCCTCCCTTACACTGACTCTCAGATCCTCTTTCCGATTGTTCATCTCGTTTGTTCGAAGCTCGTTCGTCTACAATGACTGCAGATACTATTCTGCAGCCAAACGGTGCTTTGTCTAATGTTGACGGTGGCCTGAACCCTAACCCTAAGTCTGGTGCCGCCAAGAAGTCGCGGGAGGTTGAAAGACGTCGTCGTCGGCGGAAGCAGAAGAAGAATCAGAAGGTTGATGAAGAGACTGATGCCGGCACTGAGGACGATCGTGATGCCGGTGGTGATGATGAGAAGGAGAACGGTGATCCTCATCAGGTTTTTCCGTAGCTTCATTTTCTTATTTGCTGATCGTGTATTTCGCTTTTGCGCGAAGAGTGTTGTATCGACGGTTGGAATTATGGTTGTATTGATTTATTTCACGTTTATAGGACGTTATATCTTTTGGGTGAGTAAATTTTGAATGGGAACCAGAAGGACAACCTAGAAGCTAATAAAAAACTTGAGAAATACTGCTATTTTTCTCCTTATTTAACACGATCGAAACAAACCTTTTGGAGTGTTCAAGAATTCAACGTTACCCTGTCTTTTGGAGTTTCATGGTTCGTTTTTTGATGATAGCCATATTATTATCCCTAGTTCATCTGTAGCATTTTGAAAGGAAATGTACAACTGAAGCTCTATAGTGACTGACACATATTTTGAAGGTTGTTGAGAATGTAGAAGTGGAGTACGTTCCAGAAAAGGCCGAGTTAGATGAAATATTGGATGACGACCTCAGAAAAGTTTTTGAGAAATTTAGTTTCCTTACTTCTGCAGGTGTTGAGGTAATTAGGAATAAATGGCTCTCATTGTTTGACTAGTTAATATTTTTTTATGTCCATCAGTACACATTAAGTTCTTTAATTGTCTGTATTAGAACGATGAAAATAAAGATGACGGTGCCCAACAAATAGCTGCAAAGAAGAAAGTGAACTCAGATTCAGAAGACGATGACCAGGAGGATGATCAACAAAAAGAGAAAGGCATATCTAATAAGAAGAAAAAGGTTGCGTGGCTTGTGCTATTTTTCAATGATGTCAATTGATATTATTTTCCACATGGATGGTAAAACAAATTTTTATCGTATTGCAGCTTCAACGTCGAATGAAAATTGCAGAATTGAAGCAGGTTTGCTTGCGACCTGATGTTGTTGAGGTATATGACCTTTAAAGTTTCTTATATCATCCAGTTTTATTTTTCCTTCAATATCACTATTCTTGCCTGTAATTATATATTTTTTTTCAGATTTGGGATGCAACTGCATCTGATCCTAAGTTGCTCGTGTTTCTAAAGTCATATCGGAACACTGTTCCTGTGCCAAGGCATTGGTGTCAAAAGAGGAAATTTTTACAGGTTAACAATTTATTACACTTGAGAACCCTGAATTAGTAGATTTCCATGATTAATGTCCATAGTAAATGTGAGGGATTTAGGTTGTAAATGAGGCGGAAGCTGATAAGGTTTCTCTTATATCGATATATCTGGTTCTTGCAGGGGAACAATTGTGTCAATCATGGAGCATGGACTTGTAGGTCTTTGGCGAATGGCACTCTTGAATATATATATATATATATATATATATCTTTATGAATAATAGTTTGGCTGGGAGATATTAATATGATTACCTTATTGATGTGATTACCTAAGTGGGAAGTTTTATAGTATAAATATCAAATCAAAGTGTGTCTTGGTTAAATAGCATTGATTTGTTAGAAATCTTCTCTAGGGCTTCATTTTTGTTGAAAATTAACTTGATGCAATCTACTTGTATCTCATCAATTTGTGATTATTTGCAGGGTAAGCGTGGGATTGAAAAGCAACCCTTCCAACTTCCTGATTTTATTGCTGCAACTGGAATTGAGAAGATAAGGCAGGTAATTTGGTCACATATTAGTATTTTTGGTCAATTTTACAACACATTTATAGATAACGAAGTTCTATTGTTTAAGATTTGCATTCATCATCCCCAGTCCCTAACTTCTTTATTTCTTTATTTCATGTGTTACCTGAAAGTCCGTGCTGTGCAGAAAGTTTCTGAGTTGAAAATGAGATTCTTTATGTTCCTAGCTTTTTCTAGCAACATATTCATGGCGTTGAAAAGATTTAATTTTTTACTCAAGTTCAAAAATTTCTTTTTAGCTTCACGTAATGCTTTTTTGTTCCTGCAACATTGAATAATTCTTCTTTGCTAGTGCTGGTCTGCTTGGCAGAATTAAGATTGGGCTGTTTCAAATTAGTGGCCAAGTTCTCTATCATTTTTTCTCTCTGCTATAATAATTTTCATGTCAAGGAAATTTATCCATTTTTCCTTGTTGCCTTCTCTCGGTGTCAACAATAATTTTTTCCCATTCTGTTATGAAACTTGCTGACCATTTTCATTAATGCTTCTTCCTGAAGGCTTACATTGAAAAAGAGGATAGTAAGAAGCTGAAGCAAAAGCAACGTGAAAGGATGCAGCCAAAGATGGGAAAGATGGACATTGACTATCAGGTGTTGTTAGTTTTCCTTTTGTTCAGTTTGGTGCTCTTCATTCTTTTGAGTGCATCACTTGAATTAGTTGCTATTGCGCATTCACCATCACCTAAAATTGTTGTATAAATTGTTCTAGGTCCTCCATGATGCATTTTTTAAGTATCAGACAAAGCCGAAATTGACGTCACTCGGTGATCTATATCATGAAGGAAAAGAATTTGAGGTCTTTTCTTTGACTCTTAGAATAATGGGATCTATTACCCTACCAAAGAGAGGTTTCTGAAAACTTCCGTTTTGCTTGTTTTCTGTACTTTATATGGAGGGATGACATCTGATTTGAAGAAAGTGGCCAACTAAGAAGTCATCCATGAAAACCATCTGTTGATGTTTTGTTATTTTAAGTTATTTTTCCTATTTTTGTTAGTTAATTTATGGAATATCCAAGGTTATTGCTTGTAGAAGAAAACATTATGGTTGTTGAATCTTCTAGTGAATTCTCAAATACTAAAATTCCACCTTCAAAATCCGAGGTAGAAAATCACTTATTTGTATGTATATTTATTTGGTAAATAAAAACTAGAATGATTGAGTTTATTTTGTGTTGAATCAAATTTTGTACAATATTTTTAATTTTGATAAAAAAATATAATTTCTTTTATAGTTTGTCAGAATATAATTGTTTTCTAATGGATCCATTTAATGATGGAAATCTTATAATGTGATAAAAGAATCAATTAAAAAAGATTCAGCTGATTTCAATTAGGAATTCATTGGGACCTGTAGGAGCAGTCCGTCAAATTTTAAATTTTATTTATTTTCTCAGTTAATAACTCATAATAAGATGTCGATAACTGACTATTTGGAACTTTTAAAACAGACTTTTGAAGTATTTAACTATGTTTTAATGGTTGAAAAGTGGAGGATTTTAAATTCTGATCCGTGCAGTAACATGGTTTTGAATACATTCAATTTGACTTGTTTTTTTTTTCACTATAGCTGCAATCTTCTCTCTGATAAACTAATCAAATAATTATAAATGCTTTTGTTGAATTTCTCAATGCATCTCCTTTTCACCTTAAGATACCTCAAATCATTTAAATTTGTACTTATTCCCTTACAGGTCAAGTTGAGGGAGATGAAACCGGGCATGTTGTCACATGAACTTAAAGAAGGTCTTGGCATGCCAGAGGGTGCTCCTCCACCATGGCTCATTAATATGCAGGTTATACAAGCAAACTTTTAGTGCCTGTTTTGTATGTAATGTACATTCCTTTCTAACGTATAGTGTTTTATATTTTCGGTAGCGGTATGGTCCTCCACCATCATATCCGCAATTGAAAATTCCTGGACTAAATGCACCTATCCCCCCTGGAGCTAGCTTTGGTTTCCATCCTGGTGGTTGGGGAAAGCCGCCGGTTGATGAAGTAAGGTTTTGATGTATAGTATTTAAATTTTTTTTTTTTTGAGTTTTATTTTATTTTATTATTTTTGTAACATGTCTCTTGGGTGAGATCTTACTCATTTATCATTTTGCTCTTAGTTTGGGCGCCCTTTATATGGTGATGTTTTTGGTGTTCAACAACAAGATCAACCAAATTATGAGGTACTTGTTATACGGATTCCTCCTTGTGGTTTTGATGATGGTTGATATTAGTCTTTGCAGTCCTATAGTTGTAGAGACCCTCACATATCTTTATGTACTAGCATATGTATAATGGAGTTTTTGTTAGAAGTATTCTCTTGCTTTTAGCAAATAGTGATAGACTAGTTTTTGTAAGGATTTCTTAATTTTACAGGAAGAACCTGTTGATAAATCCAAGCATTGGGGTGATTTAGAGGAAGAGGAAGAGGAAGAAGAAGAGGAAGAAGAGGAGGAAATTGAGGAAGAGGAACTACAGGATGGAATTGAATCTGTGGACAGTCTATCAAGGTAGAATTTTAATTTCTTTTCTGATGTGCACAAAAATCTAGTTCTTGTTACTTTCTTGTACAGCCGACTAATTATGTGGCTTTGGATGAGTTGGACATTTCTGTGTGTGCCAAGTTGGGGACTTTGTATATTTTCTGAGTCTTCTATTGATATAGTGGTTCCTTTTATGCAGCACTCCCACTGGTGTTGAGACTCCTGATGTAATTGACCTTCGGAAGCAGCAGAGGAAGGAACCTGAAAGGCCTCTTTATCAAGTATGGTTACCAGGACAATTCCATTCACTCCCAATTTATAAAAAACGATGTTAACTTTTTCCCGTATTTTTTAGGTACTTGAAGAGAAGGAAGAAAGAATTGCTCCTGGGACTTTACTTGGAACAACACACACGTAGGCATATTTTTATGACTTTTTTTGGAACTTTTTTTCCATAGATTTTTCTTGCCTAATTGTCTGACGTGGTCTGTAATTTTGCTTATAGATATGTTGTTAGCAGTGGTACTCAAGACAAAACAGGAGCCAAAAGGGTAAAGGAGGATGAGTAAATTTTTTTATAGTTCATAATACGAGGACATGGTCTTCCTAATTCATGGAAATTATCATATTTGAATGAATTCCATGTCATTGAATATCTAAGTTTTAGTATTTGAAATGGAGATGAGTTATTTGTGATAAGGTAAAAGGCTGAAGCATAGAAATTAGGAATAAACTTAATTAGGTCAATGAAATTCTAGTTCGATACTTTTTATATTTGTTTATCTCAAAGAGGTTATCACAAGTTTCTTTCATGTGTTTTTTTTCTTACAAATTGCTTTATTATATCTCTCTAAGTCTATGCACATGCCTGTCTAACTGTTTCTCTTGCAGGTTGATTTGCTTAGGGGACAAAAAACAGACAAGGTTGATGTCACCTTACAACCTGAAGAGTTGGAAAGTTTGGAAAATGTTTTACCTGCTAAGTAAGTGAAGTCCTTTTAGATCTCATCTCATCATTAAAAAAATTTCAATGTCAAATTGTCAACATTTGTTTTTTTTTTTTCAGGTACGAGGAAGCAAGGGAGGAGGAGAAGATGCGGAGTCAGCGGGAGGATTTTAGTGACATGGTTGCAGAGGTGTGCTCACTTTTCTATACACTCATTTTGTAGAGCCTTAATCCATTTTTAGGGATGTTTTAATACTTTGTAATTCTGATCTTAAATAAATGATCCAAACAAGTTTAAAAATGCTCCCTAAAAGACTATTTTCACTTATCGCTTTGGGAAGAAGCTTTATCTACTATATTTGCTATTCTTCAAAGGTTTGTTGGTTGAAAAATTATTTGAAAAGTAAGAGAAATTAATAAAGTGGTGGTGGTGCAGAATGAGAAGAAAAGGAAGCGAAAGATGCATGAGAAGGAAGGAAAGTCGAAGAAGGAGTTCAAATTCTGAGGCCATTTTTGCAGAGATGCAATTCTAATATTGTGACTGCCTTGGGGATATATTTGATTTGAGGTGATGGAGTCTGTCTGTAGTGTCTGATGCAAAAACCAAAGACCCTTTTGGCGGCTTTAGTTGTAGTGTGTGATTACAAATTGCATCTTACTTGTCTACAGACTGTCCATTGTCCTTTCGCGTACTTGTATTTATACTCTGTGTCATCACTTCTGTCCTTGCATAATCGTGACTCAGATACTCTGACCCATAATCATGGAAGTGCCCCTTTGAAATTTCTTGAAACATTTGGATTTGGATTATTGTGCGGATGAATCCTTCCTTTTTTTTGGTCTCACTTTGACACTGCAGATTTTACATTGAACAGCAGATTCAATTGATGTGAAGAACCGAGAAGGAAGCCATGGAAGTCAGGTAGTAGTCCCTTTCTTTTCGAGTTTGCTCAAGTGATAATGAGTTTATCTTGCTTTGAAAACTAGTGCAGAGACAATGGCAGGCAAAGGGGGAGGCATGGTTAAGAGAAGTGTGGCTGCCATTGCTGCAAATAGAGGAGAGAACAACTCGATTCTGCGCCACAACTCCATGGTCTACGTGATGTTTGCAAACAACAAAACGTGGTATGATTGACATTAAATGAAAAAAAGGGACAAAAATGTTCAGTTTTAAGTTATCCAAACATGAAATAATGAGGAACCGGGTATACTATGTGTGGAGAGAAGGATGAACAAAAAACATGGTGAGGCCCACCCTCAGATGTTGCAGAGGTCGTTAAACTGAGAGACCCAGGTTAAGCCTGAGTGTGGAATCTGGTTGGGTTTCCCCTACTTGCTTTCTTACACTTCTCTACCTCACACTTCTTTTTTTGTTTTAAAGTTGAATTATTGTAAGTAGGGATCCAGATTCTGCCCCCCACTTGGCTTTGCCGGTTCCACCCGTGAACTGTCCCTCATGGATCCATAATTTGAGAATGGAACCAAAGGTTCCAATACCCGAACAGGTTTTAGATCCGGGTTCAGGTTTGATCAGATTTTATCAATTTCGGGTCGGGTTTGATCGATTTTGGATAGTTTTTTAAACTCGGACATTGTTTAGTTATTTATGATTTTTGAAACTGAAGTAATTTGAGAGTGGAATTTGAGCTATTTGTGTTGACATTCGAGGCAGCGGTTGAGGTATCAAATCGAATCAAGGTACCACTTCCAACTCTAACATTTTTATAGCCTCTGACGCTCCGTTGTCTAAGTACTTTCGTGGATTACGACTAAGTACCCAACTTCTATTTCGTTATACTGCTTTGATTAAATATTCTAGTGGGTCCCGATCAGCCATTGATGTGGTGCACGTGAGACATCCGCCGTTGGATCATTATTCCTCCATAAAGTAATTGTTTACTAGGTGGAAACGACAATGATTCTGATCTGAATTCTGTGCTCGGCTTGCTTGCTTCGTCAGCAGGAGAGAGAATAAATGCATATCATATAACTCGTTAGTCATTTGATTCTTATCGACCTTAATTTTTTACTAACACCATTTGGGCACTGAGATAATCATGGCTCGTAGGGATGGCTCTTACCCTGTCTAGGTACAATGATTCACATGATTTCATGTGTAAAATAGCCATCATAATTGATTGTTGCATAATTATCAATTGGTACTCATATATATTTAAAAAATATATTTATATTTTAAACATAATTACAAATTTGAGATAATATTTGGAAAAGTTATACTTGAAGACTTGAAAACAGTTCATCGATGCAAGTTATGAAAATTGAGGGATGAAATTACATTTTAATACTGTATATTAATTAATAATGATTATGGGATAATTTGTAAGATTAGGAAATTAGGTGTCGGGGAGAACAAGTGTAACATGTAGTCACATGCATGGAGGGGCCGTGGGATTGTGCAACCACGTGATGCCAACCTGAAATAGTGGGTCCCACCTATCTTTCTCCACCAAACAATTGAACCTAGAACAACTAGACCAAGGACCAGACCAGACCCTTATTATTTGTTTTATATTTTGATCCTACATTCTTCCGAGTGGCGTCATTTATTTAATAATTCTATTAATATTTAATTATGTGCCTTCGGCCGACGTGTCGTCCGAATAATTGATTTTAGGGCTTATCTCGTTTATCATGCAGACGCAATATTCGTTGGGGTTCCACCACCTTTACCAACCCAAAAATCTC
>QAOC01021264.1:296525-341778 GCA_003255005.1 Begonia fuchsioides
CCCCCCCCCCCCCCCCCCTATCGACGGTTCTCCCACTTCCACGTGTCTTCCCTCATCTCTCCTTAGAGGGCATGGCTGCTTTGACAAAAAGTTTCCTCGCGTCTACTGAATATAAACCTTAATTTTCCTATCCTTCTTCTCTATTTGCATTACTTCTGGATCCTCCCAAAAACAACTTCTACAAAAAGCTGTTTATTTGGAGATGGGTTTGATTTCTAAACAGGTTTCGAGTGACGGTTTGGATTGGAGCAAGACACTGCAAATTCAGAAATCTCCGCCGCCGCCGACGGCGATCAGACGGCATCATCATCTTCAGCAGCCACAGTTTCTGCAGGACCAACCGGAACAGTTGAAATGCCCTCGCTGTGATTCAAGCAATACCAAATTCTGTTACTACAACAACTACAACAAGTCGCAGCCTCGCCATTTTTGCAGAACTTGTAAACGCCACTGGACTAAAGGTGGAACTCTCAGAAATGTCCCCGTCGGCGGCGGCCGGAAAAATAAGCGCGGTAAAAAACCATCCTCCGCCGCCACCGTTGTCACCACTAATAGCAATAGCATGCGTAGGAGGGTGATCAACGATCAGATTACTGGTCAGACGCAAAGTCAGAGAGACAATTTTCCTGTTGTTTCCCTAGGTCATCAGAAAAACCTGTCGGAGTTATTCCACCACGGCCTGCTTCGTCCACCGGCTTCTCCGCCGTTTCATTCTCTGTTCAACTCCGGCAGCTTGGACGGAATAAATTACAACGCCGATCAGCATGGCTTGTTTCTAGGTTTAAGTTCTCTTCCTTCTTTCACTTTACCAAGCTCAAGCTCTTTTGAAACCAAACCGTTTCAGATTTCCACTTCGTTTCAGCCGTCAAATATTCATAACTATTCGCAAGATCAGATGAAAACAATCGATCAAGAGCCGACAAGTTCTATTACTCATCCGACCAACTTACCCAGTTCGATCTTTAACGATATGACCAACGGCTGGAACTGGGAAGACATGGACACTTTCGTTTCAACTGGTCTTAATCTTCGTTGGGATGACTCTGATTTATCAAACCCTCAAAAGCTTTAACCTTTTTTTCTTCTTTTTCTCATCTGCGTGTGAGTTTGAGTGTAGTTAAAAAGAGTTTCCATTTCCTCCATTATCAGCTATCTCATATTTCAGAAAAAAAAGCACCATAGTTTGAAGCTGTCATTTTTAGGTTTCAGCTTCAGGCCAATCTCCATTTCTGATTCTTCATTTGTGGGGGAAGAAGGGATCAAGATTATGGGGAATGATGGGGAGAAGAAGAAGACGAAGTGCAGTGCGGGGCAATGGGGTATACTCCAGCGGGGATGAACTAACAGAAGGTGATGGGAAGATTCTTGGTGATATTTTATAATGTACGTATTTTTTTGGTATATTTCTAATCCCAATACTTTGGATTTGTTTCTTCGCTTTCTTCCATTTTCTTAGAATCTTTCTTCTTTTCTTTACTTCTTGCCTGAGTTTCCACTTTCCAGCCACTGTACAAAGTCTAGTGTACGTATTAATTATATGATTTTGCAGCTAATTTTGATGTCTTAAACAACGTGGGTTTCTCTATCGCTCTAGCATTGTCGAGTGCCAAAAAAACTCGTCAACAATAGACTTTGTTCTCAGCCTAAGCCCACAATGCGTCAAGTTAGTTAGCAAGGGAAACTCAACTAATAAAGAGTAGTTATTCTATAGTCTTGGGCAACGATGGATTTGGCAACCCTCGGCCTAAGAGATCTAACGTTCTCATCTGATACCGTTTCTTGAGTTCTCCGAGCCCATGAACACAATATTATCTATTTTTAACATGAGCCATGCACAATTTTGTTCTTGGGTCAAACAGAATGCGGCATTTTCTGGGTATTTCATCCTTGTGAACTGTAGTTCAAGAGAACCGTAAATTGATGAAGCTCCAAACTTTGTTCTTCATCGATACCAAATGATTGATTGGTTTTGCCTTTGCGACTGTTGATGCCCACGCTAGGACCAGCTATGTTACTGTTCATTTGTCGTCTTCTTTTAAGATTTCTTTTCGTAGTTGGGATTCCATGAATTATTAGCTTCTAAAATATTAAAATTTATTTATTTTTATACATTGATCCATGAATTGTCGCTGTAATTAATCATCGTCACGATTGAACTATGTTCTTGTTGCCCATAGAGGAGACACACAGCTCTATCATTAGTAAAACTATGGAACTATTTGATGTTAACCAACAATCATATCACTTGGTAGATTCTTGGGTAAAACTATAACTGAACATTTATATTTTGTGTCATGAATATTGAAGATTTGAATTATTTTCCGAGCAATTTGAGTCTAGATATTATAGGATTTAGCAAAACGGTCTGTGTGGTGATAACGGGGGCATAAGATCATATTGACCCATTAAAATGATTCAAATTAACTATTTGGATCGGATCGGATCGGATCAGATATATTTTTAATTTAAAAAAATGATATGAACCTAAACTAAAACCAATCCAAAACTTTGAACTGGATTTATTTCAAATTAAATATATAATCGAATTGAGTTCAGATTCTCTTCTACATGAATGACCCGTTGGGTCGGATCCGTTAACCTATAAAATCTAAAAATTGTCAAAAAAATAATTGAATTTTAGTTGGTTTAGGTCGACAACTTGTGGATTTAAATTTTATAAAATCAAATGTAAACTCGAGTTGAAACCAATTCCAAATTCTCGATCAAATTCGATCGGATCAGTTCTACAATAAGTTTTAATTTAGACGTAAGTTTATAAAACACGACTCATCATATCTGATCAATTTTCTGTCACAATCCTAACCAAATTCATCATTTAGAAATAAAATTAAAATTTTAAAGTATCAATTTAAAAACCCTTTTAACTATAAAATGTTTGTCGATAATTATCTTATTTTTTATAACAATGCAACGTTAAATAAGCTTACGTTAACCCGTCATGCTAAAAAATCCGCAAACATAATGCAATTAAAGTGAAGTTATACATAATTCCAGTTTGATTTATCCATAAGTTACAAAGAATTGGCATTTTTTGTCTCTTTAAAATCGGTCGTCTAATTTTGAGGAACACGTGGCTGCTTTGACTTCAACTTCCGGTGTTCAGTTGAATAAAATAAAATAAATACGAGATTTGTGACACGTCACACGGGAACTTCAGGGTCTGTAATTTTCAGTGAATCCACCCCAACCTGATTTGTTTTAATTTGTACCATATCTTTGTCGGGCCGACAACATATATTTTCCTCCAATGTCCTGCCTGTAATAGCTTAGTGTTACAGGGTGTCGTGCGATTTCGATTGGACTTTCGGGAAGTTGAATATCCAGTCTAAATTGTTATGTTAAATATCGAAAATGACCAATGATTCGACGAAGGCATAGAGGTGGTCAAATCTAGAAATGGCATCCAAGCGAGTCAGTTCGTCGGCTGCTCGAATGACTCGATATTGTTGCAATTCGAGCTAGACTCGGATCTCTACAGTAGTGTCTTCTTCTTCTTCTTATTATTCATATACCATTTCTAGCCAAATCTTTCATTACCAATTGAGTTTCCATTCTTGGTAAAAGATTTGAGCATATACATGCACGATTCGGCCTAGAATAGTTCAATGGTACATATGATGCCCTACATGACGATGAGTGTGGAAGGTGCCGAACCTCTCATCATCTAGGAGTGGTAACTATGATATACTTATAAGTCCACTTTCCTTCATTAACTAATGCGACACGTTTTAGACTTGTTAAAAGAATAAACTAATGTGGAATTTGATTCAAAGTAAACAATATTGAATCAAAAATAGCATTTTTAGGGTTTATTCGTAAATAAATAAATAAAACATAAGCTCCAGTAGAGATTAGTTGAATTACTTATATTTTCAGTGCATTTACTTGCGTAAAGTTAATATTTAGAGAGGTAAAAAAGTCTAAAAATCCAAAACTATAAAAAGGTGAACTGAATCAATACGAGTAGATGCATACTTAAAATCATGACAATAGAAGAGATCATCAACAAAGCTTTAGAATTTTTAGATAATGTATATATTTTCACTATATTATTTTAATTTTAAAGTAAAAGATTACCCGTAAATGTTTAAAATTCACGGTTTTTTTCTATATGTGGTTAAAATTTTAAGTTATTTCAATATATGTTTGACAAATTTGATAAATTGTGATATTTTGTACACTATTTGAAGTAGCTTTTTAAACATAAATTTTAATTTGAAGAATGGATTTCGAAATCGGGTGAGTTGAGCTTTGTATCAAAGTAAGAATATCACCGTGTGTGAAGGTTGGACTAGACCGGTGGGGAATGACGCGTTCGTCGTGAGAAGTATATTGAAATTGAAGTATTTTCCTTCAAATCTCCTTTTCAAAATAGTAGTAAAAATCAAAAGGTGATCCATAAATTGTAGAACATAAAATCGGAGAGATCAAACGAAGAACTTGAGAATCCTACTTGGTTATTTCAACTAATGCAATGCGGCGCGGGATAGCATCAGTGAGAAAATCGATGGCAATTAGTGCTGGCATTCGAGCGAGCCCAGCATGTCGGTTCGCTCGAGCTGGCTCGGAATACCTGTTGTGCGGTCGATCATTGGTGTAACCGCGGTCGACCGGCTAATGTTACAGAATGTTTTAAGAAAATCGATGGGAACAACATTGGTGGGAAAATTGATGGCAATAGAATATTTCATGTTGGTCTTGAATGTTCGAAATAAAAGTCTGAATCACTCAATTTGGTTATTACAAAATAGAACTCGAGTTCTGTTGCATTTTGCTAATAATCAATCTGATCCAACCCAACGTCACTAGTTCCGGTGTTCCGATTATGCAAACCTTGCTCGGTTTTGCTTGCCTCTGATTGTATAGCGAAGAATGAAGACTATGGAAATGGTTGATGCCTTCTTGCTTCCAACCCCCTAAAGCTGTCATTTAGTTTCAATTAAATTCATCAAAGCAGCTATCTTATTAAATTAGTTTACCCTTTCTTAATAAATCAAACTCTGAAATGACAAACATTCAATTTAGAGCATTTTGGACAAATAAATTTTTAGGGTTAAGTTAGGTAGAGTTTTCATTTCGTTCAATTTTCATGAGTTTGCATTATTAAACCCGAGAATTGACCCAGAAAATATTAGTTTGATGATTAATATCCCAAAATTCATTTTTCATTAGAGAAAACTCCACAAAAATCGGACCAAAATTTTTTATTTTAATTTAATGGTCTGGTCTGGTCTGGTTTTGAACATGGATAGCAAGGATTAGATTTCGCATGAGTCGATTTATATATGAGTCAGACCAATTGGCAATTAGACTCAAGTTGACAACTTTATTAGGTTTTTAACCATATAAATTAAAGTAAATAAAGACTTGTTAGTACAATATTATCCTTATTTATAGTTATAATTCAATTTGTATGATAAGATTTGTTCTTCTGTCCCTAATTATCCTTAACGAATGTTTTTCTCGTTAGTACAATGTTTCACGTCGTTACTTTTCACTTGCGAATACAATCTCGCATACTTTAACTCGGGGCCTCAATGAATTTTCTCTAGAAAATTAGACATGTCATATTATACGTATAAATCGCCCCAAGATTGCAATATTTAAACTTTTACGCGATACCGACGTCGACCACATCTAAAACGAAAATCATGAACTTGGATGGGAGTGACATTTAATGAAACCTTAATCTTAGAACATTAAAGTCAAATTATACCAACAGTTTGGCATCAAAACAGTAGAATACGTTTCCCACACGTGGTTTTCAAGAATAATGACAAGTGTTATTACGTCTATCCCGATTCGAAAATAACATCAAACTGCTTCGAACGTCGCCCTCGTACGAACCCATGATTCTTCTGGAGAGAAACTGAGAACTCAAGAACTAAGTTCATCGTCATCCAAAAGGAACAGGTCTGCGGGCCAAAACCAGAAAACCCACGTGTTTCAGGTGTTCTAATGATCAGTTTAAAAACTCTTACGAGGTTTATGATTGTGGGATTTGCCGGTAAATCAGAAAAATGCAAATCTTTTCTGTTCGATGGAGTCATCTTCTTCCTCGGATTTCCCATGTTTACCCTGTTGATTATCCTTTATTTCTCGCCGTTTATCCAGTCAAGAACTTGCGTGTTTTCCGTGGTTAAATTTTGATGAGCTACGCCCTTGGATCTCTGCAAACCCTGTTAGGTTTCTTATTTATTTGATTAAAGAAACAATAAATAATTGTTTTGTTTTTGGGATGAACACGCTATTTTGTGCTTCTCAGAAATTGGTTTTTTGTTCGAAACACCGCCCAGACAAGGCCATAGGAAATGCATGATCTCAAAGAAACCTCGCAAAGCAGTTCCCAATCTCCGGTCTTGCTCATCAAACCTGGCCGATCTCCTGCCTCGTCATGCGGTTCCCACAACCCACGTTTGCACGTGTCTTCAGACTATTGGTACGTTTCCTTAGATCATCAGTACCTAACTGCCAACTCAGCGTCCACCCATTTCTCTTCTTATTCTTCAGGATCAAACTCTGGGCATCTCTCTCTCTTTCTCTCTCTCTCTCTCTCTACTTTGCTGAAGTTTTTAATCTTGGTATAGATTTTCTTATGCCACGCTGAGATTGGAGAAGTTGAGAAAGATTGATGGAGAGCACAGATTCATCGTCGAACATGCGACACCCACAGCTTCCGCCCGGATTCAGATTCCACCCCACCGACGAAGAGCTTGTCGTTCATTACCTCAAGAAAAAAGCCGCCTCAGCTCCACTTCCAGTCACCATCATCGCCGACATTGACCTCTATAAATTCGATCCTTGGGAGCTTCCAAGTAAATTGCGATCATTTTTCTCAATCATGTCAATTGATAAGATATCACGTCACAAAGTTGAAAAAAGCTGTCAGTTTTATGCGAAAATCATGTAATCGAAATAATGGTTTTTGAAAACTGCAGGCAAGGCGATGTATGGAGAGCAAGAGTGGTATTTTTTCAGCCCAAGAGATCGGAAATATCCAAACGGAGCGAGGCCGAACAGAGCTGCAACTTCCGGGTATTGGAAGGCGACCGGAACTGATAAGCCAATTCTTACTAGCCATGGAACTCAGAAAGTTGGTGTGAAAAAAGCTCTCGTTTTCTATGGCGGAAAGCCTCCAAAAGGTGTTAAAACCAATTGGATTATGCATGAATACAGGCTCGTCGACGGAATTTCCAAACAAAATGCTCCTGGGTTTGACGCAGCTCCCAGTAGAAAAAGCTCCTTGAGGGTACTCACAAGCAAGCAAAGCTTATCAGTTCTAAGAATTTCTAAATCACGAACTGACTTTCTGTTTTGATTTTCGTCTTATTTTTCCAGCTTGATGACTGGGTTCTCTGTCGGATTTATAAGAAGAACAACTCGCAAAGATCGATGATAGAGAGAGGAAACGAGGATTGCATTGACACCATGTTGCCCAGTTACATGGTTCAGCAAAATCCAAGGCCACCCACTTTGAGACCAAGTAATTTCAGTGCTTTAATGGAGCAAGAAGACGACTTTTTCAACGGGATACTATCAGCAGAAACCATGACGATAAGTACCATAGCTCAAATGTCATCTTCGACCTCCAAAAACATCAAAAAAGGATTTCCCTCCCAGCTCTGGGCCAAAGAATCTGAATCTGTAATGGCTTCTTCTGGAAAGCGATTCGATGGAGATCTTAACAGTTGCAATAATAATGGCGGAACTGAAGAGAATACCTCCTTCGTTCCTCTGTTGAATCAAATCCCACAAAGTAATGCTTCGTTTCTTCAAAATACTGTTCTGGGTTCTCTTGGAGATGGATTAGGGCAACACTTCCAGCTTCCTACCATGAACTGGAACTCTTGATTTATGTGATTAACTGGGCTAGAAGGTATTCACAGAATGGATTATAGCTTTTCTTTTCGTCTTGAAAAATTACCAAACTTATATTTCTGGAAAATCCTTGTTCACTAACCTCTTTTCGAAGAATTTAAGGAGGACCATGCGTATACGCAAGTGTTGTTGTTCGTGTTTTTTTCGTAAAATACGATGAGAGGGTTCGCATGCATAGACCTCGATATGAAAACAGCTCATCATCACTATTTCCGCTTCTGCTCCGACCGTCAGTGATCGAAAAAAGATGCTCCTTTAAACGTGAAAGCGTAGAGCAAGAAAGAAATGGAGGAGCAATGGAAGTTGGAGAGAGAAGCTAAAAAAAGAAAGAAACATACGGTGCAGGTCGAGGGGGTTGAGGAATGGGAGAATTGTCTCGTCGGAAACAAATCTGAAAAAACAGAAATTTCCGCAGCCGGGATTCGAACCCGGCATTCAATCCACTGAATTTGCCTGTAGTGCTACTGCGGATCTATAATAGCAAATCGACCAATAGTTAATTATAGAATGTTATAAATGATTTTCTTTTACATAAACACTCGAAAACAGTCTGATAGTGTCGGTATCATTGATAAGTGAAGGTGTTTCCAACTTTAACGGGAGCGACTATTATTGTTGCCCACAATTAAACTGAAATCACCCTCAATTTTACAATCGGTCGCTCTCAAATTGAATGCAGTAAATCATAGAATCTAAGATAGCTATAGAAGCAATAATAGGTTCAGTAATGGCAGAGCCCTATCTGGTAGGGACGAGCAAAATGAAATATCAAATCAAAATGGGTGAAATCAGTTCGATTCCCCAGGCACCTCGTAAATTATTTTTCATGTTTTCATCTCTCAGCGACAGCTCTCACATTGTTTCTATGGAATTGTGTATTTTTAATCAGAGAATGCTGGTGGAAGAACTTTAGGAACTGGGCATGAAGTTATGATTTGAGTTCTTTCCTGTTGAGTACAGGTCCATACGCTACAGTAATAGCTGATGAAGCCATCGATCAAAAAGTGGGATAACTTAGCTCCTATATAATTGCAAATGAAAAATGAATCATCCTTGACCACATCAGTAACAAAATCAGTTATTTGGGGTGCCCATGTCTCAAATGAACATAAGTTGTTTCCAACAACATCTGGATCTGGTTTGTCTGCTTTGTCTGAGCACCCATAACCAATAAGATCAAGAGAGTAAACTTTATGACATCTAGCCAGGATCGAATGTTTTTCTTCCATTGATCTCTGTACGAGGAAAATACAAGTCATTTGCAAGGAATATACAATGAAAATAAGAAGAAAATGTAGTCGTTTAAACAAGAAAACGAGACGAACCCACGTGACTGAGATAGAGGAAATGCGAAAGTTCTTAGAGGAAGGAAGTTTACACTGCGGAAAACAAGCGTAACCCGACTGGCTTGGAGATGCGAAAGCCTTCACACGCCCGCCATTGGAGATGAATGACAGAGCCAGTGACGAAGAACTGGCGCCAGCCATCATTTTCAAAACAGGGGAAGAAAGACAGTAAGCAGGAACTTGCGTTAGATTCATGTCCTATGCTCAACCACGTAGTCAACGAATGCCTGTAAGTTTATTACCATTGTTCATCGCTTTAATATGATCAAATTTTACATCATCATTGAACACTTATAATCAAATTTCAGTCCGTTTTCGATTACTTCTGTTCAACTTTGGGTATTTTGCAGTTTTCAATCCGACTTCAGTTCAGCTTCGGGTTGAACTGTGATTTTTTTGTCAGTTTTCGATCATCTACGTTTCGGTTTGGGCTTGATTTCTTTTCCTTTTTATCCAATTTTACATCCCAAAAAACTAAAAACCATGTTTTTAACTTAAATAGTGTATAGAAAACAAATTGATCCTGATTTGGTTTTCTATATTTTTTGGTAAAACCAAGAACTGAATCAAAGATTATCAATTTCAGCTCGGTTTTCATCGGGTCAGATCGAAATTGGTTTTTAGCTACACAAAAACCAAACCAAATCGTCTGTCCAGTTCGGTTACCCGGTTCAAAATGAAAAGAGGCCCACCACAAATGAACAATGGCTATTTTACCTTATTTTATTTCTTACTATATTATTTTAAATTGGATATAAACGTGTTGGAGATAATTAGAGAAGAATACCAGACATTCAAAAAGCACAGCACTGAGTTCATATTTGAACATTATTCCTCACAAGCAGACTCCATAGCAAAGAAGCTCACTGGTTTCCGGTGATGGGGCTCGCCTGGCCCTTCTTCAGATCATCCCAGCCCCTTACCCACGGCTTACCGGGTTGCGCACGAGTCTCCGGCGAGGAATGACTGTTCAGGTTCTTCATAACTTTATCTTGCACAGAGATAAAAACCTAAACCAGACCAAATCAAATCAAGCCTCCAAAACCAAAAAATGCATAGTAAGAATAGCACCCAACGTAGTTTTATTAGATAGCTCACATGATTGGCTTTCAGTTCCTCCGGGGGTTGCTCCTGCCCAGTTAGCCACCTCCACAAATCTGGGTTTTCCTGAAGAAAAGCAAGCGTGTTTTAATCCAGAAAATACAAGAGAGTATCTATGCAAAGTCAATATCATACCAAGATAAGAAATGATGGAAAAATCAACTCTGTTTAGATGATCAAACTGAAGTGATGAGCAAATCAGTCTTCCTATGAACCAACTTAAACACAACACTTGGCCAAAGAATGATAAATTCTATATTTTCTTCCCATGCTGAGGATTTCACACGCATTCTTCTTTTAATTAATAACGTGCCCCATTATCTCTCCTTTATCAGCATAAATCGTAGTTGATTGCATGATGTTTGAATAGGGTGCATAAACCAAACTTGGTTTCAACTCATCCCCTATGCGAGATGGGATACAATGGAAGCTAAAACCATATACACCAGATCCCGAAGAGTACCTTTTTACTATGAGAGCCTCCGCATATGCAGAGTTATTGGAGCTAGAAGCCTTTTAGGATGACAATAGACCAGCCAACTTATAATACATGATTTTACCTAATGCACAATATTTATGATGAAAACAAAGAATATTGGGTGGCTGCTCTTTCCAATCGAGTTTTTTTGTAATTCTTGTGAATTACAGCCTGATCCACAGGTTTTGACTTCGTATATATCGTGTTTAAGATGAACAATCAGCTTTTATAAACCAATCAGAAATACTAAGAACAATACCTCAGCTCACCAGGAGTTTCAGTAACAAGTTTCAAATTTATTCCTGCAATTCTTGAAGACCTACAGGGAACTTACGGAACACATTTTCGTACCTGATAGTTAATGTGTCTCAACAAATAGAATCATTACTACTAGAGCAATTGTAAATTACAAAACCTCCCTATTCCATACTCAAAACCTGACATTAACCTCCCTATTCCATTCTCAAAACCTGACATTAGCGCTTAGTCTTTTGTTCCATTCACTATTTCCCATAAATCCATGATTTCACATTCAAGAGAAGATTGTCTGGGGTTCATTGAGCTTTAATTCTCCACCTTGCAGGTGATACGAAAGTCTTTTAAATTTGTCATTTGGATTAATTATAGTAGAGACTCCACTAGTTACTTGCCCAAAAATTGGTAGAGACTTTTTGTGAGAAACAAAGGGAGAAAAATACCAAATCAAGAACTTGGACCAGAGCTCTAACACCATCAGCATCCATGGAATGAATATGGTCCTCCACCCATTTACCAAGCACCAAATCCAATTCCAAAAACCCTCGCTGTTTACTCCTATAAAGCAATCTGATCGAGCCAACCAATCAACCAAATTTGAAACAAAAAAAATATCAAAGATTGAGAGCCGAGAAAAACAGAAATCTGTCAAAGCAGTGACAAGATACCTGTTGAAGACGCGCCTCTTACTCTCTTCGCTTGAAAAATCAACATCAAGGGAGTGAGATTTCAAAGCCGTGGAAGAACAAAAGCGAGAAAGCATCGAAGTATGAAAACTCTGATTCCAATCGTAAGAGGCAGGGAGGAGAGAACTGGAGGGGTTTGCGGAGAGAGCAAGAAGCCATCTCTCTTTCCCTGAAGCCGTGTTCAAGGCCAAACGAAGGGTTCGGTGGGCGTTAAACAGAGCCTTCCTGAAACCTGCCATCTCTAATCGCAAGCTTGGATCTCCTTCTCCCTCTCTCTTCCTTTCAACATTAAATTATTAATATTATATTTAAGTAAATTCTAAAACTTGTATTTGTATAATTAATTAGATTTAAATATTAGGTCCTGGATTCAAAGCAACGTAACCGGTGATTTGGAGAAATGCACCAAACAGATCTAATTTGGGGTGGGCGAATCCAACCCAACCCGACGATCCGATCCAATTTGATCAAAATCGGATTAGATCGAATCTGATAAAGTAATCGGTAAGGTTATGAAAAAATCAATCCAATTTTCGGATTGTTGTCCGATTGAGATATTTTTAATAACTCCGATTCTGAACTCCGAGTCTCTGAATGTCTTCGATCGATCTTCATCTGATCGATTCGGAGTCTCCGACCTAGGGCTGGCAATTGGGTTGGGTCAACCCGCGAACCAACCCGAACCCGAAGATTGGATCGGTTATCGGACGGTTATTTTTTCGTTGAAACCCGAAGAAAACCGACCCGCGATTAACCGAATTTATGTGGGTCGGTTTTCGGTTAATTTTACTCAAACCCGACCCAACCCGTTTTTCGTCAAAATATTATTTGTTTACTCAAAATTTTATAAAATAAACTTTTGAAATCCTAGAATAAATCACAAGAGAGGACAAACAANATGTATGTATTTCTTTTTAATCTGTCAGATTTCTTGTTCAATCACTGCATACTTTTGTCGAATTTCAGTTTCCAGAACTCATAATCAACTTTTGCTAACGAAGACTTGCTCTTGCACTGCATTGGATAGATTATCGGGAGAAGTTTTTTTTTTGTCAATTTATCGGATCGGATCCGATCCGATCGGATCTGTCGGATTCGGATCGGATTCGGATTCGGGTATTTTGAGTTTTCAACGCGGATCGGATCAGATCCGATAATTCGATAAATTATCAGATTTACAGAAATCGGATCGGATCGATCCGATCCGACGCCCACCCCTAGATCTAATCATATTATGATTTTTTTTATACATATTATATTTAGTTGAATTTAAACCGGTTTCAAAATTGGGCCGGGTTTTAACGGGGTTTGAATTGATCTTTTACCCAATTTCAATATCTTCTAAGAGTAAAACTCGTAGGTTCGAGTTGTATTTAAAAAAAAAAGATAGATCAGATATGATGAGTCGATTTGTAAAATTTTAAGTCCAAAGTTAAACCGTTAGCTTATGAAACTTAAATCTAACTCGTACCCAATATGCAGTTTGGGCTAGGGTTTGTTTCGGGTTGGGTTTGGTTGAGCTCTAAAAACAATGTTCAATAAAAAATTATCAATCTAAAATGTAAGTAATGAGAGCGTAAAAAGTCTATTTAAATCCAAATATGTAAATTATAAAAATATTCAATTTAAGTATCAAATATTCAATTCAAACATAAGATTGATCAGTTTTTATGGATCCAATTCAAACATAAGATTTGAGTTGGGTTCGGTTATGCCCTTTCAAACCTAAATTCCAACTCAATTTTTAATAATTATGCGAGTTGAGTTCTTTGTTCGGTTAGGTTCTTTTAAAACCGATCCAACTCAAATCAAAATATTAGTTGGGTTGGTTTAGTGGGTCAACCCAACCCGGTTGCCAACCTTCTTGCCAACTTGAGTATCTATTGTATTTTATTGTCAAAACTATATTGCAAATCACAGTTTTACTTTTGGGAGGAACTAGAACTAAGACCGATTTATTGAACAGGCTCAACCGGCCGAATAGGATAGGCTGGAACCACAGGTATGAACCTCATGTACCCACCTTTGAATTGCCGTAAAGAATTAGTTTTTATGCATTATTGTGCTTGATCAATCGGCCTTTCATGTGGCCGGATGACATAAGAACTTGATACGACGGAAGAAGGACGTGCAGCAGGTAAAGATTTTAAACGCGCGATCCTGGTATCTTATTCATAAGGTCGAGAATCTATCTATAATTGTTTTATGGATCCTAAAAACAGCTTAAAAAGTCCAATATTTGGGGAAACAGTTCGTGCCTCCACGAATTTATTTGAAAAAAGAAGAATTCAGAATTTATTTACAGTACTTTAACAATGGCATGAACACGACCCAATCAAGGTCAACGCAGACGTGCCAACGGAGAATTAAGAAAGACGAGCAACTCACGAACATGGATTGGACTTTCTCAAACTGCCATAAAAATGTAGGGCCACATTGTTCTTCTTCCATTTCGCTGTCGGAGCTTAAGAGCTCAACTCTGATCGCCGGAGCTGCGTTTGGGATGGAAGAGGAAGCAGTTCAAAATCGGACAAAAGAGGTTCCGCCGATCAAGCGAAGCAAATTCAAAGAGAGAATCGGCGACGCCTGCGAACCCAAATTCGTCGGAGTAAGACAACGGCCGTCGGGAAAATGGGTGGCGGAGATAAAGGACACCACTCAGAAAATCAGAATGTGGCTGGGGACCTTCAAAACCGCCGAAGAAGCCGCCAGAGCCTACGACGAAGCCGCCTGTCTCCTCCGTGGCTCCAACGCTCGGACAAACTTCGCAACCCATCTCCCTTTTAATCACTCGGTTCTCTCTCTCAAAATCAGAAACCTCCTAAACCACAAAATCAGTTTGAACAGCCCCACTCCCACCGCCATCAGAACCTCCCACCTTCAACCTCCAACGTTAGCTAGTTACAGCGACGATCACGCTAGCCTTTTCTCGCCTGGCTTCGACGGGCATATCACCCCGGCGGTCGAGAACGGATACAGACCGGAGTTGAGTGGCTGTGACGGGGGAGGAGAAGCTGAGTTGGGCATTGGTCATTTCAGTCAGCCCAGCTCGTGGCCGTTTTCGATGGCGGTGATCGATCAACTGCCATTGATGAACCAAGAGCTTCATCAGTTGACCGGAGTACAGGAAATGATAGAAAATCAACATGATAATATGTGTGAGAGTTTATGGGACGTTTCTATTTTCGGAAAGTATGACCATGATCAACGTTCAAATTAACTGCAGTGATACCAAAAGAGGTCACACGATTTATTAAGCAATTGTAGCTGTTCTCATAAAAGAGGCCATAGAGATGCACTCAAAAGATAGTACACAAGACAAATCAAAATACCAAGTAAATGACGAGACATTTGTCACAAGAAAGCATTCAGACATAGAAACATTAAGCGCTCAAAAACATCAGTAATCTTCTCCCTCCTCTTCGTCTCCAGGACCTTCCGCACCGACTTCCTCGTAATCTTTCTCGAGGGCGGCAAGATCTTCACGGGCTTCGGAGAACTCTCCCTCTTCCATGCCTTCACCCACGTACCAGTGAACAAAGGCCCTCTTGGAATACATGAGGTCAAATTTAACGTCAATGCGTGCAAATACTTCAGCCACAGCAGTGTTGTTGCTAATCATGCAAACAGCCCGCTGAACTTTGGCGAGATCTCCACCAGGTACAACTGTTGGGGGCTGGTAATTAATACCACATTTGAAGCCAGTTGGGCACCTGAAAAATATCACCACTCAAGCCCATCAGATCTTAAATAATAGTAGGTATTGCATGACATATGTAATCGGGCATAGTTACTAAAAAAGCAAATATTGCTTAAAAAAGAGAAATCTTTATTCCCTTACCAGTCCACAAACTGGACAGTTCTTTTAGTTTTGATGGTGCCAACAGCAGCATTTACATCCTTAGGAACAACGTCTCCTCGGTACATCAAGCAGCAGGCCATATATTTCCCATGCCTAGGATCGCACTTAGCCATCATGCTTGAGGGTTCGAAAACAGCATTTGTGATTTCAGGAACAGATAGCTGTTCATGGTATGCTTTTTCGGCAGAAATTACAGGAGCATAAGAGGAGAGCATAAAATGAATTCGAGGATATGGCACAAGGTTTGTCTGAAACTCTGTGATATCCACATTGATGGCTCCATCAAACCTCAGTGAAGTAGTCAAGGATGAAATGATTTGAGATATCAATCTATTCAAGTTGGTGTAAGTTGGCCTCTCAATATCCAATGACCTTCTGCAAATGTCATAGATAGCTTCATTATCAAGAAGGACTGCAACATCTGTATGTTCAAGAAGGGAATGAGTTGAAAGAACACTGTTGTAAGGCTCCACAACTGCTGTTGATACCTATAATAGAAATGAAAAAATTTAGTGATCCATGGATAATAAGATGAGAAACTTATCTAATTCAAAAGGATGCCTCAGCCTGCTGTTCAAGCTTCCATTCTTGAAGTAAATTCGGTTTCATTATATAAATGTCACATTTCCAAATGCAAAGAGCACCGGGCGATAGTTAGTACATTGACTCCGCACCCATTGCATAAGGTGACATACCATAAACCTCGAGTAAAGATAAGATAAAAATAATAATGACACATATTTTTCAATCTAAAACTATAAGCACCTGGGGAGAAGGGTAGATGGTGAAACCAAGTTTTGATTTCTTGCCATAATCAACTGACAAACGTTCTAGCAATAAAGAACCCAAACCAGAACCAGTACCCCCGCCTACAGCATTAAACACTAGAAATCCTTGCAGCCCAGTGCAGTTATCTGCCAATTTTCGGACTCGATCAAGGCATAGGTCTACAATTTCCTTCCCAACTGTCAAAACCAGCACGGATAATGTTAAAAAAGAAAAAAAATGAGTGAGATGAGAAATTGTCAATTCAAACTATTTGAATATAGTGTTACCTGTATAGTGACCTCTTGCAAAATTATTAGCAGCATCTTCTTTACCAGAAATCAGTTGTTCAGGATGAAAGAGTTGCCTGTATGATCCAGTTCTTATTTCATCAATGACAGTCGGCTCTAAGTCCACAAATATAGCCCTGGGCACGTGCTTTCCTGAACCAGTCTCACTGAAAAAGGTGTTGAAAGCATCTTTTGCTACACCCACAGACGTGTCACTACAAAATATAACCGCAATAGAGCATTCATTCTGGTAGAAAAGCGGAAAAAACTTGACACCGAATAACTCAATTTTGACATCAAAAGAAAACATGCACAGGAGTCAATAATGATAATTGATTTCATTAACATTAGTCAGATCGGTGAGAAGGGGCAACTTCACAGAGAAATCCATTAAATTTACGAGTACGTGTGTTAAAACAACTCGAAGAAATCCAAATTCAGAAAAAGACTTTCAAATTCTATCCGATGGTCCTGCGTTCAGATCTACCGAAAGCAAAAACAAGACAGTGATAAAGTATCAGCCAGATCCCGAAAAACAAGAACGCATTAGTGCAATCTAATCTCTGCTCCATACATTGACCATTAAATAAAAATGGATGCAAGAAATGTGTTTACTGGATCACAATCGTCGGTGACAGCCGTACATTTGACCTTACCTCGAGAGAGCAATTCATGGATCGGAGACAATAAGAGAAATAAAACCTACCGAAGCACTATCAAGATTGCATGAAAACGCAAGGAGAAACTAAACAGTGGAAATACCTAGGCATTATGCCATCAGGATGGATGCCATGTTCAAGGCAATAGAGTTCCCAGCATGAGTTCCCAACCTGTATCCCAGCCTGACCAATATGAATGCTAATGATCTCTCTCATCGTCGTACCCCTCGCTTGTCAAACTCCGATATCCCTTTCCTCTTTCCCTCGCGTCCTCCGATCGTCAGAGCCTCTGCGATTGAACTGCAAGGCGAAAGAGGGTCAAACCGAAACCTAAATCTCTCCTCTCTTCGAAGGGGGGAAAACTGAAAAGAAAATCATGTTTCATAAATAATTGAAGTCCGCAAACGACAATGGCGCCAGCTCTTGCACTTCTTTTGGGTCCCCTCCCTTCCTCCAACCACCCTCCTTTTTACCTTATTACCCTTGTACTCTATTTTATTTACCCTCTTTATTTTAAAAACAACAAAAAGAAATATATAATTATCCTTACATGGATTAATTTATTTTATTAAATTAATCCATTATTATTTAACTTATCAGCAATAGAATATAATAAAATATTAATATTTCATTAACCTTTCATAAGCAAAAATTATTAATCCAATAACTTAAATAATTATTTATTGTATTTATAGTACTAAGTAAATATGAGCCAATACATTAGTGTTTTCAATAAAATATATAATAGGAAGATGATTTTAGAATTATTAATTTTCTAAATATGAAAAATAGTTTTCTTTTAAAATACACAAAATGTGGTAAAAAAAAAGATATAAATATTTTATTACTGAGGGGTAGTATTGGAAGATGGGCACATGGATCCAGGCTAGAACTATCAGTGACTTGATGGCAAGATAGCTGTAACAAACGGAATATCAGAATCAAAAGCCCGGCGCTCATCGACGGCCGATCATAATTCCCTTCTTTTACGTTCTTCTTTTCTAATATTGGATTTACAATTATGGCCGGGTATTCACTTGACAAGGCTGGAAATCCAAATTCAAGATATTTTCAACTACCAGAGATCAAATCGGCCCAACCGGTCTTCCAGTTACAGTTGCGGTTGCCGGCTGTTGGGGCGGCGCCGGCGGGACCCGCCAAGCTTAACTGCTGCGGTCTGCATTTATAATGACTGTAAAGCCATTGCGAATGCTAGTTGTCCATGCACATGATACCTTACATCGTCCACGCAATTGCTTATTCATATATTAAGCATCTTATCAATATCCAGTTTGTGTTTCTATTCATATGATTCCCGTCGGCCATGCATGCTTTTTTAAATACGCTTTGTCGTTCAGTGGATAGAAAACTGTAGAGGCCTGGCCGGATTGATATCGCTGATTTCGTGGTATTTAAAGCCTGCTGGGTCAGCTGGTCTGGACCTTTATAAGCGATTATTGGTGAAGTAAAACCTAGATTGCCGGAAACTGATCGTTTGGCTTCCGGCCGGTGAAAGCAGACACGAGATATCAACAAAGAACAAAAGGGTACGGTGGTGTTTCAGCTAATGGCCGATAATTAAGTTTTTACGTCCTGGATAGAACCACTTCGAGAAGCGTCTTCCAGTCATCTTCAGGAGTCAATTTATCATCTATCCAAAAATGATATCTTATCGCCGGAATCCTGTCGTCGGAGATGGTAATTGGATCAATAAAATGAATAAAGACAAGGCTAGGGACGATTATAATGCCGAGAAAACTTTATAAATAGAGTAGGGAAGCATTAGAAAATGATCATCCGAGCGAGTGAATGATTGATCGCAAGTCAGTTAAAGGTCCACAAACCCTTGAAATAGACATTGCGGAAACAACTATAAATGCATTTTAGGACTGAAATCAAAGAGAATGCTCAAGTGCTAAACGTGTCTGTTTGTTAGTCTCCAAGCAA
This sequence comes from Begonia fuchsioides, assembly GCA_003255005.1. Taxonomy (NCBI): domain Eukaryota; kingdom Viridiplantae; phylum Streptophyta; class Magnoliopsida; order Cucurbitales; family Begoniaceae; genus Begonia; species Begonia fuchsioides. Next base: position 315,814 of record QAOC01021264.1, read on the forward strand.
GTCTGAGGCTTGAAATTGATGCATTATATTTTACAAAAATGAGTACTTTGGTTTGTTTGATTTTCATGATTTCTTTATTTTGTATGGACTATTGTGGGCTTATGAATAGTCTCTGGGTTCTTAGTAGTTTCAGTTCCAACTCGTCGAATCAAAGAATCTGTCACAGAAATTCAGACAAAGTAGCACTATGAATATGATCGATGTTCTTGAGCTTTTTAGGTGATTTCGTTCTAGTTTCATTGTCACCGAGGATATGCAACTTTCAGATTCCCCTAAAATGTACGTCGAGGCGTGATTTTTGGTCAGGGAGATATTGCAACTATTTAGATGCTGCGACATGTTCTTATCTCATTCTCTTTGTTATGTGTTGGTGGATCTTTATAAAATGCTGATGACATGGATTTTTCTCGACCAGATTCAGAAGATTGAATCTAACGTTGGATTATGAGGTCTCCGTTGGATTATGAGGCTGTTTACGTATTCGGCTAATTTCAAAACCCGATCTTGGGAAATTTGGATCTTGGTACCTTGTAACGTGTGTTAAATGCTTGTAAATGAGGCCAAAGTTTCAAATTTTATTGGACACTAACGCATGCGAAATAGGTATTTCGAATTCTTATGGGGTTCTTGGTGGGTCTGTCGAGATAAGTGAAAGAATGTATTTCGAATTCTTATGGGGTTCTTGGTGGGTCTGTCGAGATAAGTGAAAGAATGAATGACGAAAACGAAAGTAACATGGTGGCCTCGCTGACAGTGCAGACAGTGAGGTGGAGAGGTGAGAGAGAGAGAGATTGAGCTGGCGTTGAAGGTGAAATCTGAAAATCCCCCCCATGTGCTCTCTCTCTCCTCTCTTTCTCTCTCTTCCCTCGTTGGAAATGGGCGAAACATCTCTAGGATGGAGAGAGAATCAAGAATCCTATCAGGGTTTACAACACCATCTTACTCTGAACTTTGAAGTTCAATTTTTAGAATTCAGATGGTCTTGGTTTCTCAGTTTTAGATTTCTCAGTTTTATGCAGAAAAGATTGAAACTGTAACTGTGAAAAATGGAATGGAGCCGAGGATGGGGATGGCCATTGCAATGGACGCAAGAACGAGACAAAATAAACCAGCAAATCTGACATTTTACAGCTCAGAACAACTCAAATTGAGAAGACACATCATGTTGCCAACAACGCCCACCGTCGGTGGGCGGTGGGCGGTGGCCGGCCCCTCCGAGCTCGATTGCGCTCCACCCAGTGACCCACGTCGTCATATTTGTCGTTAAAGGCAACCCATTTTTCGATACAGCAAAACTAAACTTGGAGTTGAAGATTGAACAGCCATTAGCATAAATCAAGATCAGACCCTTATTGAAATGCATGGAATGACGGATGGATTGGTACAATGTAAAAGAGTAAGAGCAAATTATACATGGAATTCAAAACCTGTGACACATAAACACCGTCAAACAAATGTAATCACACGCCACAAACAGATCCAATTCTTACAAAACTACGAATAAATCAAACTATCGAAAGGAACCCAGAATTTCGATCTTTCAAACAGAGAAGAAAGAGAATTGGGTACGAGGGACAAATGTAGTCCTGTCTTTCAATGGATCTCAGAAGAAGAAGGCAAAAGCCAGAGCCACTACGGAGGCGAAGAAGGTAGGCACAAAGGGAGCAGCGAAGGAGGTCGGAGCCGGCGCCGGAGCCTCTTGTGCCACGGCTTTTTGTACGACGGATGAGGCCATGATCGCCACCATCAACAATGCCACCAAAAACTTGATTCTCATGGCCTCCATTGCGCTACAAATTCTGATGAGAAGCTATGCAAAGAATCTCCCCCTCTAGAAGCAAGATTGAAAGCTTACAGAGAGAAGAAGAGAGAGGGTCTGTACATGAACAGCCGAGGATATAATACTGCCATTTATAGCCAAAACCTCAAGAGAGAGAAACAGACATAAGAGAGAGAAAGACAGTGGCTTTTGGCATTTTTAGACGCAAACAGCTGTGAATGAAGAATTTGGTCGTTTTTTTTTTCAAATCTCAACCACTGGCTTTCCCATAACTTAGCCATCAACGCCAGCGTTATCAATGGCGCTTCGAAACCTTCATAAAAATACTGTAAAATTTGATGCTCCTGTGTCTTAATTTTCAGATCAGTTTGACAAAAACAATGCGTTATCTGACCGAAAACTGGTTATTCTCTTCTCGCCCTCGATGCGGAAGAGGGTTTAAAATTACTTCGCAAACGTCCAAATAATCTGCTTTCGAACTCAAGTCTGAAGCAAAAGGGGGGTTGGAAGAGGAAGAAGAAAGGGAAGTAAATCTCGACCGTTGAACGGACGATGGACGACCTAATTATGAAACTTGGCAATCCCCAGCTCAATCAAACCCCACTTTTTCAGAAAAGGACAGTTTTACCCTTCTTCTTTCTCAAACTTAATTATTTTTCTGATATTTCCCACAATACAATCAAAAAGTTATTCATTTAAAATTTTAATTTATTCAATTAATTTTTAATAATTCAAAGCGTTACCAACTAATCGCAATTTATTATCAATTTCTGCATTTTATATATATTTTAATTATTTATTTTATATCATATGAATTGTGCGGTCACGATTGCTAGTATAAATATTTGAATTATACTTAGTATAAATATTTTATATTTTATCGAATACACTTTATTATAATTTTACATATAATTTTCTTAAAAAAAGGTTGTCGTTAATATAAAAATATCATTTTCAAACCATATAATGACACGTAACGCACATCCCCACCCCCTTGCTAAATGAGTCTTTTCATTTTGATGCAACTTATGATTTTTTACATCTTTTAATTGTATTAAAAGTATTGATTTTCTTTTAATATTTTTTACTTTTACTTTTGTAATTACTATTCTAACTATTTAATAAATAATTTATTACACTTTGTTTTTTTATTTTATTTGACTATTTTTTATTGTATTTTGATTATGTTCTGCACTGTATATAGAATAAAGCATGCTTTATTTTTATTTTTTAAATACTATTATTGCATCTTTGTTCATCTAGTATGTTGTACCCAAAAGTCAAAATTTTTTGTCCCCAAGACCCCCACATCCCGGCCCGATAGTTTGTGAGGGTTAAATCAAGGTGACTCAGCGGCCTAGAAATAAGAAGTTTTTACCTGATATCACAAGGAGTTACCTTAATATTGAGAGTAACAACTCTCACACTAGTATCTTAGTATCTATGTCACTCAATAAGTTACACAGTTCTAAACTTTTTATTTGTCGATTTTTCGCATTAAATCTCTCTAAAAATGTATTACGTCTCATCAAAATTTTTTATCGTAGTATATTTATTTCATCTTTGAATATTTTTGTCAAAATTTATGTTCGTTTCTTTCAATTTATCGTTGTGCTTGTACATTTTCTTGTCAACTAATTATGTCTTTGTTTTTTATTTCACCTATGTAAGCAAAAAAAATTAAAAATTTCTTGGACGATTTAAATATTTTAGGGTGGTGGAAGTCGAATAAACATAAATTTCTAATTTTGAGCCAACTAGTGAGAGATGTTCTAATCATTTCAATCTCTATTATTGCATAGGAGTCATCATTTAGCTGTAGTAGACGTATCGTAGATGCATCAAAATGACGAAGGAGATGAGGATATTCCAGGCGTTATACATTTGTGATTTGTGAAGGTATTACGGATTTTAAGTTGTATTCATTATTTCCTTATGTTAGCATATAAACTAATATTTCATTGAGTAACCAAAACCCAATTAAATCGGTTGGGTCAAGGCCAAAAATCAATTTGACCCAACCCGTGCCCGCCGTTGTGTCCGGGTACTATATACATACATATATATATATATATAGAGAGAGAGAGAGAGAGAGAGACTCCAAGTAAATCATCAATACAAAAGGAGGTTATCTACCCCACTTGCATGGAGTAACTTCCAGTTTCCCAATTCACTGCATAAATCACAATTTTCACACAGACCTACCTTACGGTTAAAAAAGGAAAAAGAAAAGGTTATACAGTGGGGGAAGAATGATACAGAGATTACTAAGAGAAACAATTTCAATATGTTCAAGGACATTCAGAGTTCCTACCCGGGCCTCCGTAGTAGAAGTAGTGGCCCCAATCGCCATTGTCTCCGGTCTGCACGTCGTAGCAGTTGGATTCCTCCGTGAAGGTTCCGAGCCCTTGAGGAGCTTTCAGATTGTTGGACTCGTCCACCACTTGAATGTTCCGGAAGTAGCTTGCTTTTCCGAAACCTTCTTCCGGAAAATGCCCACTTCCCATCTGGGTCGAGGTGTGCTGCCCGTCGACTTCCGAGTTCACGACCTCCCCTCCCCACTCCACCATGGTGGCACTGTCGGCCAGATACGAGAACAGAAATGACGGCCAATAGCCTAACACGTTGTTGTTCCCAAACTGCATCCACCAGTGCCCTTCATTCGGATCCTGCTCCATATCAACATAAATTTTCAATGGGAGTGTTGATTTGTTATTTAAACAAGATTCTTCCAGATAAGGCCATGAGTGACAAAAAAAGATTCTCGGCGTCTGCAACACCTGGCTGACAATCATCTATTATGAGTGTCCAGCTGAGACTGATTTGGAATCTTATGGATCCAAAAGTTGGATTTCAAAATCAAACGCTGGATTAGATTTGGACCGTCAAAAACTCTGATTCTCAGTCACGTGGACTGTCTTTTCTCTCAAAATTATCTTTAGCTTCAGCACACTAATTAATCACAAGACTCGTGCATAGTGTGAAGTCAAAGTGTGAGGATCAACTGCATTTGAGCTAAATCCTAGGCCTTTATCATATTGGCTCTCTATAAATTAAGTTTTCTCGTTTGCATAACTTAGTTTATTTGTGTTCAAATTAAAAAAATAGAGTGAATTTCAACTTTACCTTCCAGACAAGTATACTAATATCATACTGAGGACTCCGATACGCAGAAATCGGTGAGATGCTGGCACCCATAGCTATTTCACTATTTACTTGAATAAAACCAGAGCAAAGGAGGTTATAGCAACCGGTGGCTTGATATGCATCGCTCTGAAATGCATTTCCAAAAAGGAAAAACCTCGTTAAAGGCAGTAAGGAAGACATCCAAAAACATATAAGAGAAAGTACAGATCGTCGAATCTTACAGTCCAGTAAGTGAATAGCCTGGTGTTGTTATCCCCATACAGATCTGGGCTGACCTGTAAGCAAAGAAAATAAGAATTGAATTCAAACACAACATCATTGGTTCTGCAATATAACTGAGGTTCAACAAACTATATACTAAATCAAAAGATGTTCGAGTACCTGCCAACCAGCTTCAATGCTGTTGAGATCTTCACCGAAAGAGCCTCCAAGAATCCAGAGCTGAGACAGACTGAATTCATTGGGCTGTTGTATTTTGGGTTCCCAAACATTAATGGTTGCTTTAGCACCATAATACTTGTCTCCTTCAACATAAGCTATGGCATGCTGATGGCCACTTTGATTGATGAGATCTGGACTAGCAGACCTTGGTTGAGGGACTGCTCTTTGTTTTTTCTTCCCATATCTCTTGGCTGAACTTGCTCTAAGAACGTCATCTTTCTGGGTTCTCCTTATTGGTATTGTGTCTTTAGGACACTTCCCATTTATGTGCCATAACTGGTTAATCAAGCTTGATTGTTCTTTTGGTTTGTCAGAAACCTTGTTTTCATCAAAAAGACCTTCTGGGTGGTATGTGGGACGCAGCTGATGAAAGCAAAAGACTCAGATTAATAATATAAAAAATCGAAAAAATGCCTACACTTTCAGAAACAATAGAACGAGCGAAGAAAACAAACCCGGATTATGTGGTCCTTGAGGTAAGGATGATCGAAAGCAGGCTGCTTAGATATGTGAACACAATCTATAATATCTCCATCTGGGCTCTGCTCAATAATCGAAACAAGAACAATCATTAGAGATCTCGCATTGTGTAAATTTCTGTTGCTTGAAAGTTTCTCACTCTTCACAGTCAAGATATTGCATAATCTCTTAGGAGTTATACAAAACAGTAGTCTCGAGAGAAGGCTAGAAAAAAGATGACAACAGACCCAGTTCGCTGAATGAGCTAGGTTAGAAAGAGCAATCATTTGCAATATTTTACTTTGTTCGGCAAATGGCGAAACGCAAGTGAAATGCCATCGGAAAGCGCCTAACTTATCCACAGAAATTGATTCCACTTTCATTTTCCCTAAAAACTTAATTACCCAAAGGGAAAAACAAAAGCTAAAACGTCTTTTGAGAAGAGAAAGCGAAACGAAAATCAAAATAATAAAAAGAGAAAACCTCAATGCTTTTCGCAGGAGGCTTGTTCAAACGCCTGAGGTGCTTCTGAATCTCGAGCTTCTGCCTTGAATCAGTAAAACTAGCAGCTGAGGATAGACCGATGAAACCCCAGAAGCAAAAAACAAGTACCAAAGCTCTGCTACTCCTCCCTCTGCAAAACTGGGAAGAACCCATCCGGCGAAAGCCAACCCAGAAATCCAAACTCCGAACAGCTCAGGCAGCGCGAAATAGAAGAACTACGGCGGCTCTGCTCAAACACCACCGCAACTCACCGATTGTCCCCAATTTGCTCGTCCTGGAAAGGCAAATAACTCCGCTAACCGGGACGCTCACTCTAGCTCTACCTCAAAGACTAGAATCCAATAAAAACTGAGTACCCAAACTTCCCCTTATCTTCTCTCTAGAAACTTGAGAGCCACACTCTCACTCTAGCCTCTAGCTCTAAAAATGGCGTTTTCCTTTCTCTTTTGGAAGTTTCTCTCTCCACTTTCTCGAAAAGATTTTTCGCATTAAAAGCCTGTTTATGTCATGTCCGTTTCTTTTACTTTTAAATCCGTTCAAGAGTATAACAATAAATAGCCACTCTAATTTTAGGTTTAATTTCTAAGCTTATATTTTAAAATAATTAAATTAAGTTGTACAACTTTATTGGGTCACATGAGAGATGAACTCCGAGCTGTAATCATAATTAGTAAATTAATCCTTAATGTTTGAAAAATTAAATATAACAAATCAATCCCTAACAACGGTAATGACCAATATGTGGCATTTGAAGTTTTGGAGGACAATAGAAAGGGGAAATCTATTTTGTTTTATTTCTTTAAGTATGAAACTAAAACGAGAAAGTTGAAATGTAACGTATTTCATAGTTTTGGTTTCGATTCGTCTCTGAACCGGATCAGACCGTGCCCACTAATAACATTTAGTCTGAAAAGAAGTATTATGATGGGAGAATGTTACATTTACCCTCTTAACATACATTTCAACCGGTCAATCTGTAATTTGTCGAATTAAAATACAATTATATCATTAAAATTATAACATAATACATCAAAATATATGTTATGAAAATAAACATAACATTACTCTTTCAAGATGTTGTACAAGTCATAATTTAACTAGTTTTAAAATTATGCACATTTATTGAAAATACCCATATAATATAAGAGGTAAATTGCTCGTTTATTTTTATCGATATAATTGATCGTGTTACCGGAATTCTTTCCATGCACAATTGAATTTGGCAACAAGTCTAGTATGTCCACACAAGAGGATATAAAAGGGTTAGTGATTCATATATTATGTTGATTAAATTTGCTTCCAAAAAGAAGTGGGCATCCCAATCACGGAGTTTCATACAACTGATTAGATAGAACTTCCGTTATTAATTCGGAGAGCATAGGCTCATAGTCAAGATCACGGGATAGAAGGCTGACACGTGAAATGTTACAAAGAAGTCTTATGATCGAATTTCTAGATGACATGAACATCGACTCGTTTTGCATATCGAGAAATTTTTATTTCGTAGCATGAATCCTCGCCGCTTTCATTTGAAAATAGATTAATGTAAAATTATAATAAATTTGTAATTAATTAGCAAGTATGGTACCAAAAAAAAGATGAAATCGAGAAAGGTCAGTGTTGAAAGCGAATCAAACACCACGTGCATGACAAAGAGTCCCATCTTCCCAACCCAATCTGCCTGTTATTTTACTCTACTCGACCAATCTGTTTCTACCCCTTTTCCTTTTACCGCGCAGTAAAAAAAATACGAGGGTCAATTTTGGATAGAAAATGGTGTTTGAAATGCTCTTCAAATATGGAATCTTCTTATCATGGCAGCACCTAGCTCTTGATGACCAGAGAAAGCAGGAAAGCAGGAAGGAAAAGACAAAAGAGTCCAGACTAATATGAGAGAGGAGTTGAAGGAGACGGGGCCATTGTCGGTAGAATGAGCCCATTCATTGGATGACGTCCATCCAAATCTCAATTCAATGCACACATTCATTGCAGGCTTTGTCGTCATCCTGCTCACTGGCCCATCGCCACTGCAATGATACATGTATCTAACTTTTGACTTCGTAGGACCCACCAGCTGCAAAAACATGTCCAAAAGTTTGAAGTAGTGGAGACGTTACCAAGGCCAAATTCTTAGGGCGTCCACCACTTGAGGAGGTAAGTTACAGCCACTAATGAACTATAAATGAGTAAAGAAATTAAATAAAATTTAAAAAGATAAATAGTCATGCTTGTGTAAGTTAGATAGTGAAATTATAGAATTAATATACTATTTACAAAATAATAAAGGGCAGTCAAGAGTTAATAGTATGAAGCTACATCGTTGGATTGCCTTTTGATCGACGGTTACGAATAATTAGTTTCAATGGTATGGTATGAATTTAAATTTGTATATTTAATTGTCGAAGAAAATGAATTTTAGATGTGGCATTTAATCTTAAAACAAGCGCGCCATTTGGTGGGAGAACTGAGAAGCGAGGGGATAACGAGCGGCGGCGACGGAGATGGAGGCGCTGAGGGTGTGCTCCAGTTCCGCCCTGACTTCTCAATCTCTCATCAAGCACCTTCTGTTATACGCTTCTTCTCCTCCCCCGTCCTTTCTCATTGCTTGGTCTTCTTCAAGGAGCCTGCTTCTTCGCTGCTCTTCCACTGCATCGACTGCTGGAGATGGAGGAGCGGTTAACCTCGCCAGACGCGGCCGCCGTTCTTCTTCTTCCCCCTCCCCTTCGTCGTCATCTACTTCAGATAGGGATGCCGTTCGCGCTATTCGTTTGAAGAAGGTAAATTTCGAATTCTATCCTCAAATTGATTGAACATTTTTAACTAGAAATTGACTGTTAAAATTATAAATGTTTGACTTTTAATTTTAGCTTATTTTCTGTTTCAAGTTTAGGGAAACAGTTGAGGTTGATTCTCTGGAAATTAGTGTTGGACGCTTAGCGTGTTCTTATTTTTTTTTTTGACATTTCACGCTTGCATTAGTTCTGTTGTTTGGATTTCTTCTTAACTTTTTTTTTGTTTATAGGTTGAAGAGCTGAGGAACAAAGGGTTGGAGCCTTATGCTTACAAATGGGATAGAACTCACACTTCTAATCAATTGCAAGAGTTATATAAACAACTAGGAAATGGTGAAGAGTCGCATGATGATACCGATCATGTATCCATAGCAGGAAGAATTGTTGCTAGGAGAGCTTTTGGAAAGCTTGTTTTCTTGACACTGAGAGACGATTCTGGGACAATTCAGGTTTATTGAATTGATTTTTATTCTAATAAAAAACTGTATAAGCTTTATGCTAAATAATTTCATTAAGTTTGTTTTGTTGTGTAGAGTTTTCTCCCCTAATGTCTTGTATTTTTTTTGTATTTAATACAGAGTTTCTTTTATAAAAAAAGTTCATTTTATCATGTCATATGGTACCTGAGTATTAAAATTTCATCTACTCAGGGAGAAGAAATGCATTTTGTTAGATTATATTGTACTCCCCTTGTACTGTTTCAGCTGCTTGAATTTTTATTATAAATTAATTTTGACGATGGAGAAATGAATAATCTTCTGTCTGTGCTGCTTATTCCATCAGCACAATTTAATTGACTCCAAGGTTGCTAATTTTTTGGTACAAAGAGTTTCCCATGGTGCTTATTGATCTTGTTCACATAAGTGTACAATTTTATGTTTCAGCTTTACTGCGAGAAGGAAAGGCTCACAGATGATCACTTTGAGCATTTAAAAACACTTGTTGACATTGGTGATATTATTGGTGCAAGTGGTACGATTAAGCGCACAGAAAAAGGTAAATGAATATGTATATATTTTTCTTTTGGTCATTGAGGTAATCAAAAGGTTTATTCATTGTTAGATATACTTCAAAAGTGGTTCTCTATTATTGTTGATAACAGCTGGATATTTAAACAAGGAGTGTATTTGGTTAAATGCCTATTGGACTTGTAATATTTTCAACTCACCATAGTTATCATATGCTAATTTTTCAGTAAACAATTCATCTAGGATAATTTGTTCCCTTATTTTTGAACTTTTTGATTCACTAACTTTTTGGTAATTTATTTAAATTATTCATATGTAATCAGAGAGACAGTCTGCTTTATTCCAGTAATGTTTTCTTTTTTTAAAAGAAGAAAGCTTCTATCTAACTTTTTCAGTTGATGATTTGAGTATTCTGGTAGATAGTAAGTTTCTTAACCAACTTTTTGACCTACTTCCACTGTACCATTATATTATTAGTATTATTTTTTAGGACATACGTAAGGGAAACTCGCTTTAATTTCCATCTTATGATGAATTTTCTATAGTTGATCATCTTTCTCTAATCAAGTGTCTTAACATTCATAGTCTATCTCATGTTGAGGTAGATTTTTTTTATAATTTGAGATGTGTGTTGTGTGTAAATGTAATAGCAGATTAACGTAAGTACACATGTCGCAACTATAGTAATGAAATATCAATCTATGGTGACAAATCAATTTCTAATTAAAAGAATAAATTGCAAAGTATAAAACTAGGATAAATTTTGGATTTTTGTTTGGTTTTCCTAAACTAATTAACAATAAAATAAAATTACAGAAAAGTAAAATGGAAGTCGAATTGAGAATTTAATAAATCTTAAATAATTTTTCTTGTAAATCAATTTACTAAATTGCTTTTTATGATGCTGTAGCGTTAGTTAAGACTTTACTCATATCTAATTAAAATGCTAATAAATCGGGACTGACCTTGTCTCGCGATTAATTCTCTTAGACTTACGACTTAGACATATAAAAGGTGAAGTGTTACTAGATATTCAAGTTTGAAAACATGTTCTTTTTAATCACACAAGATTGAAACAAACATTACGAAAACACTTCTAGTTAAATCGTATCACTCGATTTAACCACCAAATAAGTTTAACACACGTCCTACCAATCACATAATGATATTTTATCGTTAACCAATTTTTAATACAAACATTAACCGACTTCAAGCAATTTAATCAATACAAATGCATAAATATTAAGTCTTATAAGACTTAGACATCTCCAAACTTAAGTTATTGTTTGTCCTCGAGTATTATAAAATCAACAATCATAATAATTTTTAAATTTTTCTACAATAACCTAACACAAGACAAATAATCACAAACCTATGACTTTCCAACTCCTCAAAATTTTGGATAATTTCTCGACAATACTTTTCCAAAGTGAGTGTGTGTGCTCGTTACTATAAACATTAACTTTTTCAAAAATCATAAGTCCTATCTTATAATGTTTAAATCATCAATTCCTTAAACATTGTCAAAATTCATACAATTCACCTGCAAATTAATAGAGTTCCAAATTCCACGACTTCAAGAATGAAATTTTTTTTTTTGGCTCATGGCTATCTTTGTTATCTTACCACCTTTTGTATGATTTTTGATTAACAATTACACCAAAGTATTATTTTTAGCGGGTAGCCAATTTAAGTACAACAGAGTTTCTCTCAATGTTTCCTTTTGATTCAAGCAATTTAATCAATATAAATGCATAAATATTAAGTTTTTACAAGACTTAACAATATGACCTTTTGAGCATATGCAAGTGAAACTAAATTTTGATTTTTGATTTTCATATATTAACCCGAGCTTCAATTTTTTTGCTTCGGTTTAGGGGAGCTTTCTATTTTTGTGAGTAGCTTTGCAATCCTGACAAAATCATTGCTTCCGCTTCCTGACAAATATCATGGCCTGACTGACATTGATAAGCGCTATCGCCAACGGTAAGATAACACTTTTGATCTTAGTTTTAGACACAATATAATAATAACTTTAATACTGAACTCAGATGTGTGATTGGAGATTCAGACATTATCCATCCTAATGATATGTGATATAATATAATATATAAGAAACTGGTTTTATGTATTAAATATAAAATTTGAACAAAAAATTGAAATTTTGTCACCTTTTGGCTATTCAATTTATCTTTTTCAAATGCAAATATTTTTTGGCTTTACAATATCCTTTATTCCTTTAGTCCAACTAATGTTTCATGCATTCAGCTACGTAGATATGATTGCCAATCCTGAAGTAGCCGATGTATTTAGGAAAAGAGCTAAGGTAAACTTTGAGCTGTACTAATTTTAAAGGATGTGAAGAAATTTATTAAAAATTCTACTGCTTTGCAATAAAAACATTGTCATCATCTTGATTGATATATGAAAGTGAAAGAATGTCCTGGACAATTTTCACATGGCAATGACGAGGTAATACCACATTTATATATGTTTCTTGTTGTCTAAATAAAAGTTTTAATTTTTTCCTTGTTGTCATTCACATTTTAAATAAATGGCTAGTTGCCAAATTTTGTCTGTTGTTTAATAATCTGTTGTTTGTAATTAACAGACAAGTCCATATTTTAAGATTTATATTTGTTGCTGGCCAAACAAAATTAGAAGCATGAATTTATTAATCTATTAATTAATAGAGTTTGGCCAAATAATCAGATGCCTTCAAAATGAGTTGCAGTTTAAATGTTAACGTTGACATGGCTCAATATTCATCCAACTATATTTTATTATAGTAATAACTGAAGCTCTAACACTTTGAACTGCTTTCCTTTCCCCTTCTTCCTATCTTGATGGTAAAAGATCATGTCAGAGATACGCAAGACAGTGGAATCATTAGGCTTCATAGAAGTTGAAACTCCAGTTCTACAGGTTAGCTGATTGTAAGTATTTATGTCTGCTGGCTTAAATGGGTTGGCTATATATGCACAATAAATTCCCTGTTATTATGAGGTATAAAAACAGCCTCTGTTTTGTTCATTCCTATCTTAACCATGTTTGGTTTGTTAAATTGCTCCCTGAAATTTTATGGTGCTATTGAATGAGTTCTTTATAGTTGAAGGCTAAGGTTTATTCTCAATTATGTTTTCTTAATTAATTTAAACTATCTGCTAGGAAATGCTCATTAAATGTTTGTTGTTTGAAGATTGGCTTGTTCATAATGTGACCAAAATAGTTACTCTTTCCTGTTCTCATCCTTTCCTACCCTTGGGGAAATGTCTCATTGTGCGTAGTTAAGTTTGATATTTCAATTTATTTTGTTAATATTAAATAATTTTCATATACACATATTTAGTGTCAAAGTGTTCGAAGCACCTCAAGTAATACCATGGGGGTCTAAAGTTGACCGATAAAATAAGGAAAGACTTAGGGTTTTCGTTGTTATTTTTTTACTTCATGAAAAATCCCTACTATCTTCTTACAACTAATGACTAGATCTTTAGTAGTTAATTCTCCAATCACATTTTCCATTTTAATCCTATTCTCCATATAATACGAGGACAAATTGTCATTTAGTGATTTTGGGAACAATATTATTTTTGCATTTTGCTAAAGATGCCTATTGTTCTGAGTTCTTTACGATTCATCCTATAATCTTAGTCTCTCTCATTGGAGAAAAATTACTATATTTAATAGTTTTCTTTTCATTTTTTTAATAAGATTATTCTCCTCTTTTTTCTTATATTTTATTTCTTGTAATATTCATTTTTCTTATAAAAAGTTATAACATGTATAGCTGTAGCTTTGTTTTCTATTGAAATCATCAATTAGGGAGCAGCTGGTGGAGCAGAAGCTCGGCCTTTTGTTACGTACCATAATTCACTGGGAAGAAGTCTTTATTTGAGGATAGCAACTGAGCTTCACCTGAAGAGAATGCTGGTGAGAAATTAAATATTTGAATATGCTTAAATGAGTGTCCTATTCTTCTCGCTTAAATATTTGAAATGTGCACAAAAGGTCCCATTGAAAAACTAAATTTACTGGACCTAATGTTGTTGCTTAAGGATTGTTTGTTTTGTTATCCATTTCTCGTGTCTTGTTCATAAAAGCTGATGTATTACTTTGCTGACTGTCATTTTGCCTTTACTTTGTGTGAAGTGGAAATGATTAAAATGGTAATTACCAGGTTAAATTCTGGCAAAGTAGTGTGGAGAAGTTTTACGCTTGTTTTAGTTTTTTATCTGTGCGCTATCCATATTAAAGGACTGTACTACTTGTTTGAGTAATGAGCATTTTTCGTCTGAGTAGATCTTCCTTATATAGTCAATGTTTTCTAACTTCATACTGCCTATTCCCTACTAAATTACTGTAGTACTTGTTTGGGTAACCATTTCCATGAGTAGAACTTCCCTTTACTGTCAACCAAGGTTCAATTTCATAAAAAGCATCCACTGGGGAACTCAGCTAATGTTGTGTGTTTAAGTTCTTCTGCCTCCTTTTGGATCTGTAGTGTAAATCCAAACTCAATGGCCATGGCTAAGATTTTTACAATGTACTTGTATGCAACTCGTGAGCTCCTACTTTGGCGAACTTGTTTTGAACATGGTGACGTGATCTGATAACTCTTAGGCTCCTGACCTTTTGCCTCTACTATTAAGAACTGATATAATTGCTTTATAGCAGAAAAAAATGACCATGTACTATCCACATCTTTTCTATTATAGCTAATGGTGATGTTATGTTGTACTGACACTATATGGGTTGATGTATTTTGAAATCTATGATGACAGGTTGGTGGTTTCGAAAAGGTATATGAGATAGGCCGCATTTTTAGAAATGAAGGCATTTCAACACGCCACAATCCTGAATTTACCTCTATAGAGGTAATCATTTCTTTTCTTCCCTGGCCTAATTGATAAGGAAGTTCATTACTGTACATCTGCTTTTTAGTTCCAAAAACGAAACTCTGAGCATTAGTTTAATTATAGATATATGAAGCATATTCAGATTATCAAAGCATGATGAAAATGACAGAAGAAATTGTTACTCGGTGTTCTCTTGCCATAAATGGGAGGCTTACCATTGATTACCAGGTCAGTGCACACAGTGTTTATATGAAAATGTATTTCAATCCATCATGAGTATTTTTTTTCATATGTTTTTCTGTTGAACAACAAAACGAATTATATTATTATCTCTAAAATAATTTATCACATGGAAGCTTTTATGTGGGATTTCTCTTTCACATTATTTCCTTTTGAGGGGAAAAAGTATGATTGAGGCGGACTAAATCAGAAAAGTCTTAAGGTATTTCAGGTTCCATTCATTTTAAAAATATTTACGAGAAAGTGACATTATTTTTTATTCATTTACATTTCCATTATGCTGATAAGAAGCTGCTGAGCTCTCATTTATCTTCTAAGCGAGATGCTATTGTTTGACTAGTTTTGGTTTCTTCCATAGTTTGTGTGAAGGCTGTGATGGTCTTGGTTGACATATCAGTGGTGCCAGTTTGATTATATTGATTTTGATGGAATAGTTTTACTCAGGGGTCAGAGATATGCCTTGAACGACCATGGAGGAGAGAAACAATGCATAATCTTGTCAAAGAAAACACTGGGATTGATTATAGGGAGTTTGACGGTAATCTAATCCTTGCTAAAGATGTTTCTTTGAGGACTCTAGAAGGTAGCCTTGATGATAAAGGGAAATCTGTTATTGGAGCATGCTCATCAGTTGGCCACCTTCTTACAGAGGTTAAGTTGCATTTCTATCTAGGAACACATTTTTGGTACATGTCATGAATCCACTCACGCCGGAATTTGAAAGTCCTTTATCTAGTAACATGTGTATTTACCAAAATGTCTATATGAGAGAAAATAATTGGCTTTTCCATAGGAATCATTTCGTTAATGTATTATCTAATTGGCCCTTGAACTTGTCATGCTATTATCTAGTTAAATGATATTAGTTTTTTTTTCTTCAGAATTTTGAATGTTGTACTTCTTATACAATCTAATACATTTACACATTCATCATTACTCCAGGTTTTTGAGATTATTGTAGAACCAAAGCTCATTCAACCGACTTTTGTTTTAGATTATCCTGTTGAGATATCACCTCTGGCCAAACCTCACAGAAGGTAGGTCATTAAACAATCTGTGGTTCCAATGCTTCTTGACTGGTTTTTCATGACTTTGGGTTGGTGATTCATGCCTTCTTAGATTCATGAGACAATTTTAATTTTCTTAATACAAATTATGCAGCATGGAGGATGTTGGATGATTTTGATTTTATTTTTATTTTTGTTTGTAATATTATATTTATCTTTTGAATGTTATTTCAATGTTTAGCTTCTTTGGTAGAAATATCAATGAATGAATCAAATAATCTTTGTTCTTTTTGTGTTTTTTTTGTGAATTGAATTATTTCCCTATATTTTTACCATAGTTGTGAATATGCTATTCTGGCTGTGTCCTAGTCGTTGTCTGTATCACGTGAGAATTTCATCTTGTATGTGTTGAGACTCATTTCAGGATTCTGGGGGCAGGCATTTATGTATACCGTATACGTGCCTCTTCCTGAGAGAAGGGGTTGCCTTTTATCCCTTTACAAACGTTCAATATTGTATTACTTCTTTGTAGGCAAGCCCTTCTCTCATAATAAAAGTTAATTAAGCTCACGACCACAAATGTTTTTGTATGTCCTTTGACGGTAAAAGTTAATTAAGCTAGCCTTTCCATTCGTTGAAGGATCTTATGATTCTACTTTTTTACTTGTTTCTCTCACTCTTAACTTTGTTTCCTTGTTAGGCATGCAGGATTGACTGAGCGATTTGAACTCTACATCTGTGGTCGTGAGCTTGCCAATGCATTCTCAGAATTGACTGATCCTATTGATCAAGTAAGGCTTAAATCTAGTTTATGGATTTTTAGAATCAAACAGTGAAGTTAAGAAAGAGAAGAAATGGAAAATAACCACTGATTCTGGGATATTAATGGAAAGACCGTGCCAAGATGCTAGCCACCTAAACTACTTGGAAACAGAGAATTTATAAGGACGCTTACTTATAAAGATCTTGACTGTTTGCTATATGATGTTTAAAATTTTTTCCAAAAAAATGATAAGCAAGTGAGAAACGAAGAGGAAGATGAATGGACTCCTTTCCTTTTTAGTTACTTTCACCTATAAATAAATTAAGTTTCTTTTTTCAAATACATGATGACCCCTAATAGCATCATGTTAAGAAAAATACAAATTTAGATATCTTTTTTCCAGGGTTTCATACTTGTTTTGTACCAAAGTCTGATAGTTCACTCCTTTTATAGCTCTATGAAATGATTTGACAGATTTTGCTGGGAAATTGTTGCATTATAAAATTATGGGTTAAATTAATATTAATAGTTTTATGATTATTGGGATATTTTAAGTATTTTAGCTGTGTTATTTCTTCTATAAATAGTGTCATTAGAGGATCTATTTGGTTATCATTGAATAAGGAATATGAAATAGTTTTCTTTTCTCTAGTAGAGTGTTGCCCTTTCAAGAGGTTAGTTGTGGTTCCAGTCGGCTACGCCCCATGGAGTCTTCTTTTCCATTTTATTTTTTGTTTATTGTTCTATTCGAGGATGGAAGCATTCACTTCGCGATATAAATTGCCCAAGAAGAGTGAGATATACTATAATGTATGATTTGCAGTCCAATTGATGGACGAAGTTTCTCAATTAAATTGAATATACACCCAAACACCTGGGAATTCTCCATTTTTATTGGTTTAAGAAATAGCAACTACTTACAAGTGTTTTCTTGGAGAGTTTCTTTCTTTTGTACTCATACTATTTCTAAGATGGAATCTTTTCAGTAGTAAAAAAGTGCGATAGTTTTCTATGTCTGTTTTGTTTCATTGAACTAATTAGACACTTGTAGTTTTCACACCCAAAGTGGAAAAGGTTGGTCATGAGTCTTGATTTTTTTTTCAGAGAGGACGTTTGGAAGAGCAAGTAAATAGTCACAATCAGAAGCGAGGAGATTTGGGTGATGGCAAATGCAAGAAAGAAGATGATGATTCCTACGAAGTGACTCTTGATGATGACTTTCTGACTGCACTAGAATATGGAATGCCGCCAGCTTCTGGATTGGTATGATCATCCTTCCTTCTCTCTATTATGTTTTAATTCCAGTTTCCTGGAGCATTTGTTTCTATCATCTAATCCGGAGAAACAAACTGAAAGTACTGTGGAAAATGACAGCATATTTTAATCTCTCTTTCTTCAGGTTCTCCAAACAGTCTTTTTAGTGAATAATTGTTAAATCAAGTTAGTTTCATTACTTATTTAACGTAGTTCCAATCAAGATTTTAATGCTTTGATTAGGATGGGATGTGTCATACCTATTTAACACGAATTTCTAATCAAAGAACCCATTTCTCAGGGAATCGGAATCGATAGGTTGGTGATGCTCTTGACCAACTCTGCCAGCATTCGAGATGTTATTGCTTTCCCAGTACTCAAAGTTCAGCAGTAACTAATACATCCAGAATTGCCAAGAGTGACTGCCTATCACCCGAATGAGGCTTTTTTGACGATGTCTGCCATTTCACTACATGGTT
Organism: Begonia fuchsioides; assembly: GCA_003255005.1. NCBI lineage: Eukaryota > Viridiplantae > Streptophyta > Magnoliopsida > Cucurbitales > Begoniaceae > Begonia > Begonia fuchsioides. The sequence continues at coordinate 334,507 of QAOC01021264.1, forward strand.
CGTAATTATATTTGTAGAGTTACTCAAAAATTTTGCTGTATGTACACATTGCTCTTATTAGGCCCCTTTCGAGAATAAGCGCGGGACTCTGAGAAATCGATAAGGTTTGTCATCTGAGAACTAACATAGTACTGCATATTTGAGCATTTTTACGAACGTATCTCTTCTTTATTGTCTCAGTATGTTATAGAAATAAATCGAATGGACTCATTCCTAGGAAAATAATACTTCAAGAAAAAAATTTAGTAATTTATTTCAGTATTATCTTAATTATCAAGTTCGTTAATTTAAGTTAATTTTCTAAAATAAATTAGGTCTTCTTATTTTAAATATTGCTTAAAATAAATTAAGTTGTTATGTAACATATTTAATAGACATCATCCCTAAAGAAAAGAACATTTATCAATCAATCTAGTTTATTAGTTTTTTTTTTTCTTTTCCTTCTCTTTGTTACTCATTCCAGGAATAAACTTCATGATTCTGATCATAACACAGTATCTCTCTAAACAAAAATTTTGCTGCAAAAATGTTCGATGTTTTCAAATGAAATCTGGTATTTGTTTTGTCGTTGGAGGTCATATCATTCAGTACTAATACTTGAAAATTTGGCTGTGGGGTATGATAATGTTTTTGAATTTTCTGAAACCAAACAAATATTTATATGCTTGACATGTAATGACTCATATTTATCTCGAGCGTGGTACCGAGTACGATGATGTTCCTGCCTTGAAAGTTTATCATAGGTGGGTGCTCTGGTTTGCTTGTCGATTTATCTTTGAAACCCGTCTGATCTTAGCAGAACTATCTCTAGAAAGTTTGTAGTAGCAACCAAAGAAATTGAATTGAAGAATTTCATTGTATTTCCGTAGGCTTTAATGCTATTTAGTTGATGAAGAACTCTTTCATCAGATCCTCTCATCGAACGGAGCAAAAGACCAACATCTATTTCTTGCCGAATATGCCGAAAAGAGATTTAATGGCATTCAATGCGTTCTCATTGATGAACGACTCATCAAAGTTTCTTAAAAGAGTCTCAAATTCTTCTGACGTCCTTAAATTTGCAAGGTCGGGATCTGTTCTGATTCGCTGAGGAAGATTAACAAAATGTATAAGAAAAATCTTCATGAAGCAGTAATGGATAAACCAGTTGTTACCTTAAAGTCTTCAAAACCTGCTTCTAATGCATCTTCTAGTGCAGATAATCCAGCTTTTAACTGCAGTGTAGATGAGACAAATGCAACTGATTTCAGGCATTTTAGCTTACACATAGATCGCAGTAGAAGGAATTACCTGGTTAAGTTGGGAATAACAGCATGCAACATTGTAACATGCAACTGAGGCTTCATCAGGACTCGGTCTTGATCCCAATACGGACTCGAACTTCTCGAGCGCTTCCTCGTATTTGCCGTTTCTTCAAATAAATGAAAAACACACGTTCTAATGTCAGTTAGTTTAAAGTTCTGATGATTAACCGCAACCCACTTTCCCTAGAAGAATGAGAATAAAACAGACAAAGAATGCTCGAGAAATATGATGAACTCTCGTCTCATGTCTTACTTGTACAGCCGGAGTCCTTCTCGGAGTTCCCTTTCTCGAGTTTCTTTCTGCTCCTTTTTCTTCAATGCATTTTGCATCTGTCATAGTTACAAGTTAACATCACATACGTTAACTTGATTCGAGAAAGTGTACCGACTTTGCCTCGTTACTGATCGTTCATGCCTACTGTGTTGCTAGTTCCATTGAATGATTTGCTTTTTTTGTAATTAATTCGATAAATTACACTCGCCCAACAGGGCACATTGGCACAATATAGACTGACAAGCATTTTAGACTAAATCTCGTTACTTGAAAGGATAAACTTACTTGAATTTCCCTCACTCTATTACTAATAAAACCAGCATTCCTCTCAGCTCTGATAATTTCCTTCTCTGTCAATTCCCCGCCACTATCCGTCTTCCCTGCAAAAAGAAAAAAAGCGAATAATTTTACGAGCTGTGATGAGAATTTACTCAACTACAGGGAATGGAGCTTCAACTCGCATGCTCCGGAAAAGGTGTTCGATCTCGACATTCTTGCATGGGAAAGATTGATTAACATGAACTAACCAAATCTCCTTTCCATTTTCATCAGTAATGGGCCAATCCTCTGCCTAATGGTGTACATTGTTCTTCCATATTCAGCTGCAGGCCATATTTCTGTCCCAAATACTGCACTGTATATAAGTTCAAATTCTAAGTCACATGAAAACATAAGATCAGAAAACACTTTTACATGGTATAAATGATGCTTGCTAGTCTTGAGTTTGCTTTGTCCTGGATTGAATTGTTTAAAGGGTCTCTAAGAACTTATCTGTTCTTTTTGTTTTAAGCAATGCTCTGCTGTTTGCTTATCAATGGTGAGTGAGATTTCCGACTTCGTCCTCCATTTTCGCAGTGGCAAAAACTTTCAGTGAAAGCAAATTAAGAGAAACAAAGAACAATACCTGGTGGCAATAACTTTATCTCCGACACTGAACTTTCCAGTCTTATCTGCAGAACCACCAAGCGCAATCGCATCGATGTAAGTACCCCCATCTCTCCCTTTAGCGAATTTCAACCCGTAAGGCTGTTCGATCTCGACTTCGTATTCTTCAAAAAGCTTTTCTCCTTCCTCGGCGCCTCCTTCACCGTCAGAAGCTCTGACGGCGAAACTAGAGGCGCGATCGACAGTATGGCTGGCAGTAAACCAAGAAGATGCGCTTTGAATTGAGTGGTTATTGGAAGCGAGGATGTTGGTGTGGGGAAAGAGACACGAGCTCCGTTTCAGTTGGCCGATTTTGGGCAATGGCGGGGAAGAATAGAGGCATAGGTGGGTGGCCGGAGCTAAAGCCATTTTTGGGGATTGTTCTTCAGAACAGAGAAAACGAAGATTTGAAGAGTGGAGACGAAGAGAGAGCCACGTCGATTATGGACGTAGTTGAAGAGACTTTGGATTACAGGTACACGAATCACGATGATGATGAACTGAAGACTAGTGGCTCTGTTTATTCCTCCCTACCACTTTCAATACGACGTCGTTTTGCCACGAGAAAGAACATAAGAGGTGATTTAGATTTCACATTTATTCAAGAAATTCAACTTTTAATTTAATTACGAGTCTATAATTACCCTATGTTGTCTTCTTTCTACTACAAACAACACAACTACGTTGATTAGTGATTGGCAGTGTCTTTATACGTAAAAAAATGAAAACCGAACATAATCGTAGGCTCATGCTTCTTTAGAAGGTCAGCCGGTCACTCGATCAAGAAAGTCAACTATTGATCGAAAGCAAGGTTTATGTTCCTTCAACAAAAACAAACGAAAACAGAACATAATCATAGGCTCATGCTTCTTTTTTTCAACAAAAATGATCAAATAATCTGTTTAGAAGGTCGGTCGCTCGATCAAGAAAGTCAACTATTGATCGAAAGCAAGGTTTATGTTCCTTGAACAAAAACAAACAAAAACAAACGAAAACCGAACATAATCATAGGCTCATGCTTCTTTTTTTCGACAAAAATGATCAATTAATCTCGTTACAAAAATGATCAAATAATCTCGTTTAGAAGGTCGGTCGGTCGCTCGATCAAGAAAGTCAACTATTGATCGAAAGCAAGGTTTACGTTCCTTAAACAAAAACAAACGAAAACCGAACATAATCATAGGTTCATGCTTCTTTTTTTCAACAAAAATGATCAAACAATCTCGTTTAGAAGGTCGGTCGGTCGCTCGATCAAGAAAGTCAACTATTGATCGAAAGCAAGGTTTTTATGTTCCTTAAACAAAAACAAACCATAATCATAGGCTTATGCTTCTTTTTTTCGACAAAAATGATCAAATAATGTCGTTTAGAAGGTCGGTTGGTTGGTCGATCAAGAAAGTCAATTATTGAGTAAAATACACACCACTAAGAATTCCAACGTATATTCTCTTCCAACCTCCACCGTCTAACCAAATTGCATCCCATTTCAGCTCTATATTGACCACTCGGAATGAGGGTCTATCTCTCCCACTCCCAAAACGACAGTCTACTGAAGAAAAAAAGATGAGAAATAAGGGTGGTTTCTCTCCCTTCTGGTTTTCAATTAGGAGGAAGAATCATCACCTTGGAATCTTACTCTTCATGTTCATCTTTGTGGTGGAAGCCATGCCAACTAGAGAAGTTAATATAGCATGCCTTGTTTCGTTTTTTCTCCTCAAACCGCCAATTTGAGTTTCTCGTCTGACCCTTTCGTCAAATCGCATTCTTGGATGTCCTTGATAAAAGTTTTCAGACATCCATTGATGATTCGGGGTGCTGCTCCATCGCAGAATCGTTTTGACAGGTCGACAGCCTTCACCAAGTTTAAGATTTTGGTATTACGAATAAATTTGAGATTCGAAGAACGAAGAAAAGTAATCGTTCCCGACAATAAAGAGAGCCGGACTGAAGAAGAATGTACCTCGTTGATGACAATCTGATGCCTTGTTCCAAGAACTGCTATTTCAGCCATTGCCAAGTGAAGAATACAAAACTCCAAAATCCTGCCCGCTGGCTTATCCTGAAAATTCATCAAAGGGTTCGATGAAGAACATTAGTTAATATCATTGATATAAAGGAAAAAAATTGATGTTAGAGTTTAGAACCAAAAATTAGACTTGGTAGCCATTTTACAAAAAGATCAGATAAAAAATACAAATTCCTCAGTCGCAACTACATTCTTAATAGGTTAGCAATATCAAGTTCCATTGAAAAAGGACAAGTGCAATGAAGCAAACACTGAAATACTCATGCATGACCATGGCTAAAGTTTCGAAAAAAACAATTTCAAACACAACAAGGAAAACTGAAATAACACATTTAGCATGAACAAGACCTTCCAATTAGGCGGAGCAATTTTGTCAATAGTGAAAACATGAGCGTCCCACCTTTCCCCAACAGCAACCAAAAGTTTTCTGGTAAATCTGAATCCTAAAATACAATGTAAGTCTATTTCTTTCCCTGCTTATATAGATAGAGATTAAATACAAAAGTATACTTTTTTTTCTGGAAGCAATCTCATCAGGACAACAAGTAATGACAAATTGATACAAATATAATAAGGTTTACCGTAAAATTAGTTTGCTATAGACCAACTTTGGAGGAGCTGCAAGGACTTCTGCTTCTGAGATATGGGGTTTGGCAAAAGAAAATAGAAGCGTCAGTTAACATAGCAGGGAAATATGCTCTCTAAAAAGACAAAAAACGAAAAAAAAAGGCTAAAGTAGGATAAGCTTTTCTTAAGAAACCGTAATAGATCAGTATCCTCTACAACACTTACTGCCTACTCATATTTCACAAATACTATAATCAAATTGATAAATAAATTATCAAAATCAATGGGACGCATTGATAAATTATTAGGCAGTGGAGCTGACAAGCAATCTGTTTTTAGTTTAATCGAAGTATTCTAATTTCAGTCAACCAGTAGTATCAGTACCGCAGACTATATTCATTGAACATATTAACTGAGAGTAGGTCAACACAAATATTGAAATTTCTACATTATGGATAGCCAGATTCAACAACACAAATCCCACAATCTTACAGAAAACTTTTGATGTGGACAGATACTTATATAACCCCGATGGAAGAGAATATTATGGAACCACAAAGATTTTGATAAATTAATTAATGAAAAAAAAACTCGTTGGGTACAAAATGATCATATAGGCAAAGGAATGGGTCTCGTGAGTCGTGAATGGAAGAAAAAAGACCTGCTTTAGAAAATAAAATTTTATCATAAATAAGTGGTCAGATACTTCAGTGGAAACTACCCAAAATAAGAGATCAAAATATATGCATGACTACGATCACCTTTTTTCTGATAGTATATAGAGGATTTTACGATCCCAACCTTGTATCAATATCTTCCGATAGAATTGCAGAAGATTTAAATTATTGAGAATTGGTGTCTGAATGAGTTGATATATGAACTAAGAATGCAAGTAAATATAACAATGTTGGTCATCTCTATTTAACTACAGAAGAGTTTAGGATGAATAAAGCATAGAAAATGTCCTTCCTAAAGACCTATTTAATCTAGACACTAGTTGAATTACGAAATAAAGGAGTAGCAAGAAAGAACAATATGGAATTCAAGTCTTTCATTCAAACGAGTAAAAGATACTAATATCATACCGATTTCAGTCTCCTTTATCTCATTGAGGAGAAGCGCATCTGCCTCTTCATAGGTTTCCACAATGACAGGCGGCCCCCCAAAGCTCATATGATCGTATGTAGTCAATAATTCCTTGTTAAATTCATAACCTAGTTCTGGAATATGTTCTTATACTCGATTAACTCGGTATCTAAGCTTTTAGAAACATTTTTACTTCAACCAGATTATGCAACGGATAATCGAGGTATTAAAAAGAAGAGAAAGAGGTACCTCTGCGCGCATTTACTCGCTTCTCGAACAGACGAACTGGATCGGACCCTTCTAAACACGCAGCATAAACTATTGACCTACAATTGTCAGAGAATCAATTATAGAATCCAACGCTCAAAACATGAATCAGAAGCTAGTATTAACAATAAACAAAAAAGTGAACGAGTAAAACTAACAGAGCGAGCTCTCTGGCAGCTCTAGGACTACAAAACCTTCCACTCTTATCAATCTTGGGCAAAAAATCTCTGGAAGAAGAAGAAGAAGACCTAGTATCGTTTTCTTTGACGAAAGCTGAGGAGGGAAGGGAGGCGCGAGAACAGGAAACCGACACATCATTTCTCGGAAAAATATTAGAGCAAGAAATGAGTAATGGAAATCCAATCAACGGAGAAGAAGAAGAAGAGAGCCGAAGAGAGAAGTGAGGAGAAGAAACGGATGAGGAGGAGCCAGGAAGGAGGAGGGAGACAGACTCCATGGCTGCTTAACCCGTTCAAGCAGAATTGGCTGGGCAACCTGCGGATAAGCCCCGATTTAAAATAATTATTCATTTTATTGATTTTTTTAATTCTCAGAACTATAAATAAAAGTATGCCGTATTAATGCAATTATCTCATAATTAGAAGGCAAATAGATATTTATTATAAAATTTAATTTAGTTGGCCCAGGCCCGTTGGAGGTACTACCGGGCCGGATCTTCATAACGAAAAACCCGCCCAGGCTCCTTCATAAAATCGACGCGTCGTCATTTGCATGACCTAGAGCTGGCAATCGAGCCGGCTCGAGCCTGGGGAAGGCCGGCTCGTCGAGCCTGTCGAGCCAAACGAGCCGAGCCAGTCGAGCCT